>PVJL010000470.1:0-411225 GCA_004026885.1 Lyroderma lyra | reverse complement strand
TTTTTTTTTCTGGGAGGATAGATCATTAGGCAGTACATTATCAACCCTTTTAAAAATGTTATAGTCTATGACCCAGAAATTTGAATTCAGGGAGTTCCCTGGTGGTGTAGTGGCTTAAGGCTTCAGCGGTGGCGTTGTCAGCGCTGCGGCCTGGGTTCGATTCCCAGTCAGGGAGCTACCCACATACCAAAAAGCCAAAAAAAAAAAAAAAAAAAAAAAAAAAAAAAAAAAAAAAAGAAAAAAGAAATTCTAATTCAAAAAATTCCTCCCCATAAAGATGTGCTCAAATGTTTAACTATGAATATTTTCCTTACAGCATCACTTATATAATCAAACATCTAAAACAACATAGATGTCCAAAGCTAGAGATTTAAAAAATAAGTTATATCACTTTTATCCATGGAAAATTATGTAGCTCTTAAAATGGTGTTTTAGAAAAATAGTTCTTGAAATGGAAATATATTCACAATGTATTTTTTAGTGAAAAAGAGGTTACAGAACAATATGACTTTCTTTTTGTTTAAAACAAAAAAGGATTCATGTGTACAGAAAAAAAAGAGTTCTGGGAGGAGATGATAATTTCTAATTAATAAGATTGTGATTTCCTCTTCTTCTCTTTTTCTGTATCTGTAATTTTAATTTTATTTCCAGTGAAGTGTATTCATTCCTTCCATAACATATAATATTAGAAGGTTTATTTAAAGCAAGTCAACAGAAGGCTTTCCCCCCCTCTTTTCCTTAATCTCTTCTCAGCCAAGTTAGTCATTAATGTTGGTTGCCTAAGCGAGGGAAAGAGGAATCAGGATGGAGCTGGACTTTTCCAGTTAGAAAACATCCACTCATGTATCTCCTCTCCTCGTTACTGTGTTTTGGATCTGGCTGTGATTGAACTCGGATTTGCCTCTTGAGATTTTGGAAGCTTATGATTTACCAACTTATCTGCTGAATTTGTAAAAAAAAAAATATTGAGTCAGTTATGGTTCCCTTAAGATGTTTATTTCTTTAAACATCCTAATGTGTTAATAAACTTTCATCTTGCCTCTTGGAGAGAGATATTATTAATGAAGATTTAAAACTCATCGGAAACTGAAACCAAGGGATAATTGTTAACTATTTCATTATCACCATTATTTACTGGCTAATCCTATGATTCCCAAATGGTATGCTAAGGTGCCCTGGGCACTGCTGGGAACTTGCAGGGGTGTTATAAGATATTGTAATTTTTTGAGAGAGGCAACAATCCATGACATCCGCCAGATACTGGTGAATTACTAGCTTGAGGTAGTTCACGGTGTCAACATTTTATCATGCTTCATTGCTTTCAATAATGTCGTGTCTTTGTAAAGTTGGGTTTTCTACAGTTGCTGTGATAAACAGCAAGTACTGCACAAAATCAATATGGAACAAAGGCGGTGGTGTCCAATCTGAGTCTTAGGTTTGAGAAGTTGTATGAACCCCACTTTAGATAATTCTCTTGGTTTAGGGGTGCTGTGGAATAATTATTGAGACACTTAAGGTGCCACATCATGAATTGAGAAAGTTTGGGACCCTCTAGTCTAATGGTAATTATGCTAATTTTTCTTTAAAAATTTGGCTGTGTGATTCTCTGGAAGAAATGCAAAGGAACTATTCACAGACCCCATTATAAATGCTGTAGTATTGCGGGGTGGGACATGAGCCAAGACAGTCTATTTGAATGGAAAAACCACAAGAAGTGGCTTGGGTGGGTTCACAAGTTGGGTGGGGCAGGGTCTCAGGGAATCACCAGAGCAGGGCAAATGGTATTATCCAAGTTGATGGATAGTCAGATATGGTTGCCACTTGCATCTGCATGCCTAGAGGTGGGAGGGCTCAATAAAATAACTATGGCTTCTGCTTGCACTTCTGTCTGGGAAAAACTTGCCCTCCCAATCCTTGCCCTGAAGCCAGACAGCTCAGGTCCTGCCCACATGTCCCTGACATCTTGTGAGCTGCTGCTCCAGCACTGGAGCTCAGAGCGAGAGAGTCTGTCAGCAAGTAAGTCCATGTGCAGACACTTTAAAAGGAATGCCTGAGACTCTAACCACCCTCTGTCTCATCCAGCCACAATCTTTGCTGGTTCTCACAGCCAAAAGTTATGGGGACTTCTCTCCCTGGTAGTGGAACCTTGGGCAGGGGAGCATGGTGTGGGGCTAGGACCCCTCACTCTTTTTTGGGGGACCTCTGCTGCCGCTGAGATTTTTCTCTTGTTGACACACACAGGTGTGGGACCAGCCCATTCCACATCTATGCCCCTCCTATCAGTGTTGAGGTGGCTTCTTCTGAATGTCCTTAGTTGTAGGACTTCTGCTCGGCTAGATTTCAGGTGATTCTCAATGATGGTTATTCTGTAGTTTAGTTGTAATTTTGATGTGGTCATGAGAGGAGGCAAACATAGTGTTTACCTACTCCGCCATCTTGACCAGAAATTCTATATGTATCTTTAAAATAGAACATAAGATGCCAAAGAAATTCTGCTTCTTGGTGCAGAGCATTATGGACATTTCATTTGCAAGTTTTGAGAATCATGGTATGAGATGATAACAAGATTGCTTCTGTGCTTGCAGCTAACTGGAGGGTTACCACAGTTTTTTCTGCTCAGATTACAGGATCTCTCCTTGAGGAGACAACTCGGAAATGGGCTCAGTACAAAGAGAAGTGCCTGAGAGACTTACTCAAGGAAGCTTCTGGTACGTATGTATATTAGTTATCGATGGCTGTATAACAAATAACCCCAAAGCTTAGTGGTTTAAAATAATTCTAATCATTTATTATCTCCCACAGTTTCTGGGGGTCAGGAATTCAGATAAAGCAGATAGGGGATGGCTTGTTTCTTCTCTATGATGTCTGGAGTTTAGTTGGAAGGCTCAAAGTCTGAGGGCTAAAATCATTTAAAGGGTTACTCACAACCCTGTGTGCTAGTTGATGCTGGCTGGCTCTCAGATGAGAATTGAGCTGGAATTGTTGGCCAGAAAACTTCCACATGGCCTCTCCATGTGGCCCGGCTTCCTCACAGAGCACTGGCTGGGTTCCAAGGGCAGCACTGAGCAGGGGCCAAGTCACCTTTTCTGACCTGGCCTCAGGAGTCACTTTGGCCATGTTCAGTGAGTCAGACAGTTACAAAGCCATACCCAGATTCAAGAGGAAAGAAGATGGATCCCCAACTTTCATTGTAAAGGAGCATGTGATACGGGATACATATGTGTGTGTGGCCATCTTTGATTAAAGCCATCTGTCACACATATTCCCCACCTAATCACATGTCATGAGCAACTAAGTGTGTGGTGAGTGGGGTGGTGGGGAAGGATAGGTGAGGGGTGCTTGGGGGTTCTCAGTCTCTCATGTTAACTTAAACTGAACCATTCTATAATAAATTTAGAGAATTCTAGCAAGTTTTTAATAGCTTGGTCAGTCCATGGCCTCTCCTACCCACATGCTACCTCTATGGGTGTGTCCAGATTCTTTTTAAAGAAAGAAAAAAGATAATTAGGGGCATTGGCTCATTGCCTATGTGCACTGGGGACTGTGGATTAAAGCTTCCCCTTTTTTGTTCTCCCAGCTTCTTTCAGATCATTTTATTCAGGGACCCGAAGGTTGGCAGGACACTATAAACTCTCTCCTGATCCAAAGAGAGTGACAGCCTTCAAGCCATACCATTCTCTCCATAACTATTCTGTCACCCCAGGCAGGTGGCAATCAATGTTTGCTCTGTTATAAGACCATTTGGAGAATCCTGTTCTCTAAGGTCAAAGTAGGCCAGGTGTTCTACCTGGAGCCATATTTTGAGCAGCTCAACCAGGTGAGCACTGCCTCACACAGAGCAGGTGCTGTCACCTGGCAGCCAGGTCCACAGGTGCCCCAAACTAGTGCATTACCCAGCAGATCTGCATTTGTAGGGTCTTGATGCAAATAACCTGGATGTTCACCCCAAGTTCTAGCCTAATAGGGAGCATGTGGTGGGAAGTGATGCTTGGTTCTCAGCAATGAGGAGCCTGCCATATGGACATTTGGAATTCAGCCTGCAACTCCTTCATTTGATTCTGGAAGGCCTATGAGGCTGGGGCTTCTGTTAGTAGATTCCCATCGTTAAGTGTCAGGGTGTAAATCACTCTGTGAGCTTGAGATGGCTCAAATATTTCATAATTGTCATCAGATGAGCCTTCAAAGAGAGAAATATGACCATGTAGTGCTCGTGTCAGGTACACATGACCGAGAACCTTAGTTCTGCAGGTGCCCTTATATTCACTGGTCCCTCTGCTTATTTCCCAGTAAGGGTGTTCCAGGATCTAACTGATGAAGGTTTCACAATTATCTAGTTAATTATGGAACATAAGGTGCTGGCTGAATGAGTTTCTGTGAGAGCTCCATTCATGTAAAGTAAACAAAAATCAGCATAACGTGTACATTGATATAAATGTCTGGACCTCAGTCAGAGCTCAAGTTGGGTGCATGGAGCTTGGGGATGGATTATGTATTCCTGTCCTCCCCATATTGTTCCCCATCCTTGACCCTGACCTTGGAGAATAGGACACCCATGCTGGTCCCTATGCAGGTTTCTCCAGCTCCCAACGCCAGGAAGGCGGGCTCTGGGCTCCTGGCTCCTGTACCTCCATCAGTAGACCTGCTGCTCCAACAGTGCTGTTCACTTGGCGCCTCTTCTCTCCACAGGCATATTTTGTAATGGGACCTTTGATCAGTACGTGTGCTGGCCTCATTCCTCTCCAGGAAATGTCTCCGTGCCTTGCCCATCATACTTACCTTGGTGGCGTGAAGGTAGTAAGTCTTATTTGACCAATTTCTGACAGTTTCCTTATAGGCTGGTCCCTCCTAGGGCTCAGGGATCCGTTAGAAGAGAAAAGGCTCCTACCAAGTGCTTTTCTCCAGTTTTCTTCCACAAAAGTTCTCCTTCTAAGCTGTCGGTCATACGTGTTTCTTCTTTCTGCTTCTCCTCTTGTCTTCCTGCAATTTTTCTATGCCTGAATGTTCCATGAATATACATCCTGTTTTCTTTGAAGCTGAGTCTAGTTCTGGCTTCCACAGAATTAGCTGCAGTGAGGGTAAGAATTGTTACCATCACAGAGAGGAGAAAGAGGTGGGGGAGAAAGATCAGGACTTTCACATTTATGCAACCTTCTCTTGTGAGATAAACAAGGAAGGAGAGCTCATCATTGCTCTCAGCGATTGTTCCTCATCTCCCCCCTGGTCCCCTGCTTCCAACTGGCCCCCTTCCAGCCACCTCCACAAAGCTTTCCAAGATGCACCTTAGATTATGTTGGCCCATCACCAACACCTCTAAATGATGCTCAATACCTTCCATCACCTGGCTCTGCCGACCTCTAGCATTTTCTCCCACCTCCGCTCCAGCCAAATAAACAACTCCCAGGCTCCTACACCGGCCCAGCCATTCTCACCCAGTGCCTTTGTCGGCACTTTTCTGTCTATACAGGCTGTACTAACGTAAAACCCAACTTTAATCTTCAGCTTGAAACTTTCATTCTTCTGGAAAATTTCTCTGACTATTCCCCACAAAGGCAATGACCCCCTGCCTGCTGAGGCCTCTTAAGTACCTGTGTAGTCTTTACAACAGCTTTTAACACTTCTATTTGCATGTTCCCTTCTCCCACAAGACTTGGAGCTGTGCCTCCTCCCTCTCTGCATCCCCAACACAGAGCATTATTGCTGGCATAGAAAACACAAGTGTCAGGTGACATTGCTATCATTCACTCATTCAACAAATATTTATTGAACACCTACTGTGTGCCAAGCGTGGTTTTAAGTGCTCAGGATAATATTAGTGACCAAGACAGAATAAAATTCCTCTTCTTGTGAAACTTATATTCCAGCTGTAGAGACAGAAAATGATCAAGAAACATTATAAATAAGTATTGTATAGAGTGTTTGAATGTGATATATTTTAAACAAAATGGAGGAGGGGGAAGCGATGGCAGATGGAAGGGTTGGAATGGCGGGAGTGAGTTGCTGCTACAATTTGGGGGACCAGGCTTCATGACCAGGAGATATGTTAGTGAAAACTTAAAGGAGGTAAGAGATTTAGCCAATAGGAGAAGAGTGTTCAGCAGGGAAGGAGTCAATGAGTGCAAATGGTACACTCTTTAGGTAGTGCATCTGGTGTGTTCTACAAAGAGCCAGGAGGCCATGTGGCTGGAGTGAAGGGGCAACAGAGACAGTAAGAGGTTATGTCAGAGAGAGTTGGGGCCAGACCTGATGGGGCTGTGTGGGAGGCCATTAGACCTCTGACTTGTTTGTAGAGGGCCCTTGGAGGATTGGGGGAAAGGCATGACATAACGTGACCGACATTTTATTCTGTCTGACATCTGGGTTACCCATAGTCCACAAGAGGCACGAGTGTCAAAGGCATTCACAATAATCCATGTGAAAGATAATGGTGGTGCCAGTGAAGGTGGTAGGAGGAAGTGAAAAGCAGTGCTCAGATTCTGGGTATATTTGAAGGTAGAGACATTAAGATTGGAAGATGGACCAGATGACGGGTATGAGAGAGAGAAAAAGAAACAAGGATGACACCCAGGTTTGGGGTCAGAAAACTGCTAAGATGGGGTTGCCATCAACTGAGGCAGGAAAACATATGGGTGGAGCAGGTTTGAGAAGATGAAGAGTCTGATTTGGGGTGTGTTGTTCGAGATATCAATTAGAGACCCCAACACAGCTGTAAGGCGGGTAGGAAGGAGTACAATGTGGGGGTCCATTAATTAGATTCAGCAAATAGTTATTGTTAGCACACTTCATGGAGGGTCAGGAGTAGGAGGTTCCCACAAATTTTCATAGGTCATTTGCAAGTTATCCAGGTAGGAGGACAATCCCTTTGGGGAAGGGCTTCTGGAATTGACCGAGTCACCCATGGCTGTCATCACGGGCAGAGCACTTTGCCCATCACTTGCACAAACACACTTTTGCTTAATCCTCCCCCAAACTGTGGAGGGTCAGTACCATTATGATCCCCAGCTCTTATAAACAAACTGGAAGGCACAGAGAGTGGGAGAGCCCGGCCCAAGGCCACAAAGCTAGTAAGTGATAGAGCATGCCTTGTCCACCACTTTGTGTTCTTCATGGCACCACCTCTCGAGCATCAGGAAGAGATACCCCACCAGCTTCTGGCCTCTCCCAGCTGGGCTGCCCCTTAGAGGGCTGTGACATCTCTAAGTCACCGGAGGCTGTTCTAGCTTCAGAACTTGTAAACACAGAAGCCATTAGTGGATCATGGCTTGTTATGAAATTCAGAGGCTTTCGTGTTTTTCCTCCCATTCCAAATAAACATGAGGGATGCTAATGAGCCCCCCAAAAAGGGAAGTGAAAATCCCTTCTCCCAGGGATTTTCCACAGCTTTGCGGCGAGGACTCAGGCCTTCCCACGTGCTTGGGAAGCGGGCTGCGTGTTCTGACCTTTTCCCCAGAGCTGTGTTTACTTGCAGAGAACCCAGGAAGGGCCTACAGACACTGCTTGGCTCGGGGCACTTGGCAGACGCTGAAGAACTCCACGGATATTTGGCAGGATGACTCAGAATGCTCCGAGAACTACAGCTTCAAAGAAAACGTGAGTCCGCTTGGCTCAGTGATAACGTGCCCCAGGACCGAAACTACCCTGTGCCAGGGACCCCACATGACTGGTTGGCTTTAGAGGCCACACAGAAAGCCTTCCCCCAGCTTGCCTGCCCCAGACTCACCCAGGGAAGGTCCTCAGTCACACGGAACAGCACCCCTTGTAGCAGGTGCTGAGTTGCTTCCACCGCTAGGGTGAAATGTGAACCCCTGAGGGATGGCATTCAGCTCTGGTCCTGGCCTGGGCTGCTCTTCCTCTGCCTGGGTCACCTCTCCCCAGCTCTTCTGCAGCTTCTCCTTATTGTTCAGGTTTCAGTTCAATGTCTCCTTCAAAGCCAAGTCTTCGGTGGCCACCCCATCTAGAGTGACTTTCCACCACTCCCACCACCACCCCGATATAGTCCTTCTACAGAATGTGTCAGTCTCCAACATGCTCCTGTGTTTGCTTGTTTGTTACCACATTAGATTCAGTGGTGGATTCAGTGATAGCAGGAGACATGCCTGAGAGTTCCAAAGTGAAGATCAAAGGCCAGACAGCCCGACTTCCTGGCCAGACAGCCCAACTTCCTGGTCAGACAGCCCGACTTCCTGGCCAGACAGCCCTACTTCCTGGTCAGACAGCCCAACTTCCTGGCCAGACAGCCCGACTTCCTGGCCAGACTCTTTGCTTCCTAGCTCTCCATACCCAGACCCTTTCCCTCTTTGTGACCCTGCTTCTTTATCCATCCCATGGAGATCGTATTTATTGCATGTGATCACTGTGAGGATTTAAAGAGTTAATAAACACACAATTCTTTAGAGAGAACCTGACCCATAGTCAGCATGCTGTACGAAGGAGTGACGGCTCTGTCACAGGGATCCAGCCCAGTAACTGGGCAATACACCATCATAGCCACTCAGCAGATGTTTGTTGGATGAACAAACAGATCTATACTTCAGGTTTCTCTGCATGCCTTTTTTCTTCAGGATCCTATTCTGCAGTCCCCTCAGGCATGGTTCTCCTCCCCTAAGATCTCCTGTGTGTACAAACCCCACCCACTTTACTTTAAAGTCAAGTGCAAAAGGCAGCCTGGACAGAGGACAAGGTGTTTGGGAGACAGATATCTAGGGCCACACCTTGGTCTCTTTCATTCAGACACACGTGACATGTCTACTGTGTGCTAGATTTTTGTACTAGCCACAGGGGGTCAACAGTGAATAATAGACATTGCCTTCAAGGAGCTTTGAGTTCCAGGGCTCACAGGGGCAAGGTGGGGATCTAGAGAGATGCCACCTTAGGGAGTTAGAACTTTGCACTGTTGCGTAGAGGAGGGACACAATTCTGAGCAGGCTTCAAAAGGACCGCTCTGGCAAGTTAGGGAGCAGTCAGGAATGGGGCCAGTCTGGAGGTGGAGGCAGGGAGAACAGGCAGGAGTCATTGCAGCCACTCAGCCCAGATAGGGAGAGAGCAACAGCAGGGGTGGAAAGAAGAGGGAGGCTGGATTTACACACTACAGAGGACGGAAGCTGTATGCTCAGATGCTGGGTGTGGGGTGGGGCAACAACAATGTCAGATTGGCTTGGGCCCATGAGAAGCTTTGAAATTCTCTTCACTGAGAAGGGGGACGCAGGAAGAGTCCTTGCTGCTTCATCTCTCCTGGATTCCAGAAATTTCACTGCCAAATTCTTTGCCCTCACTTGAGACTGCCAACCACAGCCCGCGCCCCTAACCCCAAGTTGTGGCTCACTTTTTTCATAATTCACCTGGACTTTGAAATTCTTTTGCTTTCTGAAGTCATTTTAATGTTTTTGCATCAGATACTAAAGATAGTTCAATAAAGGTTGGGGATGGGGGTGGGGTAAGGAGTTCATTCTAGAAACACTAACCATGTGACTAAAGCCATGTAACTTCTCTCCAAGCATCCAAGAAATGGCGTTGAACATGACAACTTTGCACACGTTGAGGGTGAGGCTTGATGGCAAAATGGATGTGGATGAGCACCCACCAGCCACTCGAGTATTATGGTTATTGCATTTCATCTACCCAGAATGTCTTCCCTGGTGTCCAGAAAACAATTCTCTCCCTCCTGGGGCCTTCCTCTGGCCCGCTCCTTACACAATGATCACAGTCCACTTGTCAACATACTTTCGGTGGCATTTCTAAAGTGACTTCTTTGGATTTACTTTTAATTGATAATATTGCATGTGACTTTCAAAACTAAAAATATTAATTTTCTGTTAAAAGATACATATACACATACGTATATTTTCTAATGCTATCTGGGAGGTCTTTGATGAACTTTTGGTGCCACTTGGTACTTTATATATTTTAAATATCTTAAATAGTTGTTAGAACAAGCAAATCTTTAACTCTTTAATCTTTCTAGTTTATCGAATGCCTCAAGCTTATCTGGTGAGTGTTATGTTTTCTTAAATAAGTCAATACTATTTTCATTAAGTTTTTTATTTAAACTTGAAGTTGATATATTTCATACGGAACTCACAGTACTAGTTCTAATCCTCTAATATGCTATATTTTCTAGGTAGTAATACCAGTTACATACAGACTGTGCAAATAATTTTAAAAACCTCTATAGGAGGGATGAATAGAAGGATGGCTATGGTAGAATCTAGGCAGTGGGTGCTCTTTGTACAGTTCCTTTAACTGTGCTGTGTGTGTGACCATCCTGGTTGTGGTTTGCGTCCTTCAGAGCCTCATGGGAGCCATCGTGCCCTTGGTTTTCTAACTCTGTCATATCTTCCCATCAGGAACGAGGAGACTTTCAGTGGACCCCCTACATCCATAGGGAATTTGTCCTAAACTTCTATTTAACTTTTATTACTTGATTGGAGTTGACAGAATTTTGTGTTCCTCATACAGTTTTACCATGTGACAGGTCACACCTTTGGAAGGTGTGAAAATGATACCTGTGTTTGATTGGATTCAGCTTATCTCAAAAATTTGTCTGACTTTCATTGGGACACCAGACTCATGCTAGTTACATGGCTTGAATTAGGCAAATTGTATGTATTTCGTATCTTCCCTTCTGGACTAAGCTACTTGAGAACAATGACAAAATCATAGTTCTTTCTGCATAGAAGCAACCCCACGGCCAGGGACTGGGATGCAGAAAACCTTGGCCTATGGTGGGCACTTGATAAATCCTGAACCAGTGGTTTCACACCTTCTGAGTCAGTGGGTCTGTGGTGGGGCCTAGAGTTGCCCAGGTGACTAATGTGCCCTGAGCCTGGGAGCTGAGGTCTGCAGGAGGAATTCACCAGCAGGTGTGAGATGCGTGCTGCTTCTTGTGAGCTTCTGTCTGCCTGGGCCCAAGTCAGCGGACAGGGAGAGCAAAACAAGACTTGAAAACTGTACTTTCCAAAAGACAGGAAGTGAGGACTTCTCTCTTTAGAAAAGTGAGGACAAGGGAGTTGTGTCCTCTGCTCTGCAAATGGCTATATTTCCAAGAATTCAAATACTTAAAAAACCTCACAACATCTGGCTATGTTTACCTGTGTTTCTAATAGAGGGTTGAAGTTTTGCCCAAAAAAGGCTTGTGTTAGTAAACCTTTGCCCTTCAGCGTTTTGGCAAACAAAATATGTTATGTTCTTCCAACTGACAAGACGCTGGGGGTCTTTATGCATGTGAAATAGTACTTTTTAAGGAAATTGTATGTGTGTGCATTTGTCTATGCATGTGTGTTTGTGTGTGTCTATGTGTGTATGTATGTGTGCGTACACATGTATAACCATTAAAGAGTATGTTTAGATTTGTTAGTATAGAATTGTGTTTAGTAATGTTCAAATAAATTATTTTGCCTTACTCTAAGCTCTTTTATTTGCCTTTAAAAAAGTGCTTTCTATTCTCCAATACAAAATTTAATTGGTATGGGAGGACTGTCTGGAAAAAATATCCAGCCATCAATACATCTATTTTTTCATATTACATAGCTAGATACTTTCCAGACAGCCCTTGTATAATTTTAATGATAAATTTTAATTTCAAATATAACATAATGTATCAATGATGTGTGTGTGTGTGTGTATGTGTGTGTGTGTATATATATATATATATATATATATATATATATATATGTATGTTTTTCAAATATTTTATTTTGAAATATCCAAACATAGAAAAATTAAAAGACTTATCAAAAAACACTCATAGATCCACTCTCCAGATTCAAAATGTATTAACATTTGGCTACATTTGCTTTCTCTGTGTCTCTCTCTGAAATATTTGAAAATAATTGGCAGACATCATGAGATTTCACCCCTAAACATTCATCAGGTATTTCCAACGATTAGGGACATTATTCCACATATCTATAATGCCATTGTTCCAACTAAAATAAAATGAACAGTAATTTCATCATATCAACTGATGTTTCATCCATATTGAAATTTCTCCAATTGTTCCCCCCAAATTTTATAGCTTTTCTTCCCTGGACCAGGATCCAGTTTAAATAATGATTTAGTTTTAGATCACTTTAGTATCTTTTCATCTAGAACAATCCTCCCACGGCCCCCACCCTTCCCCAACATTGGCTTTCTGAAGAGACCAAGACTTCATTGTGGAATGTTATACTCTCTGTATTTGTTTGACTGTTTCCTCAGGTTGTCATTAAAGCCACTCCTCCATCTTTTGTATTTCCTATAAGCTGAACATTAGGTTTAGTGGCCTGTCAGATTCCAGTTAACCCTCACAGGTGCTGTGTACATGGCATAGCATCATCCCAGGAAATCAAAATGTCAGGTGTCACACTGTGAGGAAGTCACGTTTGATCACTTGATCAAGGTAGCTACAGCCAGATCTCTCCATGGTAAAGGTACTGTTCTCCTGTTGTGTTGGTCAGTAACTGGTGGCGTGATACTTTGGTACCGTGTGTTTACCTTGTTCCCTCACGAACCTTCATCAGTGTTTTCATCTTCGTTGATGATGCTCACGTGAATTGATTCAAGCTCTACCATTCCTTCAACATTTACTAGCTGCCAGTCTTCTGGAAAGATCTCCCTGCTCTTCCCTACCTTTATGAATATCACTATGGACTGAAGAAATTGTTTTATTCACTTATACTTATTATTCTTTTTTTTATGAGTAAGAGTATCACAGCATTTATTTTCACACAGGTATTTTTCTATAGCTTCAACATTTGTCTCTCCAAAGAATCCCAAAGCTTAGAACAGGATCACTTGGCCCTTTCTCTTCTGATCTCCCTCCAGTTCAAAATGCTTGCATCTCTTGGGCCTGCAGTTAGACTCAACACATTCAAGCCTCAGCACGATCTTCTTTGTGGTTTTCACCGCCTTCTGAAAAATCAGCTTTGTCTGCCCACCATAGCTGCTCTGCTTCTGATGACAGCGCCTCTTTCCCTGGGCATACAGGGGATCCTTGCCCTCTTTATACTGGGTCACTTTGTGAGGCTGAGGCTTTCCACACTTCTTACAGAAAGTCCTTTGGGTTTTAGGCACATTGACCATCTTTACAGTAGAGCTGTTCACACGATGAGAACAGGAAACTCTGTGTACACGCTCCTCACTTCTCGTTCCTCTCGTGCCTAACAGGAAAGGGTTATTATTCTTTTTGATGCTCAACATTTTGTAGATTTAGCTACTGAAATCCCTTCAGACTGACTCTTGTGTCCTTTTGTAATAACCCCATTAGTCCTTTAGCAATTCCTTATTTTCTGACACAAGAAGATGATCTAAGCTTATATTTTCCCTCGTTCCAGGCCCAAATCAGCTATTTCTTCAAAGAGTCCTGGATTCTTTAATGGTAGTGGAAACCAGAATCTAAGTACTATGTGTCCTCACTGCTGTTACTGTAAGGTCCTAGCACCTTTAGTGTACAGACTAGGGATAAAATATTTTCTAAAATCAAGGATATTTTGGCTATTTTAAACTTATCTGATACTGATAATTCTGATTTAAATGTAATGTTTGGAATTTTTCCTTGTCTTTTTTTATTTTGTATTAAGTATCTTTTCTCTTTCAGTGAAAATTTTGCTTCCTCATAACATGTTCATAATTGTTTATTAATCTTTTCCTGCAGTACCTGTGAAACAGTTTCAACCTTAAAATATTAAAATATAAACACAACTGATAATAATTGAACTTAGCAAGGGTTCAGTATACAAATAAATATATAAACATCAATTTTACTTCTATATACTGACAATGAGCAATTGAAAATTGAAATTAAGAAAACAATATCATTTATAGCAGCATCAAATATATGAAACAATGGAGATAAATTTGACAAAACACGAGCAGGACCTGTACTCTGAAAACTACAAAGCACTATGGAGATAAATGAAAGAAAACGTAACTAAATGGAATATATACAATGCTTATGGACTCTAAATTGATCCATAGTTTCAATGCCATCCCCATCAAAATTCCAGTAGAATTTTTGCAGAAATTGACAAGATTATTCTAAAATGTATGTGAAAATTGAAAAGGTTTAGGATAGCCAAAATAACCTTTAAAACAATAAAACAAAGGTGGAAGACTAACACTAACTGATTTCAAAAATTACTGTAAAGCTACAATAATCAAGACCGCAGAGTATTGGCATGAAGATAAATACGAGGTATGACAATTAAGTTCGCGAACTCATTCTAGAAAAAGTGCTACATATCTCATCGCTGAATATCACTACAGTCACCTTGAAAGTACTCCCCTTGGGAAGCTGTGCACTGAACCCAGTGCCTAGTCCACCCTTCAAAGCAATTTTGGAACTCTTCTTCTAAAATTTAAAATTAAGACAATCCAATTTAAAAGATGGCCAAATGTTTGAAAAGATACTTTACCAAATAAGATATACAGAAGGCAAGTAAGTACATGAAATGACTCCCAAGATCATTAATTGTTATAGAAATGAAATTTAAAATGAGTTACTCCTACACACCCATTACAATGGCTAAAATTGAAAAGACTGATTGTATAAAGTGTTGGTAGACTCTAGAGTGGCTGAAACTCTCCGATACTGCTGGTAGCAATGTAAATTGATACAACTTATTTAGAAAATGGTTTGTTAGTTTCTTAAGAAGTTCAAACATATACCACATCATTCTATTTCTGGATATTTATCTGAGAGAACTCAAAACCTATGTCCACATAAAAAGATGCACAGAAATTTTCATAGCAACTTTATTTCTGAAACCCCAACTCTGGAAACAATTCAAATGTCCATCAATAAGTGAGTGGATAAAGAAATTGTGGTATATTCACTACAGGATACTACTCAGTAATAAAAAAGGAATGGACTATTGATACCTACTATGACATGGGTGAATCTAAAAATAATTATTCTGAGGGAAATAAGCCTGATAAAAAAAAGAGTACATTATCAAAACATTTCATTTACA
Source organism: Lyroderma lyra (assembly GCA_004026885.1). Classification (NCBI taxonomy): domain Eukaryota; kingdom Metazoa; phylum Chordata; class Mammalia; order Chiroptera; family Megadermatidae; genus Lyroderma; species Lyroderma lyra. The sequence continues at coordinate 396,280 of PVJL010000470.1, read as the reverse complement.
TAAAATTTTATAAAATGCAAACTAATCTCTAATGACAGTAATCAGAGCAGTGTTTGCCTGGGCATAGGATGGCAGGGGGAAATAAAAGGAAATGTTTCACAAAGGGTCACAAGGAAACTTCCAGGAGGTAATAGAAATGTCCGTTACCTTGAATGTGTAATGGAATTACAGATATATTCATGTTCAAATTCATGCAGTTTTACACTTTAAATATGTGCAGTTTATTGTATAGTTGTTTTACTTGAATAAAGCTGATAAAAGAGTTATGCAGAGAAATTTAAGACAAGCTTGTCCAACCTGAGGCCAGTGGGCTGCATGCGACCCAGGACAGCTTTGAATGAGGCCCAACACAAATTCATAAACTTTCTTAAAACATTACAAAAATTATGCACAGACTTTTTTTTTTTAGCTCATCAGTTATCATTAATGTTAGTGTATTTTATGTGTGGCCCAAAAGAATTGTTCTTCTTCCAATATGGTCCAAAAGATTGGACACCCTTGGTGTAAGACATAATTTACACCAGGTAATAAGTATTTACTATGGGTTCTTCTACAATAATTTATTTAGAAACATAATCTTTTTTTTTTAATCTTTTCAGAGTTTCTTGTTTTAAAAATATTTTTATTGTTAGACTTACTGGGATGACATCATCCCAGTTACATAGGTTCCAGGTGCACAATTCTACAGTACATCGTGTATCCATGTCATTGTATGTTAAACACCCAGTGTGAGTTCTCCTTCCATCACCATACATTTGGCCCCCCTCCCTCCCCTCCCTTTTCTCCCACCCCTCCCCCCTTACCCCCAAATACCCCTTAAACTATTGATTGTGTCCATGAGTTTGTTTGTTTGTTTGTTTTTTCTTTGTTGCTTTCATTTTTATATTCCACATATGAGTGAGGTCATATGGTTCTTGGTTTTTCTGTCTGGCTTATTTCACTTAGCATGATGATCTCCAGGCCCATTCATTTTGATGTAAATGGCAATATTTCATCTTTTCTTATAGCTGAGTAATATTCCATTGTGTATATGTACCATGGCTTCTTTATCCAGTCTTCTATTGAAGAGCACTTAGGTTGTAGAAACATAATCTTTTTTTTTTTTTTTCTTTTTTTTGGTATGTGGATAGCTCCCTGACTGGGAAGAAACATAATCTTGATGGTGATACACATGAGGGATTGAGTGAGAAGGTGAGATCCCTTGGGAAAATCAGACTTAATAAAACACAAATTTCAGTAAATTATCCTCTGTTCACAATCAAGCCATCCTGGGACCAGAGAAGATATTCCAGTGTTCTATCAGGTCTTTGTCTAAGAGGTCATCTATGAAAAGTTACTTTAGAAGAGAGACATCCAGTTGGAAACCTCACCCTGTCCTCCAGTGAGAGGGATCCCTACACTCTAGGGGCAGCATGCCCAGGGACAAAGAACTTGTCTTCATTTCCAAGATAGCCTCTTGTCCTGGGCACAATTCTTCTATAATACTGTGAATCTTGTACCAATGCTGCGCTATGGGACCAGCCATGAAGATGAGATCCAAGGCCGGCTCTTCACTCAACAAGGCCCCTTGGCCTCTGAGATGTGCTAGAGAGCAGTCTAAGCTACCCTGCTTGGATCTCCACAAGGATAATATGCATGCCTAGAACCTCGGCGGTCCTGGGCATGGGGTAGGGGGTTGACGACCACAGGTGCCTATCTTGGGGGTCATGTCTCTTTCTCTCTGTTTAGGTGGAACACCATGCCTTGCTGTCGACCTTGCAGATGTTGTACACTGTGGGGTATTCCCTGTCCATTATCTCCCTCCTCCTGGCTCTCACCCTCCTCTTGTTTCTTCGGTGAGTGAAACTTCTGCTGGCACGTGTTCAGAGCACATCAGAGGTGGAAAAGATCTGAGAGAGCCCCCAGTCTCTCTATCCCATTTGACAGGTGAAGGGAGACATGATATCAGAGGTCCACTGAGAGGTATTGAGAAATTCTAGGTCACAAAGCACAGTGAGATTTGGAATCTGGTACTCTTAAGTCTGGTTATGCTTCTTCTAGATTAGGTAACCTCCCATGTGCCAGGCCCTGTTCTAAATTCCTAATCATTCTCATTGCTACCACAACTCATTCTCACCATAACTCTACCAGAGGCATTATTGTGACTAAAGAGATTCAGAAACTTCCCCAAAGCAAATTAGTGAGCATTAGGGTTAGGATTTTAATCCAGGGCCCTTTGACTCCAATTAGCTGTCAATCATTTGAGTGCCTCCTTGGAGCCAGGCACTGTTTTAAGCATGTTATATGCATGGAGTCATTTCAGTCTCATCCTAATCAGAATTCAGATGAATTCTAATCCTAGGAGATTAGCATTATTACTATGCCTATTTTATAAGTGAGTTGACTGAAACGTGGAGAGATGAAGTAACTCGCCCAAGGTCACACACAGCTGGTGAGTGATGAAGCCAAGTTCACACAGGCAGCCCAGAGCCTGTGCATCTTCACTCCCTAACACTCTCTTTCAAAATCCAAAGCCTGAGTGCACTTGACTACATCGCATTTTTAGCAATTCCCCTAGTGAGATATTTATAGACCCACTGGGGAGCCCTTTACGACTCTCTCTCAGACAGGAACATAACTGAGTATAAAATATGACAGAATGAGCATTCAGCATGGACTCAAGAGACCTGGATGGGAGTTATGGAGACCTGGATGCTTGTTCCAGAGCAGCTCCCCACCTAAGCTCTGCTAGCCCCAGGTCCAGCCCTGCCTAACCTCTCAATCCCAGGATAGTCTAGTGCTCCTGGAGCAGAGTGGTGACCATCTGCCTCATGGGGAAAGCAATCCTTGAACCATAGGAGATTTCCACAGGCCTGTGCCCACTGCTGTCAGAGACCTCCTCCACTCATCTTCCCAGAGTCTCAGAACCAAGCCAGGAGGAAATAACTGCTCGACCCTGCAGGAAGTAACTAACAGCCTGGATCAACCAAGTGTTCACTTTGCTTCAGACACTGGGAAGACCCAGTCTCTGCTCTTGAGTAGTCCCAGTCTAGTTAGGGAGAAGGGTGCATAAATCATAAAACACAAGGACCTGCTCCAAACCTTTATTCCAAATGTAAAAAGTAATAGCTGTAAAGCAAGGCAGGATGGAAATGTGCTGTACTGGGGCCCAGGCTGAACCACTCTGGGACTTTGGACACGTAACTTAACCTTCCTGCCTCAATTACTCCATGTGTAAAAGCAGGGAAGTAATGACCCCCACTCCTCCAGGGGTTGTAAGGAGTAAAGGTACCCATAAGTACTCTGCATGGAAATGGCTATGAACATAGCCTGGCATGTTGAACATGTTATGTAGGTGTTAGCTATTATCCCCAGGAAGAAAAAGAGGCACAGAGAAGTTAAGGCCACATAACTCCACCAACCAGCCATGGAGCCTACATTATGAACCTCTGCCTTGCAGTGGTCAATAGACAGGTGTTTCAGACGCACACCTGTCGCTCCAAGCCATTCTTTGCTGAGTGAAGGCCCTCGGTTTTCTCCTCACACAGAAAACTCCACTGCACACGCAACTACATCCACATGAACTTGTTTGCCTCCTTCATCCTGAGAGCCCTGGCCGTGCTGGTGAAGGACGTCATCTTCTACAACTCTTACTCCAAGAGGCCCAACAATGAGAAAGAGTGGATATCCTACGTGTCAGAGGTACGTCCTTCCTTGCCACTGGCCTCCCACCTGGTGAATCAGTACTGGGGAAATCAGTGTGGGAGGATGGGGGGTTGGGAAGGGGAAGAGAGAGAGATATAGGGGGGTCAGAGGCTTTGTGGTTAGAGATGCATTAAAAAACAAAACAAAACAAAACAATACAAAAACCTCCCAAGAATGTGGGGCTGCTAACTTGTTCTTGATTGGGAAAGCTTTCTATCTGTTAACAAAAGAATTGAACCAGGTCAACCTTTTTTATTATCACTTTTCTTTAAAGTGGCAAAGCTTTTCTCCATAGAAATTTGCCTCTGTTGAGAGGGTTTTTCCCTTTCTCCTGTTAACAATGAACACAGTAACCTGTTAAACTCATCTTGCATTCCTGGAATAAATGCATGTAGGTTCTGATATATTATTCTTCATCCTGTATTGCTGGATTCCATTTGCTAATACTGTGTTTTCTTCAGGCTTTCCTCAGCAATATTCATGCATAATGGTCTTTTCTTACAATGCCTTTGTTAAGTTTTTGGATAGCTGATGCTGATGTCTCAAACCAAATGAGACTTGTTCTCTCTTTCTCTATTCTCCGGAAGGATTTATTAAGAAGAGTATTACTTCTTTCTTAAATGTTTGATAGATTATACCAGTGAAACCATTTGGGCCTAAAGTTTTCTTCATTGGCAGGGTTTTAATTATGGGTTAATTGTGACTGTGACATTCAGATTTTCTGTTTCTTCTGATGTCACAAGGTAACGTGTTTTTCTAGGAATGTGTCTACTTCATCTAACGTTTCAAATTTATTGGTATAATATAGTTTTCATAGTCTTTTAAGGTCTTTCTAAAGTCTATTTCATCAATAATGGTGTTCCTTTTTTCATTCCTGATATTACTTGTACCTTCACTCTCTTTTCCCCTCCGCTGGTCGTTCTCGTCAGGAGTTTCTCACTTTCGTTGGATTTTTCAAAGAATAAACTTTTGGCACTGTTGATTCTCTTTATTTTATATTCTCTATTTTATTAATTTCTGCCTTTTCATCTCTATTATATTTTCTATGTACTTTCTTTGGGTTTAATTTGCTGTTCTTTTTCTGACATGATATTTAAGATAATTGATTTTCAAGGGTTTTTTTTTTTTCCCTTTCTAAACTGAATTTGAAGCTGTAAGTTTCATTCTAAGTGTGGCATTAGCTGTATAGCACAAATTTTGATAATGCAGCATTTTCCTTTCATTCAGTTCAAAATTAAATTCTAATTTATGTTATCATTTCTCATTTGAGTCATGGGTTATTTAGAAATTTATTTCCTTACTTCCAGTCATAGGAAGATTTTTTGGTTATTGACTTCTAGCTTAACTGAACTGAGATCAGAGAGTGTGCTATTTAGTTTTCTGGTTAAGGAAGTTGCTGATGATGAATTTTCTCTGTTTTTGTTTGTCTAAAAATGTCTGTAATGTCAAGGGAGAGGCTGGGCTTTAGAACCTACATGAAGCCCTCCTTCACGTGTTGATATTGTTGCCAACCTCTCCGAGATGCTCAAGAAGGGTTTGGGAGAGAGAGGAGTAAGAAAGCAGGGGTTGTGCATAGGGCTTCTCCACCCTCTTGAGGCCCAGATCCTAGGAAAGCATGGACTCACCTTCAAGTGCTCTGTCCTATTCAGATATCTGCCTCCTGCCGCTCAGCCCAGGTTCTCCTGCACTACTTCGTGGGTGCCAATTACTCTTGGCTTCTGGTGGAAGGCCTTTATCTCCACACGCTGCTGGAGCCCACGGTGCATTCTGAAAAGCGGCTATGGCCCAGATACCTGCTGGTGGGTTGGGGTGAGTGACTTGAACCCCAGGCCTCTTTTCCTGGGAACCTTCTGGAACGTGGGAGCACAGCAGAACCTTTGGTCAGAGTTAGAGACCCAACGGGAGGGAGCCTTCTGGGACAGAGAATTCCTCAATGACAAGAGCCTCTGAAGAGAGAGGTGTGGGGGTGGGCTGGAGTGGGATGGGGTGTAGTACAGGAGGAGGAGGAGGAGGAGGAGGAGGAGGAGGAGGAGGAGAGAGAGCGCAACCGTCTGGTCCCTTCCATTAATCCTATCATGGTGACACCCCACAACCCCAACCTGTTCCAAACCCAGTTACCCATGAAGATCTTACTTCCAAGTATCATCATACTGGGGAGTAGGGCTTCAACATATTAATTTGGGGGAACACAAATCATAACAACAATTAGGTCTCCAAGATGAGGTCTGGAGTCCCTGCTATCATAAGCTTTTGGAACATTTGAGACTATAGGATTCAGAGGAAATACACCTGTAATTCAGAAGAATTTAGTTAATGTCTATGAATTTACTCTAAGCTGTTTGTGACAAGTGGCAAATCTGTTCTCCTCTCTACTTCCTGGTGTGTCTGACAGCAAAACATGAATAAGCTCTGTGCCACCCTAGATCTCCAGTTTTATTCTGTCATTCTACGATGTCTTGACTTACATAGTTTTAATCAGCTGTGCTTGGACTGTCAGGCTGGGCTGGGAGGCAAGCAGGTTTGACCAACCTGCTCCTAACAACAGTTCCCTGTTCTCTCCCCAGCCTTCCCACTGCTGTTTGTTGTGCCCTGGAGTATTGCTCGTGCCCAGCTGGAGAACACAGGGTAGGTAATTCGCTTCCATGAGCCAATCATTTGTGGATATGCCCAAATACAAGGTATATACCATTTCCTAAAGAGACTATCCACCCTCTTCCATTTTTGCCTTCTAGAATATGCTTAAGGACTGTAGATAAAACAATCAAAGATGTTTCTTATAGTAGTTTATTTATTATAGTTAGTTACATATGCAAATTAGCACAAAATTAGCACCAATTAACACAAACATTTGTTGCATATGTTATAAGTGACCCTGTTAATTAAGGAAACGGGTACAAGAATGGTTATTGCATCATCATTGTGGGGAAAGGAAGCAAAATGAAATGAGTGAAAGCAGTTAAAAGGTACAAACTTCCAGTTATAAATAAATAAGACCTGGGAATGTAATGTTTAGCATGGTGACTATAGTTAATAATACCGTACTGTATATTCGAAAGTTGCTTAGAAAGTAAGTCTTTAAAAGTTCTCATCATAAGAAAAACAAATTGTAACTATGTGGAGTGATGGATGTTAATTAAACTAATTGTGATGATAATTTTGCAACATATTCATATATTGAATCATTATATTAATATTGTACACCTGAAACAAATATAATGTTTATGTCAATTATATCTCATTAAAAAAAACCCAACCAACCAACCAAACAAACAAAAAACCCCTGAAGTTCCATCAATATAGGAATCACTGAACAAATTGTAGCATACCTATATTGTGGATATTATGAGACTGCTGAGAAAATTAATTATATAGCTTTTGATTTCTAGAAACCGAATCTCAACAGCATGCTGTTACGTCTGTTGTTGAATAATGTAAATTATGTGATCCCATTTTTGTCCTCCAAAGAATCACCACCAAAATGTCCTCTATATAATTAAGAATGTATATTTCAATGAACATGGAGAAAAGTGTGTAAAGAAACACACCAAGCTATTAGCATTGAAGAGCACTTTAATGGTCAAAGTCAATAGTGCCATACTCATGGGAAGGGATTTGAGTCCTCTTCTTCCTCTCCCATTTCTCAAGCAAAGGATCGGGGGATGGTACATCTTGAGTGTCAGCATCCTTCTTCCAGATGGGATGATGCTCTTACATTCAACCTCATCTCAATGTTAAGTCTTCTTCTACTGCCTGCTCTTTGCTGTAGGTGCTGGGGAACCAATGGAAATAAGAAAATCTGGTGGATCATTCGAGGACCCATGCTGCTTTGTGTGGCTGTAAGGACCATCCCACCCACCCTTTTTTCCTCTTTGAGCTCAGCAGTGGTGGAGGACCCTGCCCCCACCCCCACTCCTCAATCCCCCCTGCCCCCACCAAATTCTCTGGCTAAAAATGAGTCTGGGCCATACCTCTTGAGAAGAAGACGCTGAGCTGTGAATAGGATTTGCTAAATGAGATGAAGCAAGTTAGAAACTTCTCCTTGTTCTGGTTCAAGACCTAAATTCAGCTTCATAGTACAAGCCTCCATCTCTTTGGGTCTTAAAACTATATATAGAAACTGATAATTAACTCAGTGATCCTGTATTAAATGGCTGTGATGTGTACAAGGCCCTGGGGATGCAGGAATCTTTAGTTGTTATTGGCTTGCATTTTAACACCATTAGCAGGATGGGGGAAACAGGAAGCTTCTTTTAGAGGAGGAAAACATATAATCAGTATTAACCTGAAGCTGTAATGAGGGCTAGATTCAGGAGATGATGCTACTCTGAGACCCTGAGGAGGAAGGGACTTTATTGCACATGCCCTAGAATTTCGGTGCTGAGAAGGGACTGCTTGACCCAGAGTCCTAAAGCTCCTTTAGATGATGGTATGTGAGAATGACATCTACCCAGGAAGCTGGGGGAAGGGACAGGAAGTTAGCACACAGTTGAAAGGATTAATAAGACCCTGAAGGGAGACAGAAAGCCTTCCTGTCTAGACATAGGGTCATCACTTCTGGATGCCCGCCAACCAGGCACTGCCATGTGCGCTCTGCCTGATCTCTTCTCTAAGGGTTTGCCGGGCATTCCACTTTTGCCATTTTATGTAAATACTGTATTTGTGGTTTCACGAAAGAAGGAGCGTGTTTTTATGGAAGGATATCAATATTTGTCCATGATAGATGGCAAGTCTCTGCCCAGACCTGGGTGTGACTGGGAGGGGAAAACGGCAATAGAAATGGCGGGGAAACCAATCATGTAGAGATGCTCTTGATGACTTTGAGGCCTGAACATCACATGTAGTCTGAGCAGTGGCAGTGGCACATGTACTCCAGGTTATCTCCCCTCCAATCATTCCACACACAGCTGAGAGCTAATACTCAAGATGTAGTCTAACCACAGACATCCCAAGTGTGGCATTGTGAGCCCTGCCTCACCCCCACCCCATCTTTCACTTCCCCACAATACTGTCCTCTCCAGCCTCACTGCCCAGCTGTGATCCCAGTACCCACTTCCTGGCCAGGCAACTCCATTACCACCCAGTAACATTTATTGAATGACCCCTACTCGCAGCACCATTCTAAATGCTTTGTGTATATGAACTTGTTTAATCTTCCCCCACAAATCTCTGAGGTAGGTGCGATTTTTATCTTTCTTTTATTTGGTGAGGACACTGAAAAGATGAGAAGTTACTGGCCTAAAGTCACAAAGCCAGTAAATGGGGGCACTGGATCTCAGCCTAAAGGGTGTGAACAGATGACGTTTACACTTGTTACCACAACACCACGCTACTGTCCCCCAAATATTGCCTCCAGCCCATGTGCTTTGAGTACTGACCTCTGCAGGCTGTTTTTCTGCTTTAATATCTTGCCTTCAGATTCTCCTGAGGTTTGAGAGAGATTGAGAGATTCTCTGCCACCTTATCCACCTGTTCGCTGTGCCAGAACACCCACCTTATAAGTAGAAAGGGTCATGTGCTCTTTGATGCCCTTTCTGGATACTGTACAGACTTCTGTTACAGCCTCAGAAATGTTTTCTTGCAAGCATTTGTCTACAACCTGCCTCTGTGACTGTAAGTCCCACTTTCTATTCATCCTGGCACCCTGCCCAAGAATAAGACCGGCCCAACATAAATTTATTCAGGAAATGCTGTGACCCACACTCCTGGGCACTGGAAAGGTCTTGCTAACCAGATAGAATAAATCAGGATGGAGGCCAACAGACTCTCCGTAGGATAAAGTTCAGGCTCACTCCTAATACTGGACCCCTAATGTTTACCCTGCCATCTTCTAGAGGTTTCATCAATGGTTCTCAGCCTTGATTGCTCTTGGAATCACTTTGGTATCTTTTGCTTGGATCTCACTCCCCAGAGCTTTGTATTTCACTGATCTCAAATGTAGCCTAGGGATTCTAATGTGTAGCCAGGGTTCTAGTTCTGTGAAAAATGCCACTGGTACTTTGATAGGGATTGCATTGAGTCTATAGATTGTTTTGGGTAGTATGGACATTTTAATTGTATGAATTCTTCCTATCCATGAGAATGGTATATGCTTCCATGTATTTGTACCTTCTTTAATTTTTCAGTTCAATGTGTTATAATTTTCCAAGTATAGGTCTTTTATTTCCTTGGTTAAATTTATACCTCAATTGTTTTCTTAATTTCACTTTCTGGTATTTCATTCTTGGTATATAAAAATGAAAACAGTTTGTGAATATTAATTTTGTATCCTGCTACTTCACTAAATCTATTTATCTGTTCTAATAGTTTTTTGGTGGAATCTTTGGGGTTCTCTACATGTAGTATCATGTCATCTGAGAATAATAAGATTTTTACTTCTTCTTTTCCAATTTGGATGTCTTTCATTTCTTTTTCTTGTCTGATTGCTGTGGCTAGGACTGCCAGTACTATGTTGAATAAAAGTGATACAAGTGGACATCCTTGTCTTGCTCCTAATCTTAAAGAGAATGCTTTTAGCTTTTCCCCCTTGACTATAATGTGAGTTGTAGGTTTGTCATATCTGGCTTTTATTATGTTGAGATATGTTCCCTTTATTCCCACTTTACTAAGAGTTTTTTTCATAAATAGATGCTGGATTCTGTCAAATGCTTTTCTGCATCTATTGATATGATCACGTGATTTTTTCTTTCATTTTGTTTATGTGCTGTATCATTATTAATTGATGTGTAGATATTGAAACAACTTCATATACTAGAATTAAATCCCACCCAATTGTAGTGTATGATCTTTTTAATGTATTGCTGAATTCAGTTTGCTGTTGAGAATTTTTGCATCTATGTTTATCAGGGATAATGGCCTGTAATTTTCTTTTTTTGTAGGCCATTGTCTGGTTTTGGAATCAGGGTAATGGTGGCTTCATAGAATGAGTTTGCGAGTCTTCCCTCTTTTTGAATTTTTTGGAATAGTTTGAAAAAAATAGATGTTAATTGTTCTTTGAATGTTTGGTAAAATTCATCTGAAGCCATCTGGTCCAGGACTTTTGGTTTTTGGGAGCTTGTTAATTACTGATTTGATTTCACTAGTAGTAATCAGTCAGTTCAGATTTTCTGTTTCTTCTTGGAAGATTGCCCATTTCTAGGAATTTGTCCATTTCTTCCAGATAGACCAATTTGCTGGCATGTGAATGTTCATAATATCAAAAGTGTCAGTTGTCACTTTTTCTCTTCTATTTCTGATACTATTTATTTGGGTTCTTTTTCTTTTTTTCTTGATGAGTGTGGTTAAAGGTTTATCAATTTTGTTTGCCTTTTCAAAGATCCAGCTTTTGGTATCATTGATTTTTTTGTATTTTTTTTTAGTTTCTATTTCATTTATTTTTTACTCCGATAGTTACTATTTCCTTCCTTCTACTCATTTTGAGCTTTATATGCTGTTCTTATTCTAGTTTCCTTTGATGTAAAGTTAGATTGTTTATTTGAGATTTTTCTTGTTTCTTAAAGTAGGCCTGCATTGCTATGAATTTTCCTCTTTGTTGAAGGACGGTTTTTGCTGTCTCATAGATTTGGGGTCATTGTGTTTTCATTTTCATTTGTCTCAAGGTATCTTTTGATTTCTTCTTTGATCTCATTGTTGACCCATTCATTACTTAGTAGCATGTTATTTAGCTTCCATGTGTTTGTGTGTCTTTTTTTCTTTTCTTTTCTTTTTTTTTTTTTTTTTTTTTTTTTTTTTTTTTTTTTTTTTTTTTTTTTTTTTTTTTTTTTTTTTTTTTTTTTTTTTTTTTTTTTTTTTTTTTTTTTTTTTTTTTTTTTTTTGTGTTTAAGTTTTAGTTTTATACCACTATGGTCAAGGAGGATACTTGATATGATTTTAATCTTCTTGAATTTATTGAGATTTGTTTTGTGGTCTAATATGTGGTTTATCATGAAAAATATTCCAGATGCACTTGAAAAGAATGTATATTCTGCTACTTTGGAGTAGAATGTTCTGAAGATATCAATTAAATTCATCTGGTCTAGTGTGTCATTTAAAGCCACTATTTCCTTATTGATTTTCTGACTGGAAAATCTGTCCATTGGTGTCAATGGGGTATGAAAATCCCCTACTACGATTGCATTACTGTTAATTTCTCCCTTTATGTCCATCAATATTTGTTTTATACTTTTAGGTGCTCCTATGTTGGATGCATAAATGTTTACTAAGGTTATGTCTTCTTCTTGTATTGATCCAATAGCAACTTTGTAGGCCAAAAGGGAGTGGCAGGAAATGTTCAAAGTGATGAAAAGTAAGGGCCTGCAAGACTACTCTACCCAACAAGGCTGTCATTTATAAATGAGGGAGAGAAAAAGTTTCCCAGACAAGAAAAAACTAAAGGAATTCATTATCACCAAGTCAATACAAGAAATGTTAAAGGGGCTTCTTTAAGAAGAAGTGGTAAAACAAACAAACATAAAAAGATAAAAATATGAATAATAAAATGGCAATAACTATGTACCTATCAATAATCACTTTAAATGTAAATGGACTAAATGGTCCAATCAGAAGACATAAGGTAGCTGAATAGATAAGAAAACAAAACCCATATATATGCTGTCAACAACAGACCCATCTCCCATCAAAAGACACACATAGACTGAAAATAAAGGAATGGAAAAAGATATTTCATATAAATGGAAACAAACAAACAAAAAAAGAAAGCTGAAGTAAAAATATTTATATCAGATAAAATAGACTTTAAAATGAAGACTATAACAAGAGACAAAGAAGAACATTATATAATATAATAAAGGGCCTGTCTGTAGGCTACATGTGAGGTGAGCTCCACACAGGGATAATGGCAGCTGTCCCTCTATCCCTTGCCCTGAAGCCATACAACTCAGTCTTTCCTTGTGTGTCTCTGGCACCTCTTGAATCACTGCCCCTCTTCTGCCCCCTCTTTTGGTTGAGTGCTTGCAAGTGAATGAGTCTGTGTGTGGCCCCTTTAAGAAGTCATCTGGGTTTCTAGCCATCATCTGTCTTACCAGGACTGATGAAATACTTGCTGATTTTCACACCCAAATATTGTGAAGGCTCCTCTTCCTGGCACAGGACCCATGGACTGAGGAGCCTGGTGTGGGACTAGGACCCCTCACTCTTCGTCAAAGAACCTCCACCACTGAGGTATCCCTCCCGGTTTTCAACCACTACCTACATGTTAGAGGTCAGCCCGTTTCATGTCTCCACCCCTTCTACCAGTCTTGATGTGATCTCTTCTTTATATCTTTAGTTACAAGGCTTTTCTGTTCAGCTGGTCTTCAGATGATTTTCAAGGTTGATTTTTCTATAATTTAGTTGTAATTTTAATGTGGTCATGGGAGGTGGCAGGCACAGTATTTGCTTTTCTGCCATATTGACTCTTCTCCCTTTCATCCACTCTTATTGAATCCTCTCTGACAGAACCAGGACCTTGCAAATTTGAGAAATCAGTCAAATTAGTGGTCACTGGTCTTGTCCCTTTTTAGCTCCTCTTCGTCACCAGGAACTCGGGATCTTGCTATTGCTTGGGTTTCTCAAGACATCTCAGTCCATACTCCCCTCCTCTGAAGAACTACAGTGGGAATTTTCCCATACCTTGGATTTTCCCACCTCATCAAAACTTACCTTTGTTGCATCCCATCTTCTGCTTTCCATGATGAAAGTGTCAGATCATAGGTATTTATTGAATTCTTTATTTTTGTAAAAAAAAAAAGAATGAATGAATGGAGAAAGAGCTCATTCCCTTCCCTTCTAGTCACTTCTTACCCTTCCAGCAGGGCTCTTGGGGATGGAGTGTTTTAACCTAACAGAGGAACTATAAGAGTAGACACTTCAGTCCACACAGCAAGTCATAGGAAGAGGGGCTTAGGAGCAGGTGGAGGAGTTTGGGGATAGATAAGCCCCCACTATACTGGCAATCACCTCTGCCAACCGGTAGGCTAAAATCTGAGCACAGGAGCTGGGGTACCAAAGAACTGTCACCAAGAATGTTACATCTGACAATACATTCTGTACCATCTAAGATGTAAAGGGAGCCTTATATGTTTGGGGTTCTAAGTATCCCTCCATCTGGTCACAGAATCCAAGAGGAGTTAGCTGAGTGCTTGAAAAATGTCTTCATTCAGCCTCTTTCCTGCCTGTGCACAAATGACAAACAGCACCATCCCAATGTGATTACTGACTCTTGTCTTCTGGGAATGCCCAGAACAGGGCTCTATGGTGAACCGGAATGGTATTTCACTCCATGGCCATCAAAAAGTGCTTCTTTCTAATGTCCCATTGGTTAATGCCCATTTTCTACTGTCCAGTCTCTGGAAGACACAAAGAACAGCAAATCAACATGCTTTTTATTAGAACCCTCATTTCTTAGGAGACAGTACTGACTGAAATTGTTGTGTTGAAATATGTGCCTTTCCCCAGTGAGGCTTACTTTGTAAGAAAAATGCCCAAACTCCACAAATCACTAAGCCAAGAACACAAGGTTTTCTCTTTGTGATGAACACAGATATTCTATGAAATGGGATAAATTATTTGGTTACACTTAGTTTGTGTTTAAGTGTTCTACTACTAAATATTCTTTGGCTGGGAATCTGTATCACTCCTGTTGGTTTGTGGATTGGATAAAGAGCTTCTTGCCTAAAACTCTAACCTTTTAGTTTGAGCATTGATTCTCTTGAAGCCATCAAGGCAAGTCATAACAGGTGTATGTGGATTCTGCAGCTTGTGTTTCAGTATGTGAAGGATTTTGTTTCTGGACAGGAACATTAGTACTTTGTTGACTTAACATCTGTAGAGACTTCACTGTCACCCAATCACTGTCTGTAACAGTTTTTTCTCCATTGCATAGAGGTATGACTTTCCATTTTAAAAACAATTGCAAGCAAAACCCTTTTCCAGCCCTGAAAATAAGAATGGGGAGACATTATCATTATCTCTATTCTACATTCCTTGTCAACTACTGTTCTAGCATCCTGATTCACTTCTCAGCCAAGTTCTTAAATGTGGTCTATACTGGCTGTCTCCCATATTTATGTTTCATTCATAAAACAATGAATTGCAGTTTGGCTGGTTGTCCCTTCCATGAGCTGCAGCTTCTCTTGGTGAGCTCTTTGTTGCTAAATGCTGTCTTATTTTGCTAACTTCATGTAGCATTTAAACCTTCTTAAAATTCTTTCTGTTGTGAGCTATGAGGATACCATTTCCTTGTAATTCACTCCAACTACCCTCACTACTCTTTCTCAATCTTCTTTGCTGTTTCCACTACCTCTATCTTTCCCTTTGTTACAAGATGCTTTGCTTAACCCTCTTTTTTCTTCCTGTGTACATTGCCCCTAGACAGTCTTGCCTACTCCAATGGCCCCATGGGCTGGGACCTCTCTAGACTCATCCCCCTTCTCCCTCCCATGCTCTTCCTCCTCCATGTGGTCACTCTCTTGGTGAATGGCACTACCACACATTTGATATCACTGAGAAAATTTGGGGTCACCTTTGACCCCCACATCCTATAAGTAACAAAGGTCACTTGACTCAAACTCCTAATTATTTTGTATCCATCTCCATCACTGATGTACTAGGGCTGTTGCTTTACTCCTCTTCTCTATCCTCCAATCTCAGGAACTCTGAAACTGCCTCCCAACTGGTTTCCCCTCCTTCAGTCCTGCCTTTATCCAAAGCAATCTCCATACTGCTACTAAAATGACCTTTCCAAAATGCAGAAATGTGAATCTGATCAGGTCACTTGTCTGCTTAAAATTCATCACTGGCTGTGCATGGTTTCAGAAGAAAACTCAAGCTCCTTAGTGTCACCATGGAAGGCACTGCAGAAAGTGGCCCTCCCTCTTTCTCTAGTATTGCTTCTCAGAAACCTTGTTCTCATTCTCCAAGCCCTCCCCTCACTCAACCACTCTCTCTTCTGCCTCTCCAGGAGGCTCATGATGTTGCTGTCAAGATATCAGGGCTGCAATCATCTGAAGTCTTGACTGGGGCTGGAGGATCAGATTTCAAGGTGGCTCACACACATGGCTGGCAAATGGTGCTGGTTGGTGGTAGAAGGACTCAATTTCCCCATGTGGGTCTTTCCATAGGTTGCTTAGTGTCCTCACAATATGGCAGCTGGCTTTCCCCAGAGTGAGCCATGAGAGAGCGTAGGGGAGGGGAGAGGGAGAGAGAACCAGATAGAAACTACCCTTTTGTGGACCTAGTCTTAGAAGTCACATGGCATCATTTCTACCATATTTTTTTTTCACTAGATGCAAATAACTAAATATAGCTTATTTCTAGAGGGAAGGGGGAAATTAATCTCTATCTTTTGAAGGGAGAGACATCAAAGAATTTGCAGATACATTTTTAAATTTCTACCAAGGCTGACAATAAAGAGCTGAGTTTTCCCAATCCATGACCCCTGTGGAAGGTAGTCTAAGGAGTGGAGAATGTGTGCTTTCCAGTGAATTCTGTGGCAGCAACAGAACCTCAAGTTACACACTAATAGGTTGGAGTTCTTTACAGATGAGAGGTAGTGTGGCATTCTGTTAAGTGAAGGGAAGTTTGTAATCTGGATTTAATTACCAGCTCAGTCACTAGCTGTGTAATCTTGGGAATTGTACTTGTGTCTTTTGTGGCCCTGTTTTCTCATTGTATCACGGTGTAAAAATAGTGTGGCTTCCTCAGAGGGTTTTGTAACGATTAGATAAAACAATATATGGAAAGTTAGCCTGGCCTGGTAAGTACCCAATAAATGTTCATTAATAATGATAATGTCAGTGGCCATCTGCCTTTCTCAGATGACTGTAGTGATGGGCATCCCTGAGGTAGAAGAATAAACTGAATGACATGCCAGGATTCTTTCCAGGCTCTCAGTTGAAATGGCCCTAGGGAGAGAGGATTACCACAAGTGCTTACTACCTGATCAATAGATTGCTACATGGCCCCTGACTTATGTGGACAAGTATCTGATGGCAAGGCCCAGGGTAACCTTGATATTCATTGCCTTATGGAGACCATCACTTATCCATATCTGCTTTTTCTCAAGGTCAATTTCTTCATCTTCCTGAAAATTCTCAAGCTTCTCATTTCTAAGCTCAAAGCCCATCAAATGTGCTTCCGAGATTATAAATACAGGTGAGTGTCTTGAGGTCAGTACCCAATAGTTCAAGGTTGTTTTGAGCCCTTTTAGCTGTTTGGGCTAATATCCTGGGAAGGGAAGACTGAGTATGTTTGTGTCTTAAGACAAGGGTATAAGGGAGAGTCCCTCTGAAGAAGGTGTCATAGGACCATGTATGGCTTTTGCCAATGGTGGCCCCATAAAAATGAAGTAAGTGGTGAGTAGTTAAGGACACACACATTCCCCCAGTAGGAAACTACAATGCTACTAAAAATGAGTGGTTTACAGGGAAAGGAAAGAGGCATTTATAGGAAAGTTAGATATTATAGTTGCCTTCCTTCGGGAGGGATTGGAGGTAACAAAATAAAAGACATATGCACAACTCAGAATAGAACATTTGGGTATTTTTGAAACCTGGAGAAATAAGACCACCAACTTGGAGTCCAAGGAAATAGGTTCTTCATACTGTCACTCTTTCTTTGTGACCTGCCTTTGCTGTGTCCACCTTGCTTTCCACAGTGACAGTGATCCCAGTTCACACCAAGTCAGATTATAGGCCTTCATGGAGATCAGCATTGCTATAAATACTAATGAATGAATGAACACATGAATGAATGAATGACAAATGAATCCCTCCTGCCCTTTTCAGTTACTCTTTACTATTTATGGGATGTGTTCACTTCAGCAGAGCTCTTGAGTGTTACAACTCGAAAGAGTAGCTCTGAAGGTGGGGATTTTGGTCCACACAGCAGGCCCAAGGCAGAAGTGTGAGTGAGGTATATAATGCTGTCTCTCACTTTAAGGCTGGAATGGAGCCTGACCCAGGTGTGCTGGGCAGGTAGTTTTTCCATTTGTCTGACAAACATTTAATGAATGCCTACAATATTGCCAGACACTGTGCTTGGAATAAAAGGTAAATATGATGTAGACCCCATGTGCAAGGAGCACACATCCTAACTCACCAAGGACTGGGAAGTTGGTGTGAGTGCCAATGCTGGCCAAGGCCCCACACTCACTGACTGACCTTGGGCAACTCTCACTTGGCCTTTCCAGCACTCTTTCCTGATGTGGAAAGTGGGAGTGCCACACCAGACCCACCTCCTGCTTGATATGAGGATGAAAGGAGTCAGAGATATGGGTGTCCCAACTTAATCAGATATGGTGGGTGGTATTTGCCCAGGATCCAGAGCTCAAATCCTAACTACCTAACACCCTCCCTCTAGGAGGTCAGAAGGATAAACAGACACAGCTCAGGACTGGGCAAATATATACAGTAGTTGGCCCAAATCTTTTGCAAACTGTTCTAACCATGGGCCACTTGGGCTGGCCTGGACCACAAGGAGCCTTGCTGTCTTTCTTGGTGACTGTGATCAAACCCCCAAGTGGCTGTTCCCAAGGCTCAGCCTATCTTACCACTCTCTGAGGGTGGAGGCCCAAGGTCAAGAGCAGAGCGAGTCTAGTCTACTTTGTGTGGATGCATTCAGGGAGAGTTGTGCTCTCACTAATTAGGTGCAGGGGAAACCCAGACACCCTCGAAAGCCAATGGAGGACAACAGGCCCAGAAAACAGAAACAAGAGGCTGACAAATGCCAAGGCACCACTTTCCATGCAGACTGAGAATCTAAACTAAGCCTGTTACTTTGCTCCCTGCAAACCCACCATGTACCTTAGACAAGGTATCATCTACCTTGTTCTTCCCAGGCTCTAGACCCACAACAGGCCTTACAAAAGCTCTCCATCCTGGCTGCACTTAAGTGTCTCCTGACAGTTGGCCAAAAGCACACACCGCTGAGCCCCTTTACTGGGTATCCTGACTTGGTGATGAGGGATGGAGCTCACCACAGAGACTTCTCAGAGTCAAGTTCTCCAGGAGATTTTGATACACAGCTAAGGTGGGAGACCACTGCAATAGGTGTTCTAGGGCATTGGTTCCCAAGCAGTGGTACGTGTATCCCTGGGGTATGTGCTGGGCCATTTGGGGGTACACAAAAATAATTAGTAATGGTGAAAAAACAAGTAAAGTAAAAAATGAAAAACGTTAGTTATGGAACAATAAATGTTAAGTTTGAATTGCCGTTAATGGAGACACTTCAAAATGAGATCACATTAGCGAATAATGATTGATGAGAGCGTGGCTATGAACCCTTCCCCCAAACTGCTCTTCTACCAATCATTATGCACAGTTTCAGAACAATCCATTTGCAATGTTTCTAGAACTTACCCAAACATATAAATACATCCATAGCCAGACTGATCAGTTTACTTATTGATGAATAAAAGTAAGTATGTTGTTTTTAATTGTGATTCTTTTTGAGTAGTTTTTTATTTAATGCTTAAATACTTGATCATCATTGTTAATATTTAACTGTTATGAATATTGTAAAATTAAATATGTGGTTTGTACTTTTAGTGTAGTAATTTTTCTTTCCTAACTTATTACCTCATTTTCACTATTTTACATTAACATAGGCAGTGAACGAAAGTGTCAGTATTTGAAAACAGCTGTTTTTAAAACAAGAGGTACAATTTACAGAAATGGGTAAAAGAGGTACACAAGTGGAAAAAGGTTGGGAATCACTGCTCTAGAGAAACAAGGCGTGGAATTTTCTGATAGGGCCATGACAAATGTGTTTCTAAACAGCCTTTATATCCCTTTTCCAAGGGAATAACTTTTAGAGTTATCCAAGATAGTGGTTTCCAAACTTTTTTGATCATGCATCTCTATCAGTAAAGAAATTTTGAGCAGGACACTCATCATATATATATTTGGTCAGTCTGTTGACCAAATATATACATTATAACATATACCCCCAATTATAAAGGATAGATAAAAATTAATACATAGGACTTCTACTGTCTTCTCTTTTTATATTTTCTTCCAATGCCAAATGGATCATTTTGTGTAACACTGGAGTGCACACACCCCAATCATCTAGGGAAGAGTAAATAAAGGCACTGGGGAAACCCTCATGGCTGAACAATGATTTAAGATATCTATTTTGGGGAGAAGAAGAATAACCCTGCCTGACCTATGCAATGTCTTTTTCCTTTCCCCCTATATTTGTATAAAGAAAAATCCTGAAAAGAGGAACCTGGGTGCATGCCTACCTGGATGCCTCCCAGGATGAGACTCTTCATGTTGGCAAGTTTGCCACCATCTGGGGACTGTACTGGGGACTTATGAGTGTTCCCAAGTGGCTGAGTCTTTGGAGGGCTGACTAACGCCAACTGAACTCATGAGAGACTAATATACAAATAAGACTCTACAACTACAGTAGACTCTCAGTTAACCAGCACCCATGGGGATTGGTAGATGCCAGATAAATGTAAGTCTACTCTCCACTAACTGCAACTCAAGCAACAGGCACTCTCAAACAACCTGCAAATTTTGCCAGTTGCTTGAGAGTGCTGGTTGCTAGAGTTCTGGTTAAGGGGGCGACTACTGTATTTATTTTCAGAGACGGATGGGGGTTGGGTAGGGATTCCTTCTGGAGTCATCAGTCCTTCTAGAGTTAACACCAGATGTCCAGAAACGCAAACTGGTCACCTGAATGTCATTGGTGATCACGTTGCCAAATAGACTGGTAGGCAATGATGGATCCCTGACAGTGACCTGAGAAACCACCACTGTCCTGTGGTGCCACCTGCCTGGTGAGAGGAAAGTCTCCACAGATACGGCTGGGTAAGTACTGAGCACTTCTTGTCACTTTGTGATATTTCCTGCCATCTTGGTTGGCTGTCTGCTTTCTGTTTGCTGACTGTTTCTTCATACAGAGTACAATGCAATTGATTAGCTTGTGATTATTAATTGGCAAAATGTCAGGGCTTTGTTTCTCAGGGTGAGGCTCACCAGATGTCCCATTTAAAACAGATGTCTGGTCAGCCTGAATCAGGACACACCTTCTTTCACTCCCTGGGCTTGTGAGTTTTACAACAGTGATGGGCACGTCTGTCCATTTTTCTCTCCAAGCAGTGCAACCTCCCTCATTTCCAAGTTCTGAGAGGGCTGCTTCCCACCACCTCCATGAGTAGTCAGCATCCCTACCTCACACTCTGATCTTCCACACCCCTCTCCATATTTTCTTCCCCATTAGAGCCCTCTGCTAGAGTAAGGAGGAGAGGACCATGGCCTAGTGCATTTTTGTCCAAACTCTGATAAGAACAGGCCTGCCTCCAACTTTCCCAGATTTTGAGAACTTTCAGAATGTTGCTCTCAAGATTTGGTTCCCCTGCAAGAGCTTATTTTAGGAAAGTTGAAATAAAACACATTTAGGCCTCACCCAAAAGGCAAGTTGTTAGGAGCTGGAGAGCATTCTGTAGCCCTCTCTCTGGGCTTCCACCACTGAAGCCGAGGGAACTGTAACCGGCCATCAGTCTGGCCTGGAGAGAGAACAGAGCCAGGCCTGGGGGGGGGGGCAAAGGCTGTGGAATGCAGACCGACACCCAGGGACCCTCAGTGTGGTTGGAGCTCTCTGTTCTTTGTGGTTCCACCACCGAGGTGGCTCCCTTCTCTAGAGCAAGCTTGTTCAACCCTATAGCCTGCGGGCTGCATGCAGCCCAAGACAGCTTTGAATGTGGCTCAACAGAAATTCATAAACTTTCTTAAAACATTACGAAAATTATGCACGGACCTTTTTTTTTTTTTAAACTCATCAGCTATTGTTTGTGTTAGTGTATTTTATATGTGGCCCAAGACAATTCTTCTTCTTCCACTGTGGCCCAGGGAAGTCAAAATGTTGGACACCCCTGCTCTAGATAAATGGTCTTAACCGTCCATGTGATGCGTGGGGCAGAGCTCTTAATGAATTTATAAAAGTGAATAATTTCCTAACATACTCAGTTCCAAAGCCCTTTCTGAAGGGACTTTTTGGTGGATAACCAAAGACAAAAATATGTCACGAATGGAAGTAAAATTGATCAAAGTTGCGGAGGTTGTGAGCAAGTTGAGGGCAGGGATGGCTTCTTTAAAATTAGGGATAGCTAAATTTTAGTGATTATTCATTGTGTATCAGATATTATTTATTCTGAAGATTTTCCACATGTTGTTTAATCCTTACAATTACACTGTCAGGTATTAATAGATGTTAATAAAATGTTATTATTGTTATTTCAATGTTTTATATTATATTATTAGTAATAGTAGTATAATTCTCATTTTTACATATAAAGAGGTTAATTAATTTGCCCCAAGACACATTGCTAGCAATGGGCAGTGCTGGGATTTGAACCCAGACCCCAGGTACTCTCCTTTCTTTGACCCCAACTTCTCCTCTCGCACCGTACTGGCTCCTGTGCCTAGAGCAGATGCTCAATAAATATTTGTCGAATAGCTAAACGACGGCAATAAACTAAGCCATTTAAATAAACAAGTGATTATAAATGAAAAAATAAGCATAAACACAGTTCATAAGAGTAAACTGCTATAGATATTTATGAATTTTAATTGGAACAGGGGCACAAATAGTACTCTATCTAAGGAGAACTTAAGATGAGGTGAGGAATGGGCAATCCTTTCTGACAACCATCCCCAGAGGTGGCAGTTACTAACATGGCCCAAAACTTCATGACCACATTTTTGACAGATGGACCCTGGTAACAAAAGATTTTAACATTCAGGGAAATGAAGTGAAGGGTATCTGGGAGCTCTCTATACTATCCTGGCTACTTTTGTACAGATCTAAAATTATTCTGAAAGAAAGAGTTTATCTAAAGAACACAATACCAATTAATTTAGACTTGACTTTTATATTTAAGAAAAATTTTGCAAGGGCTGGGCAGGAACAGCACATTCATAACCTGACAAGATTTGTACTTCTTTTTGCAAGGGAAAGGGTCACCCAAGAAAATAATTTTTAGGGACTTTGGGCACCTAATGATAAATACTACTTGTAAGTCCAATAGCTTAACCCCTTACGTATTTAGTGAAATTGTTTAGAATTCCTAAACATACCATCACTCCTGCCTACTATTTTCTTGCCTGTTTTGTTGCTACGTGTACTTAGAAGTAACATCTGAGTACCTTTTAAAGTGTTCTGCGAGTCATATTTGTCAGTTACACAGAATAACCTTCATTTTTGCTCAAGTTCAGTGAAATCTCACTGAACTGTAGTAACAGCAGTAGCTAACAACATCTGCACAGCACCTTACAGTTTGCAAAGGATGTTCACAAATTCTTGTTTGAGTTTTGCATCATGGACCTGTTATGAAATGTCTCTTGACATTAATGCTTACAAGTGTAAAAAGTTTAAATCACTATTCATTGAATATGCTATAGTGGTGAAGAGAGCTCTGGCTAGGGGCAGGATCTAGCTGCACTACGCTGAGAGCTGTCTATAATCATCAAAGTGGGGGGCTTGAGTTCTTTAGCCACTTGATTCAAATTTACTTTTGTTAAGTGATGGTTTTTTACCATTATTTGGATGAACTTTGTGTTCACTATATTCTAAGCTATAATTTGTAAAAAATTACCATATGTCATCATTAAAAAAGTATTTCTAATGCCCCCACAAAAACATACATGCCATAGCAAGGCCCTAGGAGTAAGTTGGTGGTAAGGCACGAGTCCACATGTAAGAACATTAAGTATGTGTCCTTAAAGCCCAGACAACCAGAGCAAGTGTCACAAACTCAGATGCTTGCAAGGGCCCAGCAGGCTGGTTGGGGGCTGGAGAGCACATGATCCCTCTAAAGCGACAGCCACCATCAGGTGGTAGCCAATTATTGCTAAGCAGGAATTAAGCCCAGTTTTGCCAGATCTCCCCATTTTTCAAAAGAAGCTGGCAATCTTTTTTTTTTTTGCTCAAAAAAAGAGAATATTTTTGCTCAAAATCACCATATCATTTAAAGATGGCTCCAATAATAAAAATCATTTCCTAGCATAGACAATGTCTACAGGTCACATACAACTCATGTTGCTACTTTGCAACCTCCGAGCTAAAGGATTTCAAAACATTTCTGGAAATTAAAACAACATAAACCTTGAAATACTATCTCCTTGGCCTCTCTTTGCCAGTTAGGGCAATGGAATGTGCCGTAGCCCATGTGTCCAAGTGGAGTTTGTCCTTCTTGGTGACTCTTGCTCAGCTCTTACTGGTTTGAGGTCCTGTTAGGGCACAATCATGAGGTGTTTTGTTTCCATTCTAATGCAATGATATAGTAACATTGCATTAAAATAGCTCTCACAGACACGGGATTCATAGTGAGCACTGCCTTTTCTTGGCTAGAGTTAAACCTTCCTGAAGACACTCCATGAACTGGGGATGACCTTCCATATTTCTGCATCTTTAATTCCATGGCATTTGGGGGAAACCTCCTAGTCTTGCCCTTTAAGAAAGTGACTTGGGCTAAAAAATCATTACAATGAAGCTTTTTTCCCCCAATATGTGTAAGACAGTAGCTTTGTTTGTGCCCTGAATATGAGTCACCATTGCTACTGTAGTTAACTTTAAACCAAGAAATAGCTCCATGATAAAGAGCAGTTGTTCCAAAATGTGGTTGCTTATCAGAAACCCTTGAGGAATTCCTTAAAAATTCAATTTTTCAGGACACAGCCTTCATAGGTTTTGATTCAGAGTCATCACTGGGGCCCAGGAAGATGGGTATGTGTATAATATATGTGTGTGTGTGTGTGTGTGTGTGTGTGTGTGTGTGTATACATACATACTTATATAAAGCTCTGTAAGGAATTCTAATAATCCAATAGCCTGTTTGGGAACCACCTGTGTGTGATAAGGAATGTTTGGGCCCCAGCTGTGCACTTTGCGTGTGGGTGGTGCAAAGGAATGTTTGTCCTTTTTGTATATAGTGTATATAACAGGGAGCTTCCACACAGAACTTTTTATGAGGAGGATGTTTCTCATTTCCTGCAGCCTTCGCCATTCCCAGGGTGGAGGGGTATCATGGGGGCTGATGGTGAGGCTCTCCCTGCTGGAGTGGGCAGGGCCAGAGTGTAAAGTCAGAAGCCTCACACAGGCAGATATTTGCTACTTAGTGGCTGTGTGACCCTGGGAAAGCCATTTTTTCCCCCTTCTCGGGCTCAGTAAAGTACTGATATTAGAATTATTGAAAGGAGAAAGAAATAGAGGCAGCAGTTAGCAAGGTAGTAGGACATTTGTCAAATGTGGTTAAGGTGTGGTATCCCAAGGTGACCGCCACATGCATGGAAATCTACCTATCAGGCAAAATGTTAAGATCTGTGTGCATATCATAATCTATATGGGGGATTCATTCATTCATTCATTCATTCATGTTTTCTGAGCATTTGTTATCTGTCAGGTGTTAGAATGCAGCAGTGAATAAGACCACACTGGTCCTCAAGGTAGTCAATATGTAGCCAAGAAAACAAACTAGAAAATCAACTATTTATCAATGTAGTAAGAGCTACAATGAAGACATGCACAGAAGAGTAAGAAATGTCACCTATTCCTGATGTGGCCCTCATGACAGTTATTTGTTTGTCATTTGCAGATTGGCAAAATCAACACTGGTTCTCATTCCTTTATTGGGTGTTCATGAGGTTCTCTTCTCTTTCATCACTGATGACCAAGTTCAAGGATTCTCAAAACTCATACGACTCTTCATTCAGCTGACGCTGAGCTCCTTCCATGTAAGTAGGAACCAGGATGTCCTGACTTCTGGAGAAAACAAAATCCTCTTGATTCCAAACAGGCTCAACATTGAGAAAGCCCACAGATGGAAATAGATCTGTAGGCTTTATCAGTGAGGGCCTTTGGCATTAGGAGAGTGTGTAGATGGAAGAGTTGCCTTGATCCTGCCAGCATGATATGGTGACTAAGAAGGGAAAAGTGGTCTTTTCCTGGGCTATAATAATCAGTGTGATTCATGATCATATTAACTGAGTGTCAACATGAAGCCTTTTATTAAATGCCTATTTTTGCTGGGTTCTCTGCAGAACATTGTGCAAAATAAAGATTGTGTGTGCTTCAGGTGACATACTCAGAATACAATGCAACTTGAGTAGGGACCAATGAGTCAAGACCATAGGCTCTTGAACCTTGACTGATGTGTGGGGGTTAAAACAAGAAACAGGACATCAGCTATGGTTAATTTACCTGGATATTTTGGTTATCCCTTGCTTGAATTGTTATCAGCAGCTTAAAATGACAATAATGTTTATTATTCCTCATGATTCTGGGGGTCAGAAATCCACGTAGGACATAGCAAAAATAACTTTCCTATGCTCCATGTGATGCTTGCTGAAGCTCCAACTTTCAAGGTGGGTTCTCCATTCATGTCTGGTGCTTAAGCTGGAAAAGCTAGAATGGCTCAGGCTGGCTGGAGTGGCTTTATTTGCCTCAAATTTCAGGCACCTCATTTCTTACTGTCAACTACATTTCTCAGTTCCATGTAGTCTCAGAGTCTCTCACTCACTGCATGTTTACTCCCCATGACTTCTCTCTCATGGCAGTTCAGGGCTCCCAAGACACAAAAGCAGGAGCTTCCAGGCCTTCCAAATGCCCAGGCCTGGAACTCACACAGTGATACTCCCACTGCATTCTACTATTTAAAGTAAGTCACAGACCTGGCCTGGATTGAAGGGGAGGAGACTGTACAAGGGCATGAAAAGTAGAAAACATGACTCATTAGCAAAAGTCACTAGTGTAAAAGACTACCACAGACAGTGTGGACACAGCAAAAGCCCAAAGGGTCATAATCTTGGAATTAATCATCATAAAATGCTAGTACAGGGGCAGTATCTCCAGAATGGAGAAGGGAGAATCTTGGAAAATCCTTTCTGAAAAAAGCAATAATGAAATAGCACAAAATTGTCCATAATATCCATGTCAGGACCCTGGAAACCAATCAAAGGCATACAAAAGATTGAGAAGAGTTTATTCAAGAAAAATTTCTCGACCTCAGAAAGAGTAGTGGGAGTCTGTATTGGTTTTTCCTGAGACTTATCCTCCAACTGCTTCCCCATCAGTGAGGAAATTCTAGTGAAAACCACCTGTAGAAAACTTCACTGTAGAAAGGGGCTGAGTTGATACCTATTAGAGAGCAGAAAAGACCCATACCTCTGGGCATTGTTAGATACAGTAGAGGTCTTAATGGCAAAGGAACAAGGAAAGATAATGTCACAACCAGAGCTTGTGATCCCAGTTGGGGCAGAGAGAATCAATATCAGATGAAGGTGGCAAAAGAAAGTATCAATGAATTTAGAAACAAGTAATTGAGATTATTCTGAGTCTGAGAAATAAGCAAGCAAACAAACCAAAGAATGAAGAAAAGTAACAGAGATCTGTGGAATGCCATACACTTATGGGAGTTCCAGAAGGAAAAGGGTGACAGAAAGGGGTAAAAAAATCATTTGGAGAAATAATGGTTGAAAATTTCCCAAATTTGATGAAACACATTAATTTACACATCTAGGAATCTCAATGAGCTCCAAATAGGATAAGACGAAGAGATTAACATCTAGAATCATTATAGTTAAACTGTTAGAAGTAAACCCAAAGAGAAAATCTCGAAAATAACAAGAGAAAAACAACTCATCATATATGGGGACCAACAATATAATTAATAGCTGACTGACCAGAAACAATGGCGGCCAGAAGGCAGTGGTATGATATAATCAAAACACTGAAAAGAAAATCTTTCAATCAAGGATTCTATCATAAACAAAATGATGTTTCAAGATTAAGGTGAAATAAAGACATACTCAGAAAAACAAAGACTAAGAAAATTCGTTGTTAACAAACTCTCCTTGAGAGAAGTATCAAAGGAAGCCTATCAGGCTGGAAGGAAATGGTACCAATCGATAACTTAAATCCACATAAAGATGAAAAAAGCTCTAGAAAAGGTAAACACATAGGTAAATATGAAAGAATAAATGTATCTATTCTCTCTTTTGTTTAACTGATTTTAAAGACATAAAATTACATAAGATATTGCAAACTATTATTATTATAAGCTGTGTCATAAAGATCTAATATATGAGTATTATGACAATAATAGCACAAAAGAACAAGGAGGAAATAGACCTGTATTGGAGGAAAGTTTCTATATTTTACCAGAATTGTTAGTATTAACACGAAATAGATTAGATAAGTAGGATGCATGTTATAATCTCTGGAACAAACACTAAAAAAACCCTCAAAATATATAGTAAGAATACCAGCAGAGAAATTAAAATGGTACACTAGAAAAGACCTGTTACCTCCAAACACTTTCAGCCTCATTGACTCCTCACATTAGCACTGTGAAGGAGAAATTATTACGCCATTTTAAAGATGAAGGAACTAACTCAGAGGAAAACTCGCATATGCTAATAAGTGCCAAGAATGGGATTTATATGCAGAGATTAAGCCCTTGCTTGTAACCACTATGTCATCGTGCTCCTCAACTGCCCTGTGAAGGTCAGAACCAGGAGGCACCAAGTTCCCTATATCAGAGTCTTAAAGCCACTGCCACCAGACAAGGTCAGGTGCTATGATTCTGTGGACGGAGTAGAGACAATGTACCTGTCCACTGCACCCTCACCAAAGGTCAAGGAGACCAAGCCTGAGGCGTGGCCTGGGCAGTTGAACAATGGCTTTTCCCCCTCCTGTTAAAGCTGAATTGTGTGTGGCTTTGAACCAATCAGTAACATCTTTTTCATTATGAAACCATGTTTAATTTATGTTGAACTTTTGGAGGATTTCAAAGACTCAGGTTTAATAATTTGTGTTTCCTTTGTTATTTGGTTTTAATCTTCTTTAACAGGTAATCCCAAATTAGGAAAAAAAAAAAACCAAACCCAAACAACAGCAACAAAAAGCTGCAGCTGTTCTATCAGTAGTATGTGGTGCCCTTTTTTTTCCCCGAGGTCTTGACCAGTTATGTGAGTCCTTAATCAGCTGATCTCCCATACCCAAGGCCAGCCAAGGACCGTGCATTTATGTGAAGCTATTTGGGACAGATTTCTGGGAAGGAGTCTTAGCCCATCATATCCCTCTGGCAAGGGTGCATGTTTTGGTGATCCATTGCTCTGTTAGAAACTAGCCCCAAACTTTACGGCTTAAAGCATTAACCATGTTATTATCTTTAATCATTCTGTGACCTGGGCTGTCTGAACTCAGTGGGGTGGTACTTTTGATACATGTGATTTGGGGCTGGGGCTGCAAACATCTGAAGGCTTAATTGGGCTGGACCATCCAAGGTGGTTTATTCACAAAGCTAGACATTGACGTGGGCTGTTGGCTCCGCTCAGCTGAGGCTGTCAATTAGAGAGCTTCAGTTCTCCTCTATGTGATCTCTTCATGTATCTTGGGCATCTCCCAGCACAGCAGCTGGACTCTTGGAACATTCCTGAGAACAAATGTTCTAAGAGGGAGAAAGTAGAAACTTCCAGCCTTCTTAAGGCATAGGCTTGAAAGTCCCAGAATGTCACTTCCACCATTTTGTATTATAACAAGTTCATCTCAGATTTAAGGGGAAAATAAGGTCCACCTCTTGATGTGAGGGGTCAGATATGCTGACAGGGAGCAGGGGAATTATTGAGGCCATCTCTGGAGCCCACTCACCACACTAGATAATTTAGCCCTACAGTCAGGTAGAGCTCTATTCACCACTGTGCAACACTGAGGAATGTGAGGAATCAGAGTGGCTTTGCAGACTGAGCCAGAAAACACACTTGGATTGGGATTGTGCATACTCAAAATCTCCTGAACACCCTTCCCCTCCATCCCACCAGGCAGAGGTAAGAGCATGGGTGGGCAGGTGCATGGTTCCACATTTGGTGGGTCATACCTTATGGAATCAGCAGGGATCTGCACTGAATCTAATAGCTTTCTTTTCTTGCTGCTTTGGAGGGTCCTTTACTCTTCCCAGGGTTTATTGTTCAGTGATTTGCTGACATGTCTTGCGTGGGACCTCCCTTCATACTTGCTTTATCTAAAATGAGAGTTAACCAGACTCTGGAATCTTCCTTAAACAGTGACTCAAGAACCTGAGAGAGTGAAAGATATGTTTGTGATGTGAAATCCTATTTTAGCTAACTCATTTATGAGAATTCTGGCATGCTCCAAGCCACCTTGCTAATATGTGCCTGGAGGCAAATATATTACTGACCCTGTCAACTATACCAGACATCTGTGAACCCCCAATAAGAATGCATATGTGAAAATGAGTAACTAGTACCACTATGCTTTTGTTAGGAGTTATAGTCTTGGAATATCTAAGTGCATAAGAGGAAAAAAAAGTTCCATACTGGTGAGGAGAATCCAAGTATTTGATTGATATTGTGATAGCCAGTATAAAGATTTCTGGCTTTCATAAGCAAGAGTATAAAAATCTTCCTCCAGAGCAACATTTTATAATTCCTTTTCAATTTCATCATTTTCCCAGTACTGAACTTCTTTTACTAGCAATAGGGTGAGAGAAATATTATTAAGAGAAATGGGAAAGACAGCCTGCATTGTGACCTTCATCCTTTACTTGGAATGTTTTTTTTTTTCCTTGTAAATTCTGGTATTTTATGAGGTTCTTCCCATAAACACTCAAGTACTTGGGTCCTGTATACATCTCCAACTTCATTATATCAGATACACACCCTATTAAGTCCCACAGACCCTCACATCACAGGAAGAGCCATGGCATTCAGGTTATCATATGACTGTTTAACAAACCAGGAAGTGTAGGAGTCAAGAAAAACAGTGGAAACAAACATTAGCTAAACACATTTGATTCCAGAGCTCTGGCAGTTCAGCAGTAAGTCCAGAAAAAACTCCTAACATCCAGAGATGATTTCTTTATCAAACTTCCCCAAGGCAAATACTTTGTAATTGAAAATGTCATATAAAGGTGGCCTATTGTTTTCATTATGATCCTGTGTGCACAATTCTAAATAAGTAGGACAAGAACAGAAAGAAACTGTCCTGCTATATTTTAGAAGTGGTCTGATATTGTTCAAGGCAAGAATCTTTCAGCTGTAAGTGACAGAGACCCAACTCATTCACTCAGTCATTTATCCATTCAACAAACATCCATTCAACAAACATTATATACCAGACATTTGTTTAAGATGTTGGGGATCTGGCAGTAAGAAGACTAAATAAAAATGCTAGTCTTGTTTTTGGAGGGCAGAAGGACAGATAATAACCAAGTTGACAAATAAATAATGTATTCTGGTGTTGTGAAAAACACAGAGTTCTGTGATAGTGACTGGCATAGCCAACCCAAATTGAGTAGCCAGGAAAGACCTCTCTTTTAGGTGATGTTTGAGTTAAGATCTGAAGTTTGAGACATCAGTTAGGCAGAGATTTGAGGAAAGAATGATTCAGAAAACAACAAAAGATGTGAAGGGACTTGAGGAAGCAATCAGCTGTGGTAGCCATTTTCCAATATGGCTCCCCCACCCAATGATCTTTATCCCCTGGTATTCAAGACTTTGTGTAGTCCCCTCTCACACTGAATAAGATTGACCTGTGTGACCACTAAAGTATTGTGAACATGAAGGTACATGAGCTTTGAGGGTCTTGATCCCTTGGATCACCCCCTGTGGAGAAAGCCAGCTGCCATGTCATGAGGACACTCAAGCAAGTCTATGAATGCCTCCTGCCAACAACCAACACCAACTTGCCAGGCATATGAGCCATCATGTAAGCAAGTCAAGCCTTCAGATGAGTGATTTTCCAACCACCATCTTAACAGCCACCTGAAAAAAGGATCCTGAGCCAGAATAACCGCAGCTAAGCCACTTGGCTCATAGAGAATATGTGAGATGATGAATCTTTACCCCTCTGGTCCACTAAGTTATATAGCAACAGATAACTAATACATAAGGTTGAGAGGGTAGAGGATGACAGAAGGACTATAAGGTTAGAATACAGAATTGTGGAACAAAATGAAGTCAGTAAGAGGAACACAGAGCTCAGATCACCTTAGTGCCTTCCATGGTTAGATTTTATTTTGACCTAAGTGTAATGAGAAATGACTGCTGTGAAATTATCTATCTTTTCAAAAGAAATATTTTTACAAAAGGTATTTAATATCTCACATAAATGAAAATTTCAGGATCAAGCATAGTAGGTACTCAAACAATATAATCAGACTTCTGTCTCTCACCATCTCCAGTCTCAGCTTTTCTCTTTGTTGACTTCATCCTCAAACAGGCTCTCTGCATGTAGATGTGAAGATGCCCAGAAGTGTCTCCAGGCTTACTTTGGCTATAAAATCTGGCAAATGCAGGGAAAAGAGTACAACCTCTCTTCTTTCCCAGTGAAAAAAAACTCAGATTGGCCCTGCTTGAGTCCCATGACTGTTTGGGGTACTTATTGGGGTGATGGCCATCCTAGAACGTGGGGACCACATGACTGACTCTGCCAGAAGCCTAGGGAGTAAGGGAGGGTCAGTTTCCCAAAGGAAAGGATGCAGGTGAGAAGAAAGAAAAGAAAGAAAGGGAAAGAAAGGAAGGAAGGAAGGAAGGAAGGAAGGAAGGAAGGAAGGAAGGAAAGACCAATGCCCAGTATGGTCAAGTAAAAAGAGACAGTGGCCTTACACAGTATTTGTACAGTTGAATAAATGATATAGAATCTTTGGGTCTTAACCATCATTGACTTATGAGCACCTATCACCTCAGCTGATATGCATGGTGGCTGTCAAAGTAAGAAGCGTCCTCATGGAAATTCAGTATTGCTAACTCTAGTGAGTGCAAGCAGTGTCATTGACTGCATCTCCTGTGGGGTGGAGGTTTTGGGGGGCAGCTACTAGGACTAGAGCAGGCCTTTAGAATTTGCAAATAACCCTCAGAGACATCTTCTACTGAGTCAAACTTGATGCTACCTTTTCTCATTCTAGGGACTGCTTGTGGCCTTGCAGTATTGCTTTGCCAATGGAGAGGTATGTTTGCAATGCTGCCATCCTAGGGCAGCTGGGCTGGCATCCTACAGCCCCCTAGAGGTTTCTGTGATGGCGCCACAGGGGAGTGTGCAGTCACCAGCATGCACTGGGACAAAAGTGTATTGTGAACTTCCAATGGAGAGAGCTGGAGGCAGCTTAGATGAATTGGAAAAGGAGTTGGGATTAGTGTAAGGACCCAACCCCAGCTCTGCTGGAGATGTGCTGAGAGTGTTAGTGTCACAGAACAAGCCTGAACTTTAGAGTCCTGAAATCTGAATTCAAGCTATAACTGACCAATTTAAGAGCTCTGAATTAGTAAGGTCCCTGTGGCTGTTTGAGCCTCAGTTTCATCATCTGTAAAATGGGGATAATAACTGTCCCTACCCACTAGTGTTGCCCTGGGCATGCTGAGCTCATGGGAAAGGCCTACTTCCTGGTAATTATGATTATTTTATTGTTAATATGAATATTAGTGCCCAGCCCTAACCAGCTAACTGCTGTTCTGAAAAGAGGCTTGAAATGGGCAGGGGCAGAGGCCAAAACAGTTTTCCCCTGACCTTAGAGGTTGCTGGGATTTCTAGCCTCTTCATTTTCCCCTTCCTTTAGCCCATGTTTAAATATAGAGGGTGTCAAAAAAATGTATACAAATTTTACGAAAGGAAAAACTATTAAAATTGTAATAATATATAACAACAACAAAAAATGAATACAAGTCCTGTTTGACTTCTGCCATTGCAAGAGGTGCTCAAAGTGGTTGCCATCAGCATCCAGACACTTGCAATTACGGTGAACTACTGCTTGAGCAACGTCAACCAAAGTGTCCAGTTGTATCGCTGCACATGCTGTTTCAATTTTTTCCCAAAGTACCCCCAGTGTAGCTGGTTTTCTACAGCACACCACATCCTTTAAGGTCCACATAGGTAGAAGTCAGGGGTGTTAAGTCAGGAGAACACAGGGGAAACTCAAACAACGCTCTTGAATTTCGAATACCACTTCAAATTGGTCTTGTGCTCCTCTACTTCATGACAACCCTGCTTCAACCATTGTCTTTGACTGTCCTGCCTGTCGCATGGTGACACTAGCATTCATTTGATTAATGCTATCTTCTGAGCGAACGTCATACTACACATTGCTACCATAATTCAAGTCAACTTTGAAGAGTAATACATAGATCACATCGCTTAAAATGTGTATACATTTTTTTGGCATCCCATATTTATTTCTGTCTCTTCCTGCTAGGATGTCAGCTTCTTAACAGTAAACGCTCTTTCATCTTGTTCACTGCTGCTCCTTCTATGTCTTCACGCAGGGGCTCCTTAATCCATCAGGCAGGTCTCAGCACAGCCTGTTCCCTTTCTTTTCAGTTCAAGTGTGTCTCAACTTTTTGCCTGCTTCCCCCATTGTCCTGCTGAATGGCCTCACAGTGTCACTGCCATCTGCTATGCTCACATGTATTGGCTTCTCTTTGTGCATCTCTCCCAATTAGAACTTAAGTCCCCCAGAGGTGGCACAGAGTAGCCAGCCACTCAATAAATATTTGTTGAGTGGACCCACAACCAAATGATTCTGAGTCAGCAACCTGCTCTCTTCTCGCCTGGCAGGTGAAGGCAGAGCTACGGAAGCACTGGGTCCGCTTCCTGCTAGCCCACCACTTGAGCTGCAGAGCCTGGGTCCTGGAAAAGAACTTCCGGTTTTGGGAGAAGTGTCCCAAGAAGCTCTCCACAGGAGACAGTGCCAGGTCACTGCAGAAGCCGCAGTCCTTGCCCGGCAGTGGGCAGCTCCTGCAGCTGAAGATGCAGGGCCTTGGGAACCGGGGCACACGGCCCCACCTGGGCCACGCAGCCTGGCGCTGGGGCAGCAGCATGTCTGAGAGCAGCGAGGGAGACTTCACGCTAGCCCACACCATGGAGGAGATCCTTGAGGAGAGTGAGATCTAGGCGAGATGCCCAAGCTCTGGCTCTGCCCCTTGGGGGGACTCCTGAGGTGTGTGTGGGAGGAGGAGGCCACACCAGATGGGTGTTGTGGGGCAGCCCTCTCCCCACGCACCAGGCCCACTTCCACATGAAGTCTAACTTGGGGTTCTTCATGCTCTGTATGGAAGAGGCTGCGTGAGCACTCACCGCTTCCACCTGCCACTGTCATCCTCATAACTGCCACTGGTGTGTTTTCAAGAATGACCACCAGCCTCTGGGGCTGGCCCTACATTCAAATGGATGGAGCCCCAAGATCCAGAGCGATGTCTGCCATGAAATAGAGGCCAGCCAGCATATCTCCCTTTACCCCACATGGCATAAGGTTTCCATCTGAAGTTGGGTGTAGGGTATAAAAGACCACCTGGGAAGTTTTTTAAATGTAGACCCTACTCATGGCAGAGATTCTGAGGGATTTCATCTGGGACATTGACCAGTGAGGGGAGTTGGGGAACGAGCATCCCAGGTAATTCTGATGCAAGCCCAGGCTATGTGGGAGCTCAAAGCTCCCCTGAGCTGGCCAATAGCGGGATGAAGCCAGTGGTGTTCTGCATTCAGCAGATCAGCTGTGATACCTCCTGGGACAGTGTGGAACCCCACACCACCCACCAGGAAGGTCCCCGCCCTTTTCTTCTTCTCTCCTCTTCCACCCTCGCCAAGTCTTTCCTCCCACTTTCCATCTCAATTCTTCATCCCTGGTCAGCAGAAGTACTGTTTGTTCCATAACAACCCCATCCTTCCTCTGAGGTTGGGCCCCAGCTCCCAGAGCCCCACTGAAAGTCACTCTTGGTCCTTTCTTTTCCTGTCTGGCCCCACCTGCCTTTCTGGGCATGGCCCTAGCATTCTCCGCCATTTTGGATTAGCCATGGACACATTGGTGATGGCACCTCCTGCTCTAAAAGGTTTGCCCACTGCTCTCCCTGACTCTAGTCCCCACTGATAACAACTCAAGTCCCCTTATGGGAATGGATGCTGAAAGTTGGAGGGACCCAGGTAAAGTGGTAGCACTGTGGCCGATAGGGACATGCTGAGGGACTTCACGAAGAAGGCCAGGCCTGTGGGACCTGTTCTGCTGATGGGGAATCTGAGCGGTGCTAAACTATAAGGCCAGAGGCTGAAGGAAGATCAAGGGCAGAACGTCCTACGGAAACAGGGTGTTAATGCCCAGGAGTGTCGCTTTTACAGTGTGTGAAATGCATGTGTACGTGGGTTGGGTATGTTGCCATGGGACTGAATACTGCCTTACATTAGAGGGGGATGATCTGAGACTTCTCAAGCAAGGTCGTCAGAGTTAGAAAATAAGGATGTATGATGCTCAGTTAAATCTGAATCCCAGATAAACAAATAACCTGTTTGTAGAAGTATCTCCCATGGGACATACTTTATCCAAAATTCCGCTTTAATTGTGCAACCTGGATTTTACCTGCCAGCCTTATGTTCAAGGACACTTTGCAGTAGCACTGGGACTACAGGTAAGTGAGGGTGCAACATTTAAGAGAGTATTAAAAAACAAAACAAAACACCTCAATTGTCAAGATCAACAATATTTTAATGCAGTGTGTTTAAAAAAAAAATCAAACCTGCAAACTACAGCCCATGGACCATTTGGACAAATAATGTTTTATCAGAATCCAGGGTCAGGATGACAAGCAAGTGAAGTTCATGCAATGACATGGCCCAATCCTGGCTTTATTTCTCATTTTGATATTTGGCTTATGATGCACTTTTTAACATTAATTTTTACCTTTAAACTATTGCATTAAAATATTTTGATTACCTACCCCTTATATTTTGCCTCTGAGGACCCATCTTACCCTCACCCTAGTTGGGCCTCTGTATTGCAAAAGGAGAAATTAAAGCATCGGGTAATTGCATAAAGAAGCCAAGGTTTATTTTTTGGTGTCTAAATTATCCATAATTGAATTATTAAATCATATGTCCTTCTAAGTTTTCTTTCCGCAAATGTCCCTACTTTTTCTCATTAGCCTAATAGCGCCTCAGACACTGAGGCCACGTCCTACTCCCAGCTCGTAGCCAGCACAGATGGTTCCAAGTAGGTGCTCAGTACCCATGCATCGAATGGGACAAGACAGAATGCTTCAGGAGCATTAGATGCTATTGGGGGTCAGCTATCCAGGACCCTGCTATTCATAGGACAAGTTTGTTTGTTTCATAGCATTTGTAAATATGTCCTCCGCCCCTCACTCCACAAATGGAGTGGCATAAACACACTGCTGACTCTTGTCCTGTCAATGATTAAAACAAGTTTATTTAATTTGATTTGCATTTTGTTGGTTTCACATTTGTTTCTCACTGGAGCTGAAGATCACTCATGCCCTGGAAAGTCAATGCATTGTTCCTGGCACTGAGGGGCCTTCTGGTGAATCTGTGGGGGACACCTCCTGGGGCTGCTGAGAAATACTCCAGGAATACTTCATGAGAGGCTGGGATCCTGTGACTGCAGGTGGCAATAGAGAATAGGGCAGTTTGGCTTATTGATCTTCATGAGGTCCATTTCCACCCTTGAGTTTATACATGCACGAAGAAGCAGAAATTCACAGGTGAAGTGACTTCCCAAAGTCTCCAAAGTAGACATTGTATTTTAATAATTCACCCCTCTTATAGTAATAGCACCCAAATTTTCCTCTTGGAAACCACACATGTAGTCTCAGTCCATGAAGGTTGAGTTGTCCCAACTCTGTCCTCAGCTTCAAGGATTGGCGTGGAAATTTGCCTGGCCAATCCAAGTATGCCATCCTGTGGCACCAAATATTGGATGAGGGCTGGGCCTCTAACCAATCAGAGCCCATCAGAGGCAGTCCTAAGACTTTGGCTGAGACTCACAACAGGAAGGTACTTCGCTTTTCCGCTGAATTGAGAGCCATGAAGTCGGCCTGTATCTGCTGGTGGCTGTCTTGCCAGTGTGGGGTGAAGCCTGCCTCAGAATGGGGCCATCCTAGCAGGAAGCAGATCCAGGAGTTGGAGGAAGAGCCCCAAGACATGGTGGGAGTCCATGGACCGAGCCAGACCTACAGCCAGTGCTGCTCCCAGAATTTTGGTGACATGAGTCAATAAATTCCTATTTGTGCCATCATCATTCTTTCTGGGTCTTTTGTCCCTTGCATCTTGGAAGAGTCTTGATGACATAGCTCATCACCACCTCTACCTCCTTCTCTTCTCCTCAGTCAATTGGACTTCACACTGGGCTCCCTAAGCATCTTCCCTATGTTACTGTGTCTATTCTTTTAGACTCAAATGACATGGATGCCCTGAGCTCAGAGAGAAGTGAAAAACCCTGAGTTCACACCCCAACAACAAGATGCATTCATGGGGGTTGTGGGGTGAAGAAGGAGCCCTGGAGGAAGCCCTTCAGTTCTATCCTGAGACCACCCTGGGATGGACCCAAGGTCCTTCTTCTCACCTTGAGTTGGCGCCTGTATGGCCCACTCTATCTGATACCAGAGGTGTGTCTTAGACAGGTTGGTGCAAAAGTAATTACGGTTTTGGACCATGAATTTTAAATGATTATAACTAGGTTCAAAGACATCTTTATTAATCAAAACAGGAACCGTTATAATCAGCACATTTTTGCCAATGAGAAATAAGTTTGTTTATTCCTGTAGTGTAACAATCCATGCTTTGGGATTCCACGAACGCTTGGAAAGCATTTTCTGCATCCTGCTGGTTGTGGAAGTGTTTTCCCTGCAAAAAGTTGTTGAGATCTTGAAGAAGCCATAGTCAGTTGGTGAGAGGTCAGCTGAATATGGCAGATGAGGCAACACTTTGCTCAACTTCTGAACATTGGTTGTGCAATGTGAGGTCAGGTGTTGTGGAGAATTGGGCCTTTTCTGTTGACTGATGGCTGCTGTAGGCATTGCAATTTCCGGTGCATCTCATCAATTTGCTGTGCACACTGCTCAGATATAATGGTTTTTCTGGGATTCAGAAAGCTGTAGTGGATCAGACCAACAGCATGCCACCAAACAGTGACCAGGACCTTTTTTGGTGCAAATGTGGCTTTGGAACGTGCTTTGGCGTTTCTTCTCAGTCCAACCACTGAGCTGGTTGTCGCCAGTTGTCGTATAAAATCCACCTTTTTTCGCACATCACAATCTGATTGAGAAATGGTTCATTGATGTTGCGTAGAATAAGATGACACTTCAAAATAATAATTTTTTTTTTTTATTTCCAGTCAGCTCATCAAGCTTTCTCACCTTTCCAATTTGTTTCAAATGCTTAACAACCATGGAACTGTCCATGTTAGGCTCTTCAGCAACTTCTAGAGTAGTTGTAAGAGTGTCATTTTTGGTGATTGCTCTCAATTGGTCATTGTCAACATCCGATGGCCGGCCATTATGCTCATCCTCAAGTCTCTTGTCTTCTTTGCAAAAAACTTCCTGAACCACCACTGCCCTGCACATTCATTAGCAGTTCCTGAGCCAAATGCGCTGTTGATGTTGCAAGTCGTCTCTGCTGCTTTATGACCCATTTTGAACTCAAATAAGAAAATCACTCTAATTTGCTTTTTGTCTAACAGCATTTCCTTAGTCTAAAATAAATATAAAATAAACAGCAAGTAATAAGTCATTAGCAAAAAACATAAAGCGAGAAATGCGCATTAAAATGATGTATAACATTTACTTAAGACTGTATTCCAATATCAAATGGCAAATCTCAACAACACAAAAACCACAATTACATTTGCACCAACCTAATAATAACTCTCTTTCTCCCAGAACCACTGGACCAAGAGCTGTATGGCCTCCTCTTCTTCTGGTGCCAACACTGTGGGATCCCAGAATTTTCCATCCTGCCATGTCCAGGTCAAAATCACTGAGGCAGCCTGGTGTGATCAAAGAGACTCTGGTTTAAGTACTGAAACTTATTCTTATTTTGTGGCTTCAGTGTCCCCCTCTGTACCACGGGGATAATAATACCAAGCATCTGGCAGGATGCCGGGCCCATAGGAAATGCTCCACACCTAAATGTTAGGGTTACTTTCAAGTTCACCATTCAAGTCCACAGGCGGCACCTTCTGGAGGTGTTGATTGCCCCTTCACTGGCAAAAGCTTGAGGGGTACAATCACCCCCAACACCTCCAACCCCAGTGAGAGGAGACTCCCCTGCTTCAGGTGGTTGCATGCAGGTCCGTCACATGTCCAGCACATCTACATATTTTCCTGACCTCATCTTGGAACTTAAGGCAGGAGAATCAATCAGCCTTCAAAACAATGACTCCAATGATCTGAGAACCCACTGGAGTGGGGGTGATTTCTCAGGTGTCACAGGCTCTGGAGCTCTGAGAAGGCAGTGTGGGCCAGTGGGCAGTGCTGGCCTAGCTCTGCTCATTATTTAGTTGGCTGACCCCAAGCAAGCTGCTTGCTGCCCCTGGGCCTCCTTTCTTTTGTCGCTAAAATGAGGGCCCTGCAGGACACGTGCCTTCACCTCTCACTGTATCGACACTGAACTTGTTGCTGTCCCCAGAAACCAGCAGCTGTGCCCGTTTCCCATCTCAGCAGATGACACACCATTCACCCAGCACCCAAGCCACAAACCTGGCTGCCATCCTCACTCCTCCCTCCTCTGCCTGCAGCCAGTCAAGGGGATTCCACTTCCCAAACGTCTCCAGAACCCTCCCTTTCTCCTCATCCCACTGCCATCCCCCCTGGCCCAGGCCACCCAGGGTGACTAAAAAGGATCATCTCCAGCTGCCTGGCCCCCAGTCTCGCCCCTCTGATTGGTTTATTTCTACCCTGCAAAACATAGAGCCCTCCTCCTCCAAATCCCACAACACCCCCACAGCGAGGCCTGAGGCTTCCTGGGCTGCCCAGTGAGTCTGGCCCCTGCAGACTTTCTAGGCTTAACTCACAACTGGCTTTCCCTCTACCCTATGCTTCCTGGTTACACCGGCCTCCTCACAGGACATGCTCAGTCTTGCCTCAGGGTCTCTGCCGAGACACCAGGCTTTCCCACCCCACCCTTTCCCCCACCACAGTCCACTGGGTCTTGATTCAAATGTCTTTACATCAAGAACACCTTTCCTGATCCTCTAGACAAGGCAGCCCCTCTGAGACGTCTTCCCACAGTGCTTGGCCCGTCTCCATGGTACCTCCCCATCTGGGGGGGGCTTCCTCAAGGTCTGCAGTACCCTCTACCCCTTGTACCCCGTGAGAGCAGGGCTGTGTTCATCTCCTTCACCACTGCAGTCCCAGCACCCCGGCTTGTGGCTACAAGGGCGACCCATCCCTGTCTTTGAGGCTGAGCTCTCAGAACTCATTTCCTTTCCCAGTTCAAGAACGACCAGCCAGCTGTGCACCAGGCTCTTCTTGCATTTATTTGAACCTGCTTACCCAGCAATCCACAAAGGAGCTTACACAGGGCGGGGGTAAGGGGGGTTGTGTAATACTTAGGACTCCTGTGACTTAATCCTGGGATTACCATGGAGGCATGGGCTTGTGGGCAGGGGAGGGGAGGCCGGCAGGCATGATGGGGGGAACCCTAAAGGCAGAGGGAAGACAGAACCAGCAGATTGCTAAAGACACTTCCATTTGTCAGGGAGCTCTGCCGTGGGTGTAATGTGCTGTGGGTCTGGAGGCCTCTCTTGGCCCCCGGGGTGTGTTTGTGTGTGTGCATGCCTGTGGATGTGTGCGGGGGAGTGTGTTTATCTGAGTGATGAGGGGAGGTGGGAGAGCTAAACAGTTGGCATCAGGGGTTCTTTTCCTTTTCCTTTAATCTCTCCTTCACTTTTTGAGGTTCAAATTGGATCAGTCGCAGAATTTCCTTGTTGGCCAGGGTCCCCTCGATGAACTCTTCCTCTGTAAGTTTATCTGTGTTTGGGGAGAAAAGACTACAGTCAGGAGTGGCTGTTTCAAGATTTGACAAGGCTGACATCTGCCAGCGTGCCCTGTAAAGATGTATCTATTATGAAAACGCCGAGTCTCAGTGTCTCCAAGAGTACTCCCACCCCCACCCCAGGCACCCAACTTTCCCCCTGGACCCCTGGATCTCCCCATGAACTAGGGTTAATGGCAGGCACTGCTGAGGGGTCTGGGATGCATTCTAGTGCTATGTGTCTGGTCCGCGTGGCTGGTTATTAAGTATTTTGAATGTTATCCCAGTTTCAAGCCTCAAGTTCTGGGGGAACTTTTGGGGAAAGGAACAGAACAGAGTGTCAGCTGAGAAACAGGGAAGAGCATCCACCCGGGGAGAAGGGAATTAAAGGTGAAGGGTCCAATGTGGTGCCAGGAAGTGCCTGGCTCATGGAGAGGCCCCTCTGTGGACCCCAGCACTTGGGCAGCCCTACAATTCCAGGGTGACATCTCCTCCATGATTCTTTCCTATGCATCTCCCGTCCCCCATCTACCTCCTCACTTGGGATTGCGAGAGCACCTTGCCCGCACCTACTATATTCATTTCTATCCGTTTAAATGCTCTTCACTGAGCCCTTGCTCTAGGCCAGAGCCACTGTGCTTGGGGCTGAGCTCACTGCAGGGGTCAGAGGGCAGGGTGTGGCGTAGAAGGGAGTGACATGACGTCCCTGCCTCGCAAAAACTCTTTGTCTGGTGGGGAAGACAGTCTCAAGCAGAATGAGATGGGTGCTCTTACAGTTCAGGGTTATTCTCATAGCTGCCTGCATGTAGTAGGTGCTCAACAAAGCTTGGCTGAACTGACTCACTTAATGTTCCTGCCCTTCTGAACATCCTTAATTTCTCCTGGGTCAGGATTCAGGCTGGTTCCCTGCACAGGTTGAGCTTAAAACCCCCACCATCAGAACCCAGTTCTGGAGTGAGGCATTGTCTCCAGGTGGGCCAACATGAAAACACACATGTCACCTGGTGAGAGTACTATGTCGGCTAGCTGCCTAACACCACCACCTCCTGTTGTTCACCTGGGTCAGTTTTCAAGGTAACAAGTAGCAGAGCAAGTGACCCGGTACATGGCAGACCCAGGGGATGTCATGAAGGGGCATAAAGAGCAAGTGGGGTGAGGTGCCCCAGGGAGTCATCTTAAGCAGCTAGGATCTGGGCCACTGAGAAAAAGGTGCTCCAAAGGGAGGTGACATCAAGGCTGGGACTAGGATGAGGCAAGAGAGGAGCCTACCTACAAAATTTAAGGAGGTGCTCCCTTTCTGGGTTGTGTGAGCACAGGGGTGCGTCTAAGAATGAGTGCCTCACCCTGGTTCTGGCCCTAGTGTCATCCCTTTCTGGCTTAGTAGGGCTCCTGTGCATTTCTGTCACTTTTCATCATCCTGGCCCCCATGGTCATGTGACACAACTCTGTTGTGCCCTTCTGGAGACTGCCATGAGCATCACGCGTTAGCAGCTCCAGCCGCCCAATTCTGAAACCCATCCCCACTTTCAATGCAAACAACCCCCCCCCCCCCAGCCTGAGACTGGACAGGGCAGGGAATGCAGAGAGGCAGCTCCTGGATGAAGGGGGCTCAAGGACACCCCATCGGCTCTGCCAACGCTTTCCTAGACCGGCAGTGAGTCTAAGGCTTTTCTAACCCAACCTCCCTTCCTCGCCTCACTGCCCACACGGGGCCCATCCGCGTTGCAGTCTGATCCCTTTCCCAGCCTCCTCTACATCCCTCTCCATTTTCCCTCACAGGCCTTTTCCTCAACACAACTCTTGCAATCTAATTTAAACCTAATCCCCTCTGTGGGGCT
This sequence comes from Lyroderma lyra, assembly GCA_004026885.1. Taxonomy (NCBI): domain Eukaryota; kingdom Metazoa; phylum Chordata; class Mammalia; order Chiroptera; family Megadermatidae; genus Lyroderma; species Lyroderma lyra. The sequence continues at coordinate 353,009 of PVJL010000470.1, read as the reverse complement.
TCTGGGAGGGACTTAAACTAACTTCCTAAGTAAAATCCTATATATTGAGATCCCACTTGCCTGGGGCTCGATGCTAACTCAGATGTAGACTGAGCTGAAGTCTGCCCTGTCCTAACTGTCCAGAAAGCATTTTTTAAAAAAAATAAGCCGAAGCATCTACAAGCCAGCACTCTGCTGAAACAGAAAGTGGTTTGCAATTCCTCTAAGCGCGCCATTTGCATACAAACTGCTAATGAGCTGTCGCCTTCCCTTTTCAGTGTTCTTTCAATCTGGGCTAACTCTGTTAGAGCCAAAGGTGTTTTTCTTCCAAAGCACTGCACCGTTTCAAGCGTTCCTTCTCCCCCATAGACTCTCGGGGCCATGATGGAGTTGTATAAGCGATGGGGATGTGGGGCCATTCCCACCAGAGGCCTGCGGAACTGGGCTGCTGACTCTTCTGCCCATTCCTCCTAGAGGCCCTTCAGCCACAACTGCAGGGTGCATGACAGGAAGAGGCATCCCCTGGCCCGGGCACTGGGACTCGGAAGGATAAATCTTGTTGGGGTCCCCAGGAAACCGCCCAGGACTATAAAATCAAAGGCAAGGAGGGAGAAGGCTGTTCACCATCTTCTTTCTTTCCAAAGAAGGACCAGATCTTCTCAGTTCGCTTCTCAGGGGTGTTCTCATCATCAGGAAGGTGCTTCACATCCTCAGGATTGATCATTTTGAAAATCGCCTGCACCAAATTGAGAGGAATCAATGCATCAGAAGGGACAGTGGGGGCTAGCAGCCCCGGGAAAGCCCACATCGCTGACCAAGCATGCTCCACAGCAGAGGTGAAAATGCAGATGCCCAGGCTCCAGCCCACCCTTCTGAATCAGTGTTCTAGGGTCGGGGCTGGGCATCTGTATTTTTGAGATCTGCAGAGGGAATAGGGAATGTGGGTGAGGGGTGAAGAAGGTTTTCGCTTCTCATTTTGTCTCTTTCTGTACTGGTTGAATTTCCTGCCCATGTAGACCATTACTATCATTTTATTTAAAAAAAAATTTTTTTTTAATGAAAACAAGAAATAAAAAGGTTCCTGATGGTGCAGTCTGGGAACCACTACCTTGAACCTTGTTTCCCAGAAGTTTTAGACTGTCTAATGGGCTTCAGGGTTGGGGTGATACCTGGGTTGCCCAGCCAGTCTGGCTTATGGCAATGATGGCTAACATTTGTTGAACACTTTTCTAAGCATCTTTACATGTAACCTTCACAGAAACCTTAGGAGGTAGGTATTCCTGGCCCCATTTCACAGAAACCAAGACAACTAACTTGCTAAAATAAAAAGTCACCCAGCTAGAAGCAGAAGAGCAGAGATTCTAACCTACGTGGTTGTTTCTAGAAACTCCACACTTGCATTACACTACCCACCTCATAATGCCTCAGAGAGAGGAGGCATCAACAAGAACTTTCTAAAGGTCTCCCAGGGCACAGAAAGCCCCTCACTTACACCCATCTTCTCAGGGAGGGATCCAGAGAAAGGCTTAGCATTAGGCTCAAGGATCCTTCTTACCTCCCTCTACTCTTACTAATCAGGAGCCAGATGTGCAATGTGGAGCCAAGGAGGAAGTACCTCTGGACCTGTGACCAGGGAGAGGGACCCGGTGGTCTTGATGTACCCTTCCAGTTCCAAGTTACTTCCAGCTCAGTAACTCCAGGGCCCGCCAGACCCAGAGAGGACACTCAAGGTCATGGCCCTGAGCCCGTCCCAGCTCGTGGTGCAGGCAATGTGATGGGTGGGAGTTGAGAGAGCACCTTGGAGACACCTGGGAGCACAGCCAGGGAGGGGCAGTAATGTCTATGAAATTAGCCTGGAAGGAAGGTCAACAGACCTAAGAAGTAGCCTTTCAGCTCTCCCCATGCTATACAAAGGCTACAGCCATGCAGCCAGTTGGTGGCATAGCTGAGACTAGAACCCGTAATTCTTGACTCCCAGGCCAGTGACCTTGTGATCTGGTGAACAGGGGAGACTTGGCACCACCTTGCTCAGCCTCAGCCGTGGATAGATGCTCCCCTCTCTCTCTCCCTCCCCTCCTGGGCTCACCCTTCCCTGCCTGCCTGCCTTCTTTCCCTTTCTCCCCTTCCTCCCCTTCCTCCTCGTTTTCCTCAAGGAGCACCAACGTGGAGGCCACTGCTGGGCCTGGCATCCTTCAGGTGGTTCTGAGACGTGCTCCCCATCCCAGGCGACCTGTCAATCTAGACGCGTTTGATCCAAAGGCTCTGCTCAGATGCCAGGCAGTTTTCCACACCTGCCTGCCCTGAACGGGGGGACCAAGCAGAGTCCACTGACCATCAGGTGCATGTTTGACTATTTTATTTATGGTTTCTCCTAAAAAGGGGAGAAGAATTGTGCAAGGGAGAGCAGGACTACAGAGGCATATAAAATGATATAAAATACAAAAACATTCTCCCTCTTACCAAGAATGGAATTAGAGAAGTGGCGTGGAGTGGAGAGACCAAGATGGAGAAAGGAAATACAAATGATATAATAGGAAAAACTAGAAACATTCTAATAGTCCAAAAATATGAGACTCATTAAATAATTTCATGGCAGTTCCATACGATGGAATTCTAAGCAGCTATCAAAAATGCTTTTGAAGAATATACCATCGCTGTCCAGAAAGTATCCAGCCATGCAATATGAAAAATAGAGGCGTTTATGGCTGGGGTTTTTCCCAGACAGCCCTCATATATTGATATGGACAATATTAACTACAAAACAGTAATTTAAAAAAAGATAAAAATCATATGTGAATAGTTTATGTTTCTAAAGTTATTTTAAACATATAGATGAAAGACCGGAAGGGTATATACAGACATGTTGACAGCAATTTTCTCTGGATGATGGCATTAGAGGCAATTTTAATTTTCTTTTTGCATCTGTTCCTAAATTTCATGACATATATTAAATAAAACTATGTTGAAGACACCTAAAATCTCCACAACAAATGATCTGCTACTGGGTCCGCATGGACAGAGAAGAGAGGGTGTGTTGCAGAGCACGGCCCGCAAGGGGCCCGAGGCGCCCAGGGTCCACCCAGAAGACCTGACGGACGGATGAGAAAGCTGAGTCTCACGGTGAAGGGACCTGCCTGCCCCACATTATCCAAACGATCAGGGCCAGATTCCATGTCCCCCACCCTGGCCTCTTCCTATTGTGTATTTGAAACATGCCACGTGTTTAAAATTAATTGTGAAAGCGTCTGAGTATGTACTGTTGAAAGGACATTTTGAACGACATTTTAATGAAGAAAGCGGGAAGGAAGGAAGGAAAGAGGGAAGGAAGGAAAGAGAGGGAGGGAGAGAGGATGAAAGAAATTACTTACAAAAATGTAAACGGCAAATTCTCAGATTCTTCTTTAGCAGATAAAACTGTGGGAATGTGCCGGGCTTTCTATTCATACCAGAACTCTCCTCCACGCGGTCTCAGAGCCACCAAGTCACAAAGCCTGGACCCCCACTGCTCCCTCCAGCCCCACCCCCGCTGCAGCCCCCAGTGCAGCTGCTGCAGTAGCAGCAGTAGGGAGCCCCGGCCCCCCGGTGACCCCCGGTGACCCCCGCGCCGTGCAGCCCTACGGGGACAAGTGGTGACTGACCATGACAATCTCGAGCACCTCGCTCTTGCTGATGGTCCCGTTGCCGTCCACGTCGTACAGGGAGAAGGCCCACTCCAGCTTCTGGCTGGGCTTGCCCGCCGTGGTCATGTGCAGGGCAATGACGTACTCCTTGAAGTCCAGGGTGCCATCGCTGTTGGCATCGAAGCTGCGAAACACGTGCTCGGCGTAGGCCTTGGGGTCGGAGTCGGGGAAGAACTTGGCATAGATGCTCTGGAACTGCTGCCGCGTGATGCGGCCGCTGGGGCACTCCTTCAGGAAGGACTGGTACCAGGCGCACAGCTCCTCCTCCGTGAACTTGGTGTTCAGCTGCAGCTCCTCCAGGATGTCCTTGGACAGGGACCCGCTTTTGCTGTTCCCCATGGGTGAGGTGGTGTGGGCCCGGCGGGACAGTCACCGCAGGATGGGTGCGTGGGTGTGAGCGAAGTGGTCTCCCGGCTGCCAAGCTGGGTGCTGCTGGAGACGGATGGACGCGGAGATGCTGGCGGATTAGGATTTGCACTGGTTCACACCAGTCCTTGGGGGAGGAGGGGCTGGGAGCTCACGGGGGTTGGAAGGGGAGTTCCCAGAACCCCCCCCCCCCGAGATTAAAATAAAGAGCTGACAGCAAGTGGACAATCCATGTTGGCCTTCTGGGAGGACAGAACAGGAGGTCAGAAACTTCAGAGCAGTAGCCTTGGGCCAAAGGCTTCCTCACTGCCCATCGCCCATCCCTCCCCGACCCCCAACTGCTGCTCTCTTAGAGCCCAGATGCTCACCTCCTGTCCTCCGTCCTAACTCTGAGGTCCCCGGGATGGCATCTTTCATTGAGCCCTACAATGCAGGGGTTAGGAGCCAGGCCCTGGAGCCAGCCCCAGTTCAAACCCCAGTTTTGCAATTTACTAGCTGTGGGACCCCAGGCACGTTTCGAACCTCTCTGTGCCTAGAATGCCTTCCCCCAATCCTTCACCTTCTTCGTGGTTTTTCTTCAATGCCACCTCAGCAGGGCAGAGAGTGTCCATTGGATTTACAATAGCACATCGCACCCCCATCCATCAGTGCACCCCAAACCCTTTGTCCTGTTATATTGTTCTCCCTCCCCCATATGCCTCCTGCCTTACTATTCCCTTATTCCACATGCTGTCTGTACCCTCACCAGAATGAAAGCTCCATAGAAACAAGCATCTGTCTGCTTTATTCCCAGCTGCATCTTCATCGCCACAATGGTGCCTGGTGGGTTTGGACCCCAGTGACTATTCCTTCAGTGAACAGGCATAATAATAATATCTATCTCATGGCTATTGTAAGGCTGGAGATAATATGAGGGGGGACCCAAAATATGCCCAGAATTGTTTTCTGGAGGGCGGGCCCTTGTAGTATAAGCTTCCTCCACTAGGTGAGTGTCCTAGGAACCATCTGCATCCATGTACCTGCTGGTGTTTTGTAGGATGCTGCATTTGGCTTCAGTGAATGTTTTTTGGAGACTCTTTCAATGCTTTTTGCCCTTTTCATGATGGGTGACTTACACAAATAATGTGCAGCATGACAACACACCTGCCCACACCGCACTGAGGGTTCAGCAGTGTTTGACCAAAACCAGCATGACCCCCATGCCTACCCTCCCTGTTCACCCGATCTCACCCTGAGTGACTTTTTGTTGTTTTCCCAGATGGAAAAAAGTCTTGAAAGGGAAATGTTTTGCTGATGTGCAAGAGGTGAAACAAAAAAATGGCAGAAGCACTAAAAGGCATAAAAAATTGATGAGTTCAAACACTGTTTTGAGCTGTGGATACAGTGCCCCGGTAGGTACATTGCATCAAACGGAGAGCACTTTGAAGATGAGTGAAATTCAAACATGTAAGAATAAATACACAATATTTATAAATAAATTCCGGTTTGGGGGGTACCCCCCTCATATCTGTGGCTCAGTTTCAGCCTGCAGGTTGTCCGGCTGCCACCCAGCCTGGTGTCTGGGACTAGCAGACGACAACCTCTGGTGGTTGAGTGAATGGATAAATGGGGGACATGGAGCTCTGCAAGGGAAGCCTCTGCGTCCCCACTATCAGTTCATGTATGAGCACAGGACATGAGGTGTGTCTTGTACCTGAATTCTCCTCACCCAAAGGAAAGGTCAGAGGTGCCCTGGCTTGGCTGAGCATAATGTTAGAGCAGACCGTGCCTGGAACCCCCCAAATTACCACATTGGGTGGGAGAAATGTTCCCTTTGTGCCCACAGCTCATAACTACAAAGAAGCAACCCCATCATTTCCAGGCAGGTGAGTTAGGGCTTGTGCCCTGTTTCCTAACAGGTTCGTGGCAGGGGACAGCAGGTTCCACTGCTGGGAGAAAGTCACCTGCAGGCCCACCCGAATGTTGCTTAGTAAACTGAGGAGTTCAGGCACTGACCCGACCCCCCGTGGTCCAAGAGTATTTCTCAGGAGGGCTTGCTGTCAGTTAGGGGTGCATGTGTGCCTGTGTGTGTCTATGCGTGCGTGTGTGCGTATGTGTGCGTGCACGCGTGTGTGTGCGTGTGTGTATGTATGCATGCCTGTGCGTGTGTGTGTGCGTGTGAGCGCGTGTGCGCATGTGTGTGCGTGTGCGCATGTGTGCGTGCCTGTGCGTGCGTGTGTGTGTGCGTGTGCGCATGTGTGTGTGTGCGTGCCTGTGCATGTGTGTGCGCATGTGTGTGTGTGCGTGCCTGTGCATGCGTGTGTGTGCGTGTGTGTGCGCGTGCATGCCTGTGCACGCGCGCGTGCGCGTGCGTACTTACTATTTCCCTCCTTCAGTTTGGGAGAGCATATTATTTCTTAATAGAAGCCCTCTCTCTTTTTCTAGACTTTCATGTTCCTAGAGCAAGGCACTTGTCCTCAGGAGCAGTTAGCAATAAGACAGCCACTGAATTCAAAAACAAGCAAACGAACAAACAAAACCCAGGCCAGGCAAGTGAGGCCCACGGCTTCCCCGGTTGCCTCCGAACCAGGCGTGGGAAGCGGTTCCAAGTGCCCCTGGGTGCCAGGCATGTCCACAGCGAGCCTGCAGGTGAGGCGAGGCCAGTGCGACGGGGAAGGAATGGGGCTCCCAAGGGCATGCTGCCTGCCAGGGTCCCAGGGTCGCCGAATGACAAAACGAGGAAAATCCCGGTCTGCAGGATCCCGGTTCAGGGCTCTTTTCACTACATGGCAACCGCCTCCTTTCTCAAGGAGTTCAGGGGCCAAGGAGCCCTGTTCCTATAGGTGGGGAGTTGCGGTTGCCATGACAATGGAAGAGGCTGCGGGCAAGGAAACAGGGCCCCGGGTTAACACAGAAAGCAAGCAGAACCCCGCCACACACACACCTGCTCTGCCCTTCCCAGGGGCAAGGAGGAAGCAGCTGGTGCGGTCCACACACTTCTGGATGCTGTGCCCAAGGGGGCGCCCAACTGCGGGAGGGGACCGCAGACAGCTGTGTTGATGCTGCTGAGAGAGGGGTCACGACCTGGAGGTTTGTTTGAAAACCTTCATAAACATCTTCTATCAGAGGGAGAGTTTATGCTCCTTAGCCAAACAAGTTGTTGCAGATGATGTATTGTGAACGGGTTTGTTAAGTCTGAACTGGGGCCATCAACTCCGCAGGAACCCCAAAGACCACTGGGGAGAAGGCTTCGTCTCCGGTCAGTCTCAGTGCCTTGCCTGGACTGAAGGACGCAGGCTCTTCTCAGAGGGGGGACTGGCCACACTCCAAGCCAGGAGCTCTGTCTGGGCTGTTAGTGGGGGCCCTCAGCCCTATTCCTCTACCTCCCCCTACGATAGGCTGAAAGACAAGATGAGCTTTCCTCTCTCGCACACAGGCTGCACTGAGAGAGAACGGGGAGGGGGCGTGGAGAGAATTTGAGGCGGGCAGGCAGAGAATGGGAAGAAACACTCCTCCCCCGGCTGTCCCATCACTCTAAATGGCAACCCGTCCTTTTGGGTCCTTGGATGTTGCCTCTCCCTGCGTTCCGGCTTCTCTGGCCCCCAGCTTCTGCCCTTGTCCCTTAGAGTCCTGCCGTGAGCCCTGTAGTTCAATGCTGGGCTGTGCACTCCTAGGCTCGGACCCCCGACTGAAAGTCAAAGGCTTTCCACCGCTGGCAAAGCCCTGAAGATGGGCCTCCCCACCACCCCCCTGCCCCAGCCACTGGCCTCAAACAAGCAGCCCGCCTCACCCAACCCCACCCCACCCCACCTCTTCCACCCCCTGGCCTTTAACCAGGCCACCTCCTCTGTGGGGAACATTCTTCCCCCAGCGACCTGCCAGGGCTGCCTGCCTTTCCTTGTCTGTGATTAAATGCCACCTTCTCAGTGAGGCCACCCCAACTCCCCTATGTGATACAGCCACTTACCCACCCTGGAACTACTAATCCCCTTGCTGGGCCCCATTCCTCATTCTCCATAACACTTCCACCCCCACGACATGCTATTTTGTTATGAAGTCTATTTGCACCCCACTAGGAAGTAAGCAAGCTCATGAGGGCAGGGATCTACCTGTTTCATTCACTGTGTTCTCCATACCTAGAGCAGTCTGACAGAGGGTGCCAAAAAATGTATACACATCTTAAGAAAGGGGAAAGCTGTATTAAAATTGTAATTCTTAATATATACCATTAACAAAAGATGAATACAAGTCACGTTTTGACTTCTGCACTTACAAGAGGTGCTCAAAGGGGTCACCATCAGTGTCCAGACACTTCTAATTATGGCTTGAGCAACACTGACCAAAGTGTCCACTTGCATCACTGTGCATGCCATTTCAATTTCTTTCTGAAGTACCGCCAGGGTACTTCGGCTTTCTAAGGTACACCACATCCTTTAAGGTCCTCCACAAGTACAAGTCAAGGGGTGTTAAGTCAGGAGAACGTGGGGGAAACTCAAATGACATTCTCAAATTTCAAATACTTCAACATGGTCTTGCATTCCTGAAATGACAACCGTGCTTCCACTATTTTTTTGACTGTCCTGCCTGTCGCATGGAGGTGCTGGCATTCATTTGACTACTGCCATCTTTTAAGCGAATGCCATACTACACATTGCTACTGTAATTCAATGCAACTTAAAAAATACATAGGTAACAACTCTTAGAATATGAGACATTTTTTTGGCACCCCTGGTAGCAGGTACTCAATAATTACTACTGGCAGGTGGGCAGCAAGGGATGGATGGATGAGAACAGGAACACTAGCCAGGAGCCCCTTCTGTCCATAAGGACAGAAGTCACCAGGGGAGGGGCCTGGGGCCCGGGCCAGGTGTGTGGGTCTGGCAGCCTGGCACCCACCTGAGGGTCCATGGCCAGGTGCCCTTTGTACCTCTAAGTCACCAGGAGTAAAATGATCACCAGTCCTGAGACCATCTGCACAAAGGACAGTGTGGCCACCCCCCCAGGAAGGAAAGTCGCCCCATGGGATCCAGTGTCTCTGAACAGTTTATTTCACATGGGACGAATCTAAGCATCTCAAGTGGACACACAGAGCCAAAGGAACAAAAATAGGAGAGCATTTAACTTCCTGAAAACGCTTTATAATGATGCAGAGCCATTATATATATAGCAGACACCTTCAAAATTTAAACCCTTTAAACATTTAATTCTTCAGCATTAATACACACAAATGCTATTACGGGGGGTGGGGAGGGCGGATGGTAGCTTCCATAGGGATCGGAGTTTCGACAGTGTTACTTATAAATTATATTACATCAATTTTATTTACCGATCTAGGCAGCCAGAGGGGGAAGGATATACAACGTGGAATAAACACATTCATACCGGGGATGAGGAATGCTGGCAGGAGACAGTTTTGTAACATTAAAAATGTATAAAGTATTTAGCAAAAGTTACAGGAAACAGACCAAACAAGCAAGTTTATTTTGTTAGAAAAAAATCCACTTTCATAGGGTTTGCTGATGTGCTCGTGTCTGTGAAGGGCTGTCCCCGTCTTCCACCCCCTGACCTCCTTCCTCAGGGAAGGGACAGGAATGCAAATTTGGGGCCTGTCACCAAGGGTAGCTGGTGTCCCTTTGAATGTCTCCTGAGAGCCAGTCTGCTGCACGTGAGGCTGGAGGGGGAGCGTCTCCACTCGACAAATGAGTCCACAGAGGTCCCAGGAAGGGACGTGACTTCAGGTTGCAGGACAAATGAGACAGCAGAGCGGGGCCAGCCCAGTGTTCTCGCCCTGGTGCCATACGCTTTCCCTCTCTGTCCCTGTGTCACACTCTCCTCGTTAGAGCACCCACGTGCCAGACCCTTTGCATCCCACCATTGCAATCCTGTTAGGAATTTCCCTGAAACACAAAGGGTCAGAGTCCCCTGAACAGCACACAGAGAGGTCAAGGGCAGTCACACCCCTCTCCCTCTGAGCCACCTCCCAACAAAGTCTCCCCAGAGAGCCTCACCGTGGCATCTAAAAGGCTAGGGGACACGAACATTGCTTTTTTTTTTTTTTTTTTTTTTTTTGTCACGTCTTATTCTTACCCCAAAGCTGCTGAGGCGGGAACTGGTCTCTCAACTTTAGGAACGGCCTGACAGAAATAATACTCCTGGGGCCAGGGGCGATCACGAGAGCCCACCCTGACAAAACTCAGCCCAGACTCGTTCCAGCAGTGTGGACCCTTGGCTCCCCGCCATGGCATCCTGTGGGCCTGGGCTCCCTGGCTCTGACCATCCCCTTTCCTGGACTCAGGTATGTCTTCAGTTGGCTTGAGAGGTGCCTGGTTGCCTTCCAGGGGTCACCTGTCACGGAGCTGGGCATGATCAAGTGGCTTGGAGGAGTCATCGCCTTGGGGGTCCTAGGAGGAACTACCTCATTCTCAACAGCTCTTCATTTTAGCTTCATTTGTGTCAAAATGGAGACGTGCCTGGGTCTCCCTCTCCTGAGGATTCTAGGCAACACCGTGCTGACGGGACCTGGATTAGGTATGGCCGCGTGCACAGGGTACAGAATTGGAAATGAGGAGTGGGGGAGATAATGCAGGAACTGGAGGAGGCCTGAGTGACCTCCTAGGACAAACACCCTCAGTTTGCAGAGGAAGCAAGAGACCCAGGCAAGGGTCGCGAGCAGCCCAACGCCGCCTCCCGCCTTCACGTCCGTGCTGTGTCCATTCACCTTCCACACCCCTCACGCTCAGTAGGACTGTGCGAGCTGATGTGAGGGTCCCCAGGAGGAAGTGGGTCTTCCCAGCTGAGACACAAACAGCAGCAGCAGCAGCAGCAGGAGACTGAGACCCTACCCCAATCCCTGGTGCATTGGGAAATCCTAACATGAACCAAAAAGGCAAGTGTGAGCCCCAAGAACTACCTGTGGGCACAGTCAGCATTTGGAGGAGGCGCCTTGGGAGCCGTAGGAAGCAGGCCAGCCAGAAGCAGCCATGCAAACAAGCTGAAGACCCCGGAAGAGGGACTTCTTGGGGGACAGACAACTCATTTTAAAAGCGAGGAAGCAGTGTGGTGCACCCACGCAACAAAACACTCTGTGGAAATGCAAGGGAACGCATGGACAGACAGCAGCAGGGGGGCTCGGCCACACTCAGCCGAGTGAAAGAAGCCAGACTCAAAGGCTCCAGAGTGTGACTCCATTTACAGGACATTCTAGAAAAGGCAAAACTCTAGCGTCAGAAAATCTGCCAGTGGTTGCCAGGGAATGGGGGTGGGATGGGGGAAATTTCTGGAGTGATGGAAATACTTTGTTGGTTTGGGTGGTGGTTACAAGGCTGTACACGTTTGTCAAAATTCACAGAGCTGAATCCTTCTAAGCGTGAATTTTACTGTGTGTCAATAAACTCTAACACTGTGTGCCAAATAACTCAATAAAAAGCAACAGCAGTGTGTCTCGTAGGGGTGGGCAGGATCATGGGGGTCAGATGGTGTGCTGCTGACTGGTACCCCATGTCACATTTCTAAAGTGCCTTCCCTACCTACATGACAACCAGCAGGATGGTAAACTCTCCTTGTCAAGGCCACTCACAGCTGGAAGGAAAATCATTTAAACAAGCCGAGGTCTTTGACGTCTTTTGAATTTTATGGCTTGTATTTCTAAGAAGGGACTTGGGCTCAGGCAAGATTTGTACGCACCTGTCGTGACTGACTGGTTTGCACCAAGGGAATAGAGATGAACCCCGGGTTTGTGAACATGCATGCTGTTTCTGTCTGCTTCAGCCGTGAACCCGCCCCGGGGAGCAGAGAAGGGCCTCCTACTGCAGAAATGCTCCTGGCCCAGCAGGCGTTGGGTGGAGGCGGAAAGGAGGACCCAGTGGGACAACCTCGGGACAGCCATCCCTGGGATCAGTTGGCCCGTGCTCTGCAATACTGATCAAAAGCACGGGAAAAAAATGGAGGGACAAGTGGCTTTTCCTGGGAGCTGTGTGGCAAGCAGCTTGTTTTGAATGTCACCTGTCTTAGGTAGGTAGATAGATAGATAGATGTATATATACTTTTAAATCAGGTTTTCCCAGACAAAACTAAGTGCATGTGTGTTGCCCAGGTGGAGGCAGGCGGAAAGGGCTCACCTGTCCTCAAACACGAACCAACAGATGTGCTCAAGGCTAACCCAGACTCACCCACCCCAAATAAACCCAGCCAAATCCTCTTATCACCTGAACACTGAAACCTAAACAAAAGCAGAACAAGGCCACAACCCGGGTAGAGGGTTGGCTACCCTGAAGTGCACCTTTAGATAACCTAGACTTCATCCCGACCTTGACTTCCCCCAGAGCGGGGCCCTGCTGATGGGGACAGGGGACCTGGACCCTCAACTCCAGCTTGGCTCTCCATTCACTGTGTTCATCTCATGGCCTTCGCTGGCCAGGCTTGGGCTCCTGCTTCCTCTTTGTAATGCGAGGAGAGTTATTTAAAACAAATCTCAGAAATTCGAGTTGCATATGGGCTGTGAGAGTCTTGTGACCAGGTGGTTGAACTCCTGATGCTACTTTTTTGATGTGGAAGGGGTACAATGTCCTCATTCTCCTGGAAGGTCTAAATATTCCCATCTATGTGGAGAATAGAGGGGCTATGGGGGAGAGGACCTGCCTTGTATGCAGCTACATTCCTAGTACCCTGCACAATGCCCAGCTTGTTCCAAGTATCTGCTGAATAAATGAACAAATGAAGGCAGATCTATCAGCAGAACAGGATCTCTGCAAACCTACATTCTGCAGAGAGTACCTGTCCGTGAATGCCAAGGTTACGGACCTGCAAGGCCTCTGGAGAAAAGGTAAGTCTACTCAAAATAAGATTGTGAATTTCCCGATCACAGGTTTGTATCTTGTCCTGCTAAGATCTGAATCTTAGCACATTGCTCAGCGTCGGTGGAATGCCTGAGGACTGAATACAGAAGAGAAGACAAACAGAAAAGGAGTATGTGAAGAAGCTAATGAGACCGAGGTGAGGGGCCTACACGGGGCCAGCTGAGGCTACCCTGGAAGAGGCAAGACAGCACCCTCTGTCCCACACAGAAACAGAAGGTTCTGGAATCCTCCAATGGGAAAGAGAAGACAAAAATCAATGAGCCACATCCACTCAAAATATCTGAGTTAAGAACAAGGCTATTGGCTTTGAATGTTTCAAAATCACCCCCAAATTAGTTTACTAAGCCACAAAGCAATGCCTACTAGCACCTGTTTTTAAGAAAGAAATCAAGAAATCGTATCCCCAGATTGGGAGCTGGTGTCATGGCCCAGCCTCAGGCCTGGAAGGAGTGGTTCTCTGCCCCATGGACATGTCCATCCTGATGACCTTCAAGGTGGTTAAGGCGTTCCGTCATGGGTCTTTTTTGGTGGGGACGCTTCAATAAGAAAAGAGAAGTGACCAAGTTTGGTTGGCTTCAGTATATTTGGCATCTTTCTACCAGAAACTATGAGAGCAATTCTGACAACGAGAGGTGCCCACGGATTCCAGACTAGGAGGTCACTAGTTCCTAGCATGCAGGACTGCGAGCAAGGCCAGTGGGGCCCGCTCTCAGAATTGTGCCCCCATGGGAGCACGACTGGGTCCTGTCCGTTCCAGGTAATCACTGGCAAAGAGTAACAAGACTCAAAGAGAACATGGTTTGGAAGGGGAGAACGTCATCAGCAAGGGCCCGACGGCAGCCCCGAAAGCCTCCCCAGTCACGCCGAGACCAGGGTTTTTCCGGGACTCGGGAGGTGGACAAAGGGGGCATGGGACCAGCTCCACGCAGGGGCTCGGTGCAGGGCTCCGAAACGTGCCGAAGGAGCCCAGAGGCCGAGGTGGTGGGACACGGCCTGGCAGGCGACAGCTGACGGGGGCCACGCGAGTGTTCGATGCCTGTACCGTGACCACCAGTGGGAGAAAGCCATACAAGGGGCAGCGGTTCTCCCCCCGCCGCTCACAAGCGGGGGGCACCCCCCAGGGGGCTGACGGAGACCCGCCCCAACCCACCTCGGCCACGGGCCTGACCCAGCCCCGTGAAGCACCGGGACGGGGCCGGGAAGCGCGGGTGTCTGAAGGTTGGGTGCTTTAGGGGGGACGCCTGATCTCACGGGAAACACGAATCGGCGCTGGACTCGGGGCTGATTTGCTGAATGAGGTAGTTCCATCCTGGCCTCCCCAGACAGGCTCAGTCTGGGAAGACAGGAGCCAAGCCTGTTTCCCCAAGACCCTTGATGATAAACGTGACAGAGAAGAGCAGGGCGTGGGCTCCCAGGATGCAATGGGAAAAAAGTAAAGAGGGAGGGCCACAAAGGATTCTGGGGACGGGCTGCTCAGCCGAAGGATGCCTTCCATCCACAATGTTGATCCTGACAGTTGGCTTGGAGACGGAGCCTTCCCTGCCCTGCGCCTCCAAAGCCCTGGAGACAACGGGGTCAGTTGGGGGAAGGGCCTTGGGGCTTCCAGGGGCACACACATGGGACACAGCTGGCTCTGGGTGGGGAGGTGACCCCAGTGGTGCTCAGCAGGGACCACAAAGTTCCAGCCTCAGTTCGTTCCTGGAGCGGCAAGCACAGCACAGGAGTTGGGGGGCTCCGGTCTCAGAGACAAGGGCAGGGCTGTGGATCCGTCCTCCCAGCCCGGGAATGTGGGGGACCGCCCCGCAGGGCCTCCAGGCCGTCCTTGTGGAAAAACCAGCTTCCCGTGGCATCACCACACCCTCCCCTCTCCTCAGTGGGCCAGGAGCGTGGGTGTAGGGCAGCCCCACTCAGCAGCAGGCCCCACGGTGGGAACCACCACCTCCCCGCCACGGGACCCCCGTCCCTCTCCTCAGCGGGACCCCCGGGGCCGCACGTGCCCGTCTAGATCTCCATGTCCACAGGGCGGATGTTGCCCGTCTTGTGCTCTCTGACCCACAGCTCTCTGTCTTTGGCTGGGTCCACTTTTCGAAGCAGTTGGTCCACAGGCTCAACTGTCTGTAAGGGACAAAGAAGAGGGGGCAGTCAGAGGTGGCAGCTGAGCCAGGGACATGCTCCTCCTGTCTTTGTGCCGTCAAAGCTGCCCCAACCGAGGGCGGTGGGGCCTCGGGGTGGGGCGGGGTCCTGTGAGGGCTGGGCATGCAGAGTGCTGTGACAGCAGGGAGCCCGGCCCCCTCGTCCCCATCCTGCTTTTCACTCAGGTGCAAGGCAGGGTGGCCTCAGTGTCTCCAGGTCCCTCCATTTGTTCTCACATTTACCACCACAGACAAGAACAGGATAAATGGAAATTCAGCCTTAGATGTTCTGAGCATTTCTAGAACATCTATTTTTTGAGGGGAGGGTTAGAAATTCACGGGGGGAGGCAATATTGTTTTCAAGTATGTAAAGCATCATGAGCCAATTTCCCCTCCGGGTGACAGGTCCTGTGAGTTGTGTCTCTTTCCTGCGTTTCAGATGGGATCACATGGGCACCCAGGACCACCTACATGTCCATCCTGAGAGGTCGCCCGCAGGCCCAAGAACCTGCCCGCGGCTCATCTTCAGGGCAGATCCATGTGCAGTGACCACGTAACCTGCAGCGTGGCATGGGGCTCTCCCTGGCCTGGCCAGCCCCTGCCCCCGGGGTCCCGCTGGCCGCAGCCTGGAACTCACGCTTTGGTTGAACATGTCCGTTTCATGCCGCAGCTGCGTGTACTGGCACAGATGTTGCCGAATCATCTCCACCCGCTCCACCTCCAGCCGCTCCAGCTCCTGCCCGGGAGGAGGGACCAGAGACCTCTGAGCACATCCCCTCAACGTGGGGACCTTGTCACCAGGCAGGTCCCAGACACAAGTTGTCACCTGCTTAGACCCGATCCCCCTCTGACCCACACTCTGTATTTGGGGTGAAGGTGAAGATGAGAACAACACAGCAGCTACTACTTAGTGAACCCTGCCCCGCCTGGCATGGTGGATGCTAAGAGCTTTACATGCATGTAAAGCTCTTAACTGTCCTTATAATTATTTTAAGTGATTAAGTTCTATTCTTTCCCACTTTCCAAACAAGGAAATAAATACCCGGAGAGGTAACATCACTTGCCCCAAGTGATAAGGAATTATGGGGGGAGTGGGATTTGAACCGGGGTCAGTTGTGGTCATAACCATGATTCTGCACCAGGGCAGCCCAGCCCCAGCTCCCCCACAGGGTGGAGAAACGGGACACACACGGGCGTGTCTGTGCCTCAAACTCCTGGGGCTCTGTCCCTGGGCCTCTGCAGAGCAGCCTCTCTTCTCTGTCTCCCTAGTGCCAGGGGACAGAGCAGAGACGATGCCAGGTGAGGCAGGGGGCTGGGGGAGGGGTGGCCCCCACCAAAGGGAAGAGTGGAGACGCTTTGTCCTTTGGTTTCCAGGTGGTTCTGCATCTTTGGAATTTAGGGGATCAGCCTGCTATTCCGTGAACAACTAGGTCACTGCCCAGGTGATTAACTGGGGAGGGGGAAAAGCGGGGGGCTTAATTAGGAGATTAAACGGGAGGAAATCCAGGTCACTGTCCCTTGCTGGCTGGCTGGGGGTGGCTTTGGGCAGTGGGATGATGCGCTAAGCACCTGGAACGATGCCTCCTTCCTCATTGGACTCGATGGTCCAAGTGCCAACCACACTTTACTGGAAGAGGAGCTAAATGAGGAGGAGATGCTGCTCATCACAAATGAAATGCAGGAAGGCAAAAAAGAGGGGGTCTTATGTCTCTTGGTCACGGTGTCCCCCACCGCCCCGCAATTCCTCCTACACGGCTCCCCGCCCTTACCATTTATGCACCTTGCAAAGATCTCTAGGACCTTTTGGGGTGGGAGGGTCACACTTCTTACGACTTGGCTATTTGTCCTAAAGGGGCTGTTGTCCAGTTGGTTGGGGGCATCCCAGACCCAACCCTGGCCCATATTCACACAGATAGAAAGTCCCAGAGCAAAGACTTGAATCAACACAGACTGGCCCAGAGTCAAGGTCTTGACCCCAGCAGCAGAGCAGCTCTAACGGCCATTGCTATAGTCACCCCCACTATCACCTGCATGCCCTCCTGCACGATCTGTGGCGTCCTGAGCGCCAGTCCCTGTACTGATAGGCTTACACATCTCGGGGCACTCACCAATGTGGTGGTCACCATCTCTTCAAACCATTTGGACTGGGCCTGGTTGTAGAGGTCCACACAGCGCATGAGGTCGTCTCCTGGGAAAGGCCACCGGCACCATCATGCTCTACCCCATCCCTGCCATAGCTGCCTTCTCCCACCTGTACCCACAGCCATGCCCGCTCCTCTCCTTGGGGTCATGGAGGCCGTTGGGAAGTGGGGGTGGGAACGAAAAGCATAACAAAGGGAGGGCAACCCAGCACCACAGAGAGACCACCTTCAGAGTGTCCATCTGAACTTGACCCCAGACGGAGTTCTCTCTCTCAGTGTGTGTGTGTGTGTGTGTGTGTGTGTGTGTGTGTGTGTGGTGGTGGTGGTCACGGTGGTAGGGGTTACTCCCAGGACCCCCAACCCTATCGCAAGCCTAAGAAATGCTTCCTGTCTAAAGATGGTGGTTTCATTTCACACTGGAGAGTCCTTCTGGGTTAAAACATGTCACAAGCAACTTCGTACTAGTTAAAGAGAAAAAATTTTGTCCAGGTGCATGTGTGTCTGTGTGTGTACACGCAGAAGGATGTCATTCTGAAACACAAAATAATGTGTCTGATGGGTTATGGCTCATCCATGTGCAGAAATGGTATGAAAACGCACTGGGGAGCTACACACCAATTTCAGGACAGCGCTTACACTGGGCAACAGAGAAAGGACGGGCGGGAGGAACGAACTCCTTCTACAGCATTGTGTTTCAGAAGAGAAGAAATGGGAAACAAACATAACTATTCAATCTTAGTGGCTAGTATATTGCTTTCTGTGACCATATGGACATGTGAAACATTTTGGCATTAGAAAGGGAACAAACTATAAAGGAACTGCAACCATTACCAAGGTAGGAGAACCCCCAGAACCTTGCTGCACAAAACACAGCTGCTAGACCAGCAGCATCAAGTATGCCCTGGGAGTTTGCTAGCAGTGCAGCTCTGAGGACATGCCTGAGACCCAGTGAATCAGAAATGGCATTTTCATAAGATCCTCAGGTGGTCCCGGGCACACCCCAGAGAAGCACACAGCTTGGTGTAAATGCAGTGGACAGCATTGCAGGATTCCAGGGAGGAGGGCATCATGGTCTTTGCTCAGGATGGGAAAAACTCATGAGCCAACCACAGCTAATTGGTTACTCTTTCAATCTAGCAACTGGAGCCGGTTCCAAGTTATTCCTATAACATCGCCTTGCTCATGTGTGTTCTGATGTGAAACTGAAATAGGACGCGACCTAAGGCCTACTTAGTAGCCCTGGGAGGTGACCCTTGAGTAACAGCACTCAAATCAAGGGCTTTGTTCATTTTGTTCTTGGTCCAAGCCAAAGACTGGGCCCTTGATCCCAGGAAGGAGTGGAATTGGAGAGAAGAAAGTTGACACTTCACTACAAACGCATGCCCCCCAAGACCCCGTGCCTAACCCAGGATGGAGGTGGCATGTCGCCCTACCAAGGTACACGCTGAAATTCCCAAAGCCGTATTTGTTCATCCTGACTTTGAAAGCATGCTCTGGTAACCTCCACCACATCAGGAAATAGGGTAGGTGAAGGAGGCAGTGTCTTCTCTCCACGCAGCCCAACGTTTGAAATCAAACCCTTCTGAGCAGCACAAGTTAAGAAACCAGAATATCTGGGCTGTCACATCAGCTCCACCATTTACAACAAGTCAGTTCACCTGCCTGCCCTTCAGTTTCCTCATCGGTAAAACGAGGATAACAAGGATAATGGTACCTCCAGAGTCACGGTGGAGATGAAATATATCAGGAGGTGCAAAGTGCTTGGAATGGATTCTGACAGTCAGCAAACCATAACAGGAGCAACGGGGACGACGAGACCAAATGAAGTCAAGGTCCCTGAGGACCCAGCTGCCCTCCCCTCCAGCAGTCTCAGAAAAAATGAGGGAGGGGAAGGAGAGGAGCAGGAGAAAGAAAAGATGGCATTTTTCTGGGTGACAAGCTGGCCGGCACCATGGTGACAGGCAAAATCTTTGGAATAAGAGAACATAGCATTCTGGGCCAGATTTAGTCTCTCACACAGACACCTTTATAAAGACACAGCATGGCCAAACACTCCGAAACAGTCTAAAAGGCCTACAAAAAACAATCAGGGAAATGATGAAATAAATCTGAGCACACTCGTATACTTGGACACCATTCAGCCGTTCAAAAAGTCTGATGTACATAAATGGGTGAGGCTTCGGTGCTCTCCATGCTGCGGCCTGGGTTTGACTCCCAGCCAGGGAACCACCCAAAAAACAAACAAACAAACAAACAAACAAACAAACAAATGGGTGGATAATTATATGGATAGGTAATGGAATAGAGCTATCTCTAAAATTCACCTGGTTAAACGTAAGTTCAGAACATAGAGCATCATATGTTCTAATGGGTATAAACTTAAATATGAAAACATTATTTAAATGAAAATAGTAGGAAGTATTGATAATTATATCTGGCAAATTAATATTTTCTATTCTTATATGCTGATTAAAAATGTTTCCCAAGTGAATATACTGATTTTGCGATATAATTTTATTTAATTATTTAATAAATTAAATGGATTTAAATATGCCTCCCCTTGTCCTGCATTTCCCTTCCCACTCCCAAAATAGATTAGGCCTTCTGTTTCTGGATCCAGTAATTCATCACTGTGCATTACAAGATCTTTATATCAAATGTTATGTTTACGTTATGTTGTTTTGTTACTGAGTTATTTTTATACTGTCATATTTTGAAATGTTTAATGGTGGCTGCTTCATTCTATAACGAACTGATTATACCAGGTTCACCAGAATGTGGAGAGAATGGGGCCTACAGACCACCGGGCCCGAATCCTATTCCTACAGCACACATTTCCATCCCAGGAAGCAATGTACACTGTCCTTGCCTGTAGTGAAACTGTTTGTTTGTTTGTTTTTAGAAATACTCGGTAAGTTTGTTATAACTGGTGTTGGCTTTTCTCCCCCTGGCTTGGGTATCTGCTGATTTTTACCACTAGGTGGGAGCAGAAACCAGCTCATGGGAAATATCTATCAGGGAGACAGAAATGAGGTTATTTTGTGAGACGAAATGTCAGCTTTGGGCTGGGGGAGGTGAACCTGTGGAGTATGGCCGTTTGGGTGCGTGGGGTTTGTACTTCGCCCAGGCGCTGCGCACAGGGATGAAGCCCCTGCCTTCCAGGCGATGGGGAGAGCCAGTGCCTGGGCAGGTCGGAGCCCTCCATGGGGAAGAATGGGAGGAGTCCAGGGCCCGCTTTCGCCTGGAGACAGCCTGGCCTGCTCCTGGCCCCAAGCCCCACTCTGTGGGATGTCCCCTCCAGGTACCCCGGCCCCCAGCTTTCTGCGTGCTGTGGTTCCCTCACCAAATGAGGACGGGTGGGCGATGGCCCCGCACTCACCAGCCTGCGTGGACTTCCTCCTCGCCTTCTTGATGTCCTCCTCCGTCTTGTTGCTCAGCTTGATCTCCAGCTGCTGGGTCTTCATCTCCAGGTCCCTCTGTCGCTCTGTGAGGGCTTTCCGGGCCTGGGGGCCAAGATCCAGAGAAGCTGTCCACAGGGCTCAGAGCCACATGGCCCAGCCTCCCCCTGTCTAGGTAAGAATCAGTGCATGTCCTTGGTTCTGTGGATGATGCCTCCATGGCCGGGAGAGGCTAAGCGTCTAGACTAACATGACTCAGCCGGGTACTTACACGTCTTCTCATCCCCGTTTCAATCGCATCCTGACCCGCCTGCCCCAAGTCCCTCAGTCAGACCATATTATCACTGGGGCATGTGCATGGAGGAGCGCGACCGAAAACGCTGAATTTATCTTCTGGAGGGCGGGCCCCTTGTAGCACAGGTCCCCCTGTAGGTGAGTGTTCTAGGAGCCCGTCTGCATCCGTGTACCAGCTGGTGGTGTTGTGAGAGGCTGCATTCAGCTTCAGTGAAGTTTTTTGGGAGACTCTTTCAACATACCTGCCCATTTCATGATGGGTGATTTACACAAATAACATGCGGAATGACAACGCACCTGCACACCGCGCTGAGTGTTCAGCAGTTTTTGACCCAAAATGGCATGACCCCCATGCCCCACCCTCCCTATTCACCTGATCTCACCCCGAGCGACTTTTGTTTGTTTCCCCAGATGAAAAAAGTTCTCCGAGGGAAACCTTTTGCCAATATGGAAGAGGTGAAACAAAAAAAATGGCAGAAGCACTAAAAGGCATCAAAGTCGCCGAGTTTAAGATCTGGCCTGAGCAGTGGAAAAAGTGTCCGATAGGTGTACTGCATCCAACGGAGAGTACTTTAAAGGTGGCTGAGGTTTAAACATGTAAGAATAAATACGCAATTTTTATAAGTAAATCTGGGTGTTTTGGGGGTCCCCGTCGTACTAGGGGCCAGGCAGTCCTAAAGTCACAGTCTTTCCAAGGGGAAAGGAACCACAAGGTCATCTACATCACCTCCCAGCAATGCTGAGCTGATTGCAGTTGCCCCACCTGAAGCAGGACAGGCCCCCTGGTGGCAGTTTGGACCCGCAGCTGTATGTGTCCCCTTCTTTTAAGCCCTCCCTGAGGCACTGAAGTGAGCCCCCGGGGGGTGGGGGTGCTCTCTTCCCTCCAGGGCTGGCTGTCAGCGGCTCCCACCGAGCTCAGGCACTGGCACGGGAGTGATTCAGTCACGGGAAGGAAGGAATCTGCCAGGCACAGCCCGGACAAAGGGGCCCATGTGGAGAGGCAGCACATCCAGGCGACGTGTCCCACAGAAATATGGGTGTACCTGGTGCCACGTGCGTGATGGAGCCCACCACATCTCTCAAGGCAGGTGCGCCTTTTCCTGCTCCCATCACCCTGGGGGCAGTGACCTAGGCACCACGGGGCAGAGGCTCCTATCTGCCCTTTGGCTGGGGGGGGGGTTAGGTTCCCCAGGCGTGGGCTGGAGTCCCTCCACCGCCCACCCCCAGTCCACCTCAGCGCACAGAGGCCCTGCTAGGCCGTAGCCCACAGGCCGCCTCCTGCAGGCCCCCACGTCCCCGTGCCCACGCAGCACCCCAGGTCCCTCACCTTCTCCACGGCGGCGTAGCGGCTGGCGAGTTGCTTGCGGAGGTCAGCGATATGGTGGTCGCACTTCTTCATGTCTTTCTTGAAGTTCTCACGGAAGTTCATCAGGGGCCTCTCTACTTCGCTGTGCAGCTGTCAGGGAGAGTTGGGGTGGGGTGGGGGGGACACACTGAGAACCCCAGGGCCTCTGCTGCAGGCAGTGGAGGGGGGAGGAGCATGCCCCCCCACCCCTGCGGGGGAGGGTGGGGCCTGGGACAGTGGCCTGGCCCCTCCGACAGGAAGGGCGGAAACGCATGGCTGCTGATCGGGGGACGTCTCCTCAGCCGGCCAGGCACAGCGCTCACGCCGACGGCCGGCAGGGTCAGGGTCTGAGTCCTGGGTCAGCCACCTCCTTTCTCCTTCAAGCTCCCACAGCTTCTGGGAGGGTTCGGCCTGGGTGTCACCTCCCTTACTTTCCAAACTGGGAGTTTTCTGGGGGCAGAAACCAAGTCACCATCTCCATCTCTGAGCTCTTAGGGCAGCAAGGCCCACGGGGATGTCATTCACTTAGGGGACTTCGGATTGCCTCTATTTAGTGAACACCTGCCCCGGGCTGGGTGTGGAGACTGCAGTGGTGATCGGGGCATGGTCCCCAGCTTGGGGCACCTGTGGTGGGGACCGCCTGAAGCCCAGTGGGCCCTCACAGGGACCCCCTCCGGATGGCGGGGTGGCTTTCTCACCTCACTGGCTGCATAGAGACGGACTCCCCACCCCACAGGGAACCGGCCTCATCCTACGGGTCCCAGAGGGGAGGTGGGTGACCTCTGTTTTCCAAGCTTTGCTCCTTGTCGTTTATTCTTTCCCTCTTTCTCACCCCACTCCCTTTTGAAGAACTTTTACTAAACTTTAGTGTGTGTGTGTGTGTGTGTGTGTGTGTGTGTGTGTGTGTGAAGCGGGGATGTATTTGATAGAACAGATAAACGGGGACACAGTGCGGTCAAAGCCAGCCGCCTCCTTCCACCTCACAGGTCAGGCAGCGGGACGCCACCTCGAGGTGGGAGGGATTTCAGCTGGCCCCGTGTTTTTCAAACAGCAGGTTGCTGAGCGTCGTGCAATCAGTTTAGGACTGGAAAGCTGGGTCAGGGGGACCAGCTTTGTGATGGCAGACCAGACATGAGGGAGATATCAGAGTGCACTGCAGGCGGAAAGGTAAGTTGTGTGTCACAGAACGGGGGTGTGCTGGCTAAGCACGGGTGTGGGTATCTGGAGGTGGATGTGGGCTGAGCATACCTACGTGCTCTGGGTGGCCACGCAAAATGCATGACGGTGGGGCACAGGCCACTAAACTTGCTCAGAGGTGCTAGCGACTTGCCCAGAGTCAGAAAGCTTGTTAGTGACAGTGCTGACGGCTCCAGACGCCCAGCCTCCCGACAGAAATCTTCTGACGGAAGGAATGCACGGCCTCTGATTGTGTGAGTACATTTTGCTCCCATCAGAAAGAGCTTTCCCAGTTCCCCTTCTTCAGCTCAAGCCAGGGAGGACCCCCTTTGGGTACAGCCACCCCACTTCTTTTTAGCCACCTGTTGCTGTTAACAGTGGCTTGCCTTAGCAGACTAGAATGGCCTGAAAAACTGCCATCACAACACTGCATTTCTCAAAGAGCTCGCACCCTGACACGGAAGAGCGGGACGTCAACGAGCCTCTGGGGCGGAGGCTGAAGAGGGTTTTGTGCATGTGGAGCCGTATTATCATGGTGGAGGAGTCCATCTGGAGCCCCTCTCTTTTCAAAGAATGAGCCGTACAACCCCTGGGCTGCTACTGAGATCACCTGAGGCCCCCAAGACTGACATCAGGCCAGAAGCAGCAAGAGGTTCTAATAAATAAATAAATGTTTCATGAACATTCTTCATAAGCCTTTTGTCAGCTCGATGGTGAAGCCAGCCCTGACCTGAAATGTCCCGTGCATGTGGAGGGCTAGCTGCATCGCCCTGGACAGCCCCCTAGACAGGGGAGAGGAATCCTCAAAATAGTGTTTTAGGCTTTCAATACCACTAGTCTGCCTGCAGAGAAGGTCTGGGGGGATCAAGGGTCCCCTTCACTCAGTCCTCAGTAGCTGAGCCCGCCAGGCTGTGAGACCACAGGCTATGATATAACCTCTCTGCCCTTTGTCACTGGTGAAATGGAGATGCTCTCTTGCAGGGCGGTTGACAGCACGATGAGTTATACCCTGCACGTGACCATCTACGACACTCAATACGGCTGATACTGTGATATGATAACTAATGTACATTTTGGTCTTTGTTCTTGGCCCCTGCCACAGAGCTCTGAAAACCTTTGTCATTTCCTAAGCGATAAAGGCGCCAGAAGTATCTTCTATTTTCATATTTGGTCGCTGACCCCAGAGCTCCTAAATCCCTGGGGGTTTCCTGGGTCACAGGAGTATCTTTTGTTCTGCGGAGGTGACTCTGGGTGGCTCCTGGATGGGGGCTGGTTACCAGACAGAACAAGCCATGATAAGCAGCTTGGAACTTTTAGCCTCACTCTCCAGCCTCTGGGGACAGGAGAGGGCCCATCTGACGAAGCCACCATAGAAATCTGTAAACTGCAGGTGCAGAGAGCCTTCAGGTTGGGAAACACATCCACGTGCCAAGGGGGTGACACACCCCAATTCCACAGGGACAGAAGCTCCTTCTTTATGTATCTCTTCATCTGTTTGTTCATCTGGATCATCATCTATCAGACTTTTAATGCACAGTAAACCAGTAAACCCAAGTGTTCCCTGAATTCTATGAGCTGTTCTTATAAAATATCAGACCCGAGAAGGGGAGTTGTGAGAACCCCCAGTTTGTAGCTAAGTCAACCAAATTGTGGGGAGCCTGGGGACCCAGCAGGAGCCCTTTCTGCAGGTCCAGGTCCCAGCCCCACCCACCATGCCTTCCCATTCATCTCACCAGTCAGTGGGGGTTTCTACTACTGTGGAGAACAGAGCTGCCCAGGGCTGAGGATGGTGGGGAGACTGAGGGGGCACACTCCCCAAGCTCTGCATGCAAGGCAGAAAACAGCCTCATTCACGTAGCTCCCTTCGCTCCCAGAGCTTGAGTGCTAGCTTTCTTGTGAGGTGCTTGGTGTTGGCGGTTAATGTGCCCTTGTAAGCCGGGAATGCTCACTCACATCTGGGTGTCGACTCACTCTTTGGGTGCTAATATCCTTTAGAAGTGGGGAGATGGTAACGGCACTGTTTATTCCTTTCACTCAGCTCCCTACCAAGCTCCTTCACGTGTCTCGGCCATCTGAGTCATTCACTCTGCCTTCTGTATACAAGAATTGTCACGGGAGAGGTAGGGGGAAACCTGGTACAAAGCCAGACTCCTGTCCTCCAACAGCACACATCCCATGGGGACCCCAGAATCCAGAACTTCAATTGTGGGGGGGAAAGTACTAGGAAAGAGATGGGACGTGAGCACTGAGTGTGGAAGGGCCATGAAGGAGCAGCCATCTTTGGGGGGTGCTACCCTCAAATTTTAAAAGAGGTAGAGTGCCCCCTCTTTTAATATTTGGGGGCTTGGAGAGGTAATGCACTTTGTCCAAGTAAGTATCATCGACCTGTCTTGTCTGGCTGGTGATGCTGATAGGGCAGAGGGAAGGGTGTGGGCCCAAGGAGGCCAAGGGCATGGAGCCACTCTCAGGGGTCTCTATTACTTTAAAAAGCAAGCGTGTGAGTGGGGGCCCTACCTGCCCTGCACACTTTAGTGTGAACCATTTCACTCAGATACCTGGTTTATTTTTCCTCTGAAAAGGAATCTGGAGATAGAAGCCAGGGAGTAGGGAAGAGAGGGTCCTTTGGAAACATGGAGAAATCCTGAGACGAAACAGGCCTGAGAAGAGTTGGGGGCCGAGAGGACCTAATCAGAGGGTCCCATTCATTCATTACTCCAGAAAACATGTCCTGAGCATCTAGCATGTACCAGGCACAACCCCGAGTACTAAGGGCAGAGCCAACAGGTCAGAAACATCCCCACCCTCAAGGTCATGGTACCAGAGTCTTTAGAACCAAATGAAAGGAGGGTCAGTTACCCAGTCCGAAATTTTATAACAAAAACAAACAAAACAAAACAAATCTCTCTTTGGCACAGTCTAGTATCTCCTGACACTAAGCAGAGCAGAAAATATCAGGACATTCTTTCGAAAGCCCAGCAACATGAGAGCAGGGTTTCATCGCCAAAAAGGTTCACCCGAGGAGCCGAGGGGAGAGTTTGCCCTCACCTCACAGAGGGTGCTGGGGCAGCGTGGACTGGCTCACCAAGAGCCGACGATTAAATTTGTAGGAATTTTGTGAGCTGGTTGCTAAACACAGCTAGTATTAAAGATGAATTGATCCAAATTTAAAATTCATACATTATGTTAAAAACAAGGGTACTAAACACTCAGCATGTATCCTAGCTACATTTTGCTATCCTCCATGCTCTTGATGGATATTTCCAGTTATTGACTCAGTTGTGTCGACATGGTGGAAACATGCATAGATGCCTGACTCTTGAAATTTACATCACAGAAATTGGCCAACACTATACACCAGTGGTCCCCAACCCCTGGGTCACTCACTAGTACCGGTCTGTGGCCTGTTAGGAACTGGGCTGCACAGCAGGAGATGAATGCTGGGCAAGCAAACAAAGCCTCATCTGTTTTTATAGCCACTCCCCATCACTGGCATTAGTGTCTGAGCTCCGCCTCCTGTCAGATCAGTGATGGCATTAGATTCTCATAGGAGCGCCAACCCTACTGTGAAGTGTGCATGTGAGGGATCTAGGTTTCGCTCCTTATGAGAATCTAATGCCTGATGATCTGAGGTGGAGCTGAGGCAGTGATGCTAGTGCTGGGGAGCAGCTGCAACTACAGATTAACATTAGCAGAGAGGTCTGACTGCACAGAGACCATAATCAATTGCTTGCAGATGCCTATCAAAAACAGTGAGTGGCAGGTGACAATGAAGCTGTATCTGACGGCAGGCTTTATAGTGGAAAGTGAGCTGTATAATTATTTAATTATATATCACAATGTAGTAATAATAATGGAAATAAAGTACACAATAAATGCAATGCACTTCAATCTTCCCAAAACCACCCACCCTCCCCACTCTGGTCTGTGGAAAAACTGTCTTCTGCAAAACTGGTCCCTGGTGCCAAAGAGGTCAGGGACCACTGCTATACACTCAAGAGGCAGCTGCTAAATACCCTGTGTGAGACCAACCCAGAGAGGCTGTGGGGAGGGGTTACCTTGGCAGAGAACTTGAGGTGAACTTCTGCCTCGTCCGCAAGGCTCTTCTTCACTTGTGCCCATGCTTCTCCCAGGGAGCTGCAACACAAAGGAGACTGTCAGACTCGGGGACAGCCATAGTGACCTCACATCTGACACTGCAGCCCTTCTGGGGGCAGGACAGTGGGTCTCGACCCCGAGTCCTGGGGAAGCACATAATACTCGAGACTGTGGGCTTGGATGAGGAAAAAGCCAGGCACAAAATGAACTTGAGCATTGTGTTTCAATCCACAGGGCCAGATAAGCCATCCCAAACCGAGGTGAGAGAGCAGGCTGCAGCAGGCATCGAGTGGCTGGGGAAATATCCAGAAACCCAGAGGACTGGGGAGATGCGAGGAAGGTGAGGTGCAGTGGCAGCGAGAGCCTTGATACCTGGCCAACTGCTCTCCCCATGCCCTCCCTGGTTTGGTGACAGGGGTGCAAACACCTGCTGCTAAATCACAGAGGGAGGACAGATGCATGCTCAGGGAACAGCCCTTCTTAAATGGAAGGTACTGTACCATGCTGCTTGCAGGTGAACCTCTAACAGCTTGACTTCCAGGAGGGGCAAAGCAGGGCCATCTGGGTCTAGGGACCTCCTACGGATGCCCACCCAGCACAGACAGCTCTCTGTCGGCAGCAGCAGCAGCAGCAGCAGCAGCAGCAGCAGTGTGGGGTCCTGATTCTGGACCGTGGGCCCTAGTGTTGTACACAGCTTACTGGAGAATGGCAGAGTCCTCTGAATTAAATCACGTTCCACTCCAAGACGCTTCAAGTAGAAATTATCTCCTGAAGTCCCCAGGTGCTGCAGTGTAGGCCTCCAGGCTACATTCTTGTTATTTACAACTCTTTAACCTTGCCAACCTTCCAATCCATTCCCCTGAGCCGCTGGAGACCTCTCCATCCTGGCCAGTAAACCTAGACTGAAGGTTCAGTGGACTTCATGTCATCGAAAAGCCACTTCCTCCAGAGAATTCATTAAACTCGAGTGGCAAAAGCTGATTAAAAGATAACATGCTGTGAGCTTCTGAGTTTCAAGCAGAGAAGCCAGCAGCTGAGAATTACCCAACAGAACAGAACGATCGCTTTGATCACAGTCCAGGCCTGTCTGGCTACGGGGCTGGCTTGGGCTGAAGTGGGTGTTTATGGGAAATGCCTGACTGATTTTATCGAGGAGTCTGGAAACAAAGAAAGTTCCCCTCGGACGATCCCAGCAAGGGAGCCCACCAGAGAGGAGATGCAGTGACAAAGGGGGCAACCCAAACTGCTGACATTGGTCTTGGCCTCAAGGCTCTGAGGTCCAGGGTGGGGGACAGAGTGGGTGGAAGCAGACATGGTCATCATAGAGATGGTGAAACAGAATATCAGGTCCAGGAACAGATTTACAGCTGCAGGGGATTGATGTACAAGAAGGATGGCAAATTATCTCACTGGAGGACCGACAGTCTTTTAACAAACAGTGCAGAGACGACTGCCTATCCATGGTGGAAAATAAGAACTCTTGACCTTACCTCCTGCCACATAGATTATCTAAAGATGAATCACAGACCCAAAGTGAAACTTGACACTATACATGGCTCACAGTCCCAGGAGGAGTGGGAACCTGCGATGGCGAGGGGGTTCATCCCTGCAGCTGAGCTACATACGAGCCCACAGAAGGTGAGATAAGACCCCACAGGCCAAAAGGCCTGGGTCATACTGACAATTTGCAAGTCCACCATCAGTAGAGCATGTGGTCAATAACTGGCCCAATGATGGCTGTAGTGGCCTGAGAATGTCATCTGACAACTCCTGGGGGGAAAGAAGGAAGCAGTTTCATCCTCAGGACAATGTCCTTGGCCCCAGCTCTAGGCTGGGGAAGCCGTCCTTCAACTGGCCTGTCTGAGCTGATCTATCTTCCCTGCATCTCCCCGCCCCCCATATTCCAGTCCTCTTGGAGCCACTTGACAATTTAGAAAAAAAGCAATGTAGAAATTCTCTTATTTTGAAGAGAGAATTTTCGTCTGGTAGGAGGTTAATGAAATAAATAAAATCTGAGAAATATTTCTGTTTCAACCTACAGCCAGAGGCATGCCAAATCAGAATGCCTGTCCCCGGCTCCATTACCAAGAGACAAAAACAAAATCCCATTTCCTTTCCACACAGGAGAGAAAAACGGAAGGCCCAAGAAATAACCTGACTCTGTGTATTGACCAACGTGCACATATCCTATGGAATCTAATTTGAACACAGCACTTGAGATGCAAAAGCAGCGCACAACTCCCCCTCAGCACCTTCCCAGGCTGCCCTGAATTTCTAGGCTCCAGCCTTGTGCTTATTAGCGAGTTTTAAGGTGGCCTGGGCTGGTGTCCAAAGCCGTGTAGAAATACAAATGGCACTGCACCGCACTGTCAGGACGGGGCTGTGTGTTCACCTGCCACATCCCAGCAGGGCCTGCTGGAGAGGGTGTGTCCGTAGGGTTACTGTGGGTGTGCAGTGGCGATGGGACGTGTGTTCATGCCCACGTTGGAGGTGAGTAGCATCGATGAGCATACAAGGGGGAACCCCCTCAAAAAACTGGAATGACCTTCTGGAGGGCGGGCCCCTTGTAGCACAGGCTCCCCCCACTAGGTGAGTGTTCTAGGAGCCCATCTGCATCCGTGTACCAACTGGCATTGTAGTGAGGGGCTGCGTGCAAGCTTCAGGGAATATTTTTTGGAGACTCTTTCAATGCAGGTGCCCATTTCATGATGCGTGACTGACACCACGTGCAGCATGATAGTGCACCTGCCCACACGGGGCTGAGTGTTCAGCAGTTTTGGACCAAAGTCGGCTGTGCCCCACCCTCCCTATTCATCGATCTCATCCCAAACGCCTTTTACTTTCTTGGTTTCCCTGGATGAAAAAAGTCCTCAAAGGGCAAGGTTTTGCTGATGTGGAAGAGTTGAAACAAAAAACAGCAGAAGCACTAAAAGGCATCAAAACTGGAGTTCAAATGCTGTTTTAAGCAGTGGAAAAAGCATCTTGATAGGTGTACTGCATCCAATAGAGAGTACTTTGAAGGTGACTGAAGTTTAAACACGTAAGAATAAACACACAAAGTTTTATACACAAATCTGTTTTTCTGGGTCCCCCCCCATAGAAGGGTGTGTGCTGGGCTGCCGCGTGTTTGCAGGTGTGTGTGTGCATGGCCCGGTGGGACAGGCCTGGCTCATTCGCTTGGAGCATATGCTCTGCATGCTGGGAGGACGCAGTGTCCTTGGCAGCAGCCTTGGCCGAGGACCTGGAAGCCGGAAGACTTTGGGGTGGCCCTGCAGTCACAAGGCAGGGTGAGGCCTAGGAAAGCCCCCTCCCAGGCCGGAAGGGCAACTCCTCCATGAGCTCCCTTCCTGGTCTCATCTCAGGCCCAGTGCAGGGAGCAGAAGGGGGCCGGAGGTGACCTCATTTATGTCCGCAGAAGAGACACTGGTCCTGCAGGGCCACTCTGTGGCCTGTGGCCAGTGGGCTGGTGACAACCATTCAGAGTCAGCCTGTTGGTTGCACAGCAAGCCCACATGGAGGCCTTAATCAAAGCCACATTTGGCTGGCACAGCTTCATCCCCTGCGAAATTTCAAGCCCGGCAGGCAGAGCTGGGCTTGTTGAACATCACAGCCCTCGGACTACCATAGCCGTCCCGCAACACGACTGCTTCCTTCCAGTGGGGCTCACTGCCCCTCGCAGAAAGGGCACAGACCCTGCACTGGAGGAAGATCGGGACAGAGAGATGCCCTCAGGGAACCTTCCGGCTCTAACTGCCTGAGCCTTTGTGTTCATTATGGAGGTGAAATTCACGTAACATAAACTCAACTATTTTAACGAAAGCAATCCAGTGGCATTTAGTACATTCCACACTGTTGTGCAATCACCACTTCCAGATTATCTTGTTTCAAACCATTTTTATCACCCTGTTATCGACTGAATGTCTGTGTCCTGCCCAAATGCCTATGCGGAAGCCCTCACCCGCTAATGTGTCTGTTATTTGGAGATAGCTCCTCTATAACAGTGATCAAGGTTAAATGAGGTCATCAGGGTAGGGCCCTGATCCGACAGGATTCAGGATTTGAGTCCTTATAAGAAGAGACCTGGAGACCTTGCTCTCCATTCACCAAGGAGAGGAAAGGCCGTAGTGACAAGGCGGCTGCCTGCAATGCAAAAGAGCTCCCACCAGATACCAACACTCCTGGGACCTTGATCTTGGACTCCCAGATTTCAGAGCTGTGATAAATTGAATTTCTGTAGTTTAAGTAACCCAGTCTTTGGTATCGTTATAGCAGCCCAAGTAGATGAACACCCCTACCCACCACCAAAAGAAACCCTGTGTCCCTTAAGCAGTTACCCACCCACCCACCATCCCTCTTTTTCCCCAATCTTAGGCTACCACCAACCTTCATTCTGTCTCGACGAATTTATCTATTCTGGACATTTCACATAAATAGAATCACACAATGTGCAACTTTAGTGTCTTGCTTCTTTTACTTCATCCATAGCCGCATGGATCCATACTACAATTCCTTTTCATGGCTGAATAATATTCCATCAGCCACACACACATCCAATGTGGCCAGATCACAATTCGTACATCCATTCACCCAATGATGGACATTTGAGCTGTTTCTACCTTTTGGCCATTGTGAATCAAGCTGCTAGGAACATCTGTGTGCAAGTATTTGTTTGAGCATTTGTTTTCAATTCTTTTGGGTACAAACCTATGAGTGGAATTGCTGGGTCATACAGTAATTCTATGTCTAGTTTCTTGAGGCACCGCCAATCCAGTTCCTACAGTCGCTGCGCCACCTTGTTAACTCTTTGTTAACAAGATGGGATAAGGAAGGCTACAGTCTTCCTTTCACTAGGGAAGGACCCTTCTGGCTGGGAGGCTGAGGCTGAGCCCCTCCAGCCCAGGTCCCACCCAAGAAGTTCTGGGAGGGGTGGGGGAGCCTAGGCCTCAGGCCTATTGGAGAGAATTCTAGACAAGGGGCCAGATGCAGAATCCTCTCGCTCCGTTTCCTACCAGCCTGCCCTCAGAGAAAGGGGACCTGGGGTGGCCTTCTGGGGGCTGGTGCCCAGCAACTAGGGGACAGGGCCGAGGGAGTCCTGACATACCTCAGCGTATGGCAGGAGGCCCTTGGCCACGACAGAGAAGACAATGTGAAGTGCCAACCTTGAAGGTGCATGGCTGCACCTGGAGTCCTGGGAGCCCCCCTTGAACCAGGCCTCGGGAGACTGCCCCAGCCAATGGGACTGTGACTGGTGAGGAGGGATCCCCCTTCCTGAGGGTCCCCCCTGCCTGCCCGTTCCCATCTCTGTCCCATGCACTCACCCTTCCTCCTGTGCAGCCAAGGAGTTCTGAGAGAGCTTCGCTAAGTTCTTCGCATAGTCTTCTTCAATCTTTATTCTGCCAAGGGAGAAAACCCACGTGTCAGCCCTCAGTGCTGGACTGTGGGTCTGACCTGCAGCCCTGGCGCTCACTAACCATGTCAAGGAGCACACCCGACCACGTGCTCTGAGAGTACGTGGCTCTTGTCTGCCTGACACACAGCAGGTGCTCCATCAATATTTGTCGGATGAATGAGCGAGATGGTGTGAAGCTCCGTCTCCTCATCTGCAAAACGGGACAGTCCCACCTATCTCCTAGGCTGTCATGCTGGCACTGGCACAGCTCCTAACACAGAGCTGGACACATGGGAGACCCTTGGATGAATGAACAGACCAGGGGAACACCCAGTGCTGCCCTTTCCTTCCTTCCAGCCCCAGCACTGTGGGTTTAGACCCTCCGGGGTGGCATCAGCCCCTCAGAAGCAAAAACTCTCTCTATGGTATGACAGCCCTGTTGCCTCTAAATGTCAAGCCTGCAGGGCACAAGCATTGCCATGGAAACAAGGCAGTGCCTGGAGCTGGCTGATGCCATTTCCCCAGAGATGGCAGGTGCCTTGGGTTTTGCTTCCAGCAGGCAGACCCTTGACACACTTTCAAGGCAACTCTCAGGGAGTGTTCTGTAGCACCTGTTTTCAGGGGTGCTGTTTGCTGCCTAAGCAGTCCTCAGGGGCCACGTGGGAGACAGACAGGGGAGCTGTCCTTGTGACAACCAGAGCCCCCTCAGAGAGCCCCCGGTCTCTCAGAGACTGTCCTGGGATGGCGGCATCTGCTTCCTGGCCACTCAGAAGCCACTGCCCAAAGGAGGAGACGATGTGGTGACAGCAGCTTGACTGATTCCCACGGCAGCATTTCGGAATAATAATTATTGCAAGATCGGGCACTGAGAGACCCACAATCTTGCTCCTTCTCTCACTGCTTTGCTTTAACTTAATCACCTCGGGTCGGCCTCTAGGTCACATGGGAGACCCTGTTCCTGCCTCCTTCCACTCTGCCGTCAGCCCCCAACCTGGCCAGGATGCCAGGGATGGCCAGCCTGAAGGGCCCCCCAAGTGGACTGAGAAAAACTGCGGGAGTCTGCATTTCTCAGGGAAGACCAGAATCCTCACAAGGTAGCTCCCATTTACCTGCAAACATGACGTTTTATAAACCATCATGTGTTCAAACTTCGGCTTCCACAACCCTTTCCCTGTTCGCCTGTTTTATGTACATTATGGTTTTGTTTTGTTTTGTTTTGTTTTGTTTTGCACCTGAGCTATGTCACCTCCCAAATCTCTATCAGTTTAACGGTTCATAAAAGTAAAGATTTCATTATACAAACTGAAAATGGGCCTCCTAAGGAAAAAGAGAGGTGCTTTAAGATGCCCAAGAATGACTATTCTACTTGATTATTGTTGTTATAACCAAAAAGGAAATATTTTTAACTATATCGCGATTTACTATAAATATTTCCAGTGCGCCCTGGAATGTCAGATGGGAATTTCTGTGTATGCATGAGAGCACATGTGGTGGGGCAGGGGGCCGGGGTATGTGGGGGGGGGTAGAGATACAGATGTATGGGTACATCAGCGTGTACTTAACGGGGTCCTGGAATGTGGAGAGGGAGGGAGAAAAGTAACTTCTCTTTGTAGCTCTTCCTGTTTCTACCAGGCTGAACCTCCTGTCTCCTCATCTATGTTCAGATAAGTCGCTTATCTTAATTACCTTCTCTAACTCTCCCACTAGACCCAGCTCCTTGAGGCAGGGATGGCATTGGGGCAGGGCATTCTGTATGCCCCGGCCCCAGATACAACTTTGGCTCCAAGATGAGCTGAAAAGTCACATTCTTCTTCGCTGTTAGGATCAGGGCAGTGCTTCCGATGAGGGCCATGTGGGTGAGTACAGGAGCCAAGGCATCCATGTGGGGAGCAGTAGTGAGCGGTGGAGACTGCAACAACCTAGGAACATATGCTCCCCTACGGGGGGACCTGCTCCTCAGCTCCAGCCAACTGCTGCATGAGGAACGCGGAGCCACTGTTCCTAGACTTATCGCTTTCTCCAGAGATGCCAGATATCCAGATTTTAATGTTAAAAAAAAAACCAAAACACCAATAAAAGCAAAATGTTCATTCAAATCATCTTATCTTTAAAAGCCCTACAGAGGCCAAAGCAACAACACACTTGCTGGCCAGCTCTGTCCTGAGGGCCATGAGTTTGAGACGCCAGTCTCACGCTCACCTTGGTGCTACCCAGGCCCAGTAGTGGGTGCGCAGTGGGCAGGCCAGCCCGCTCACTGCCCTCAGGCTAAGGGGGACAACGTGGGCAGCACTGCCGTCAGCCCCTCCAGGGCTCGGAGGGCCCAGGCCTCACCTTTCCCGGATGAATTCGGACATCTCCTTCTGCATCTGCTTGCCCTTCAGCTGTTTCTGAAGCAGCAGTTCAAACCCAGCCACTGTCCCGTTGCCTTGGGGGTCCTTCTTATCGGCCTAGAAAAGAAAGGGACACATGGAAGTTTAGGCCAGCAGTGTCCAATCTTTGGCTTCCGTGGACCACATTGGAAGAAGAATTGTCTTGGGCCCCACTGTCAAAAACAGTAACAATAGCTGATGAGCTAAAAAAATAATAATAATAATAAAATAAAAAAAGAGAGAGAGAGAGAGAGAAATCCATGCATAGCTTTTGTAACGTTTTAAGAAAGTTTACGAATTTGTGTTGGGCCACATTCAAAACCGTCTTTGGTCACATGCAGCCTGGGGGCCACCGGTTGGACAAGCTTGGTTTAGGTGATGGCTGCAACCACAGGCATGGAGTAGAGGGAAGGCAGACCCCATAAGGGACCCACATGCACCTGGCCACACACCCGAGAGGGACGATGGGAGCAGTAGTCCCGGCAGCCCCTGATCGCGTCTTTCCTGGTATCCCAGCTGCCACGTGCTCCCTGACGCTTAGAACCCTCACAGCTGCCGTCACCCACATTCATGCCTCTCAACCTCCCAAACTGGGACAGAAGAGGAGGAAGGGCAAGAGACCAAGAGCACAGGGTCTGATTCTCAACGTTCTACTACTTGCGACCAGGCGACCACCGAGGCTGGCCGGGCCCTCAAGGGAATTGTGGCATCCTGGCTCTAAGCTTGGACCGTCTGTGACCTTGGGGGATGTGTGCCCCTAACCCAGAGCCATCCCATTTCCTGCCAGCTTCTTGCGTGGGCCAGGCAGTGACCTCCTCTGATGCACATTCAGAAAAGACCATTGTGCTTCTGGGGAGAAACCAGATTGTAGGGCAGCCAGAGTGGGCAAGGGCGGCGGCCAGGGCTGACGTCCCAGCTCAGGGACCTCGGGGAAGTTCCTCAGTCTCTCCAGGCCTGCACCGCGCCATCTGTGAAACTGGAGAAATAACGGCACCGATGGCATATGGCCATTTAGGGATAGATGACATGTGAAAACGGCTTAGCATAGTGCTTAGCACACATAGTGGGCTCTCAGTGAACCAGACCTCAAGCAATCAGCAAATAAAAACAAACCAAGAAACAAAGAAATACGAGATACTACATTTCTCTGGCATGTGTTCTGGTGAACAGAGAGTGTGCTTGCATTTATCCAGCCCCTACCAGTCCCCATGGGTGCCGGTTAACCGAGAGTCTCCAGTACTAAATACTCAATAAACAGTATCTACTCTTAGTCATTTTTGGGGGGTGGGGGGTGGGGTAGTTCCCTGACTGGGAATCGAACCCAGGCCGCAGCGCTGATAGCGTCAAAGCCTAGCCCCTACACCACCAGGGGACTCCCTCTCTTAGTCATTTTAAAATAACAGTCAGGATTCAGAGAAGATGACCACGTCAATAAAACAGAAACTTAGTATCCAGTTCATTTTGCAAGCAAATACTCTGAACATTTCAAAAATAAGAGCTTTGGCTCTGTTTTACCTGTACTTCCTTGAGGCTGCCTGCATATCTCTCCGTCCTACTTGCCCCCGGCCCCACCGCCCACCTGGCACCCCCAGCATCTGCCCTCACAGCTGTGGCTGCTGTAAAACAACGACCTCTCAGAACCTCGCAGGTCCTGGCGGACACCTGTCCCACCACAGCCTTTCCCCACCAGGGATCCAGGGCCAAATGCTTTGATACTTGATGGAAGGAGTTAGGAGTACGTCCCCGGACATCACCAAGAAGTGCAGGTGCATCGGTGAGAGTCCTGGCCCGGGGTCAGCTCAGTCACTGGGTGACAAGGTCAGGTCTTCCCAATCCTAGACTGTGTCTCCCCCACAGACCCCGAAACAGGAGTGGGTTGTACCTTTGAGATCCCTTCCAGAACAGACATTTTAGGAGGGGAACGGAAAGGGGTTGCTAATGCCTAGGAGAACCCCACTTACCACTGCCAAGTAGATGAAAGGTTTTGTGGACACCCCTCAGCTCCCTCCCAATGTGGGACCCTTTCCCCAGCTGCCTCGACCCTAGGCCCTCGGGGCCACACTGTGGCGCCGCTCGTGACAAGGAAATCACCACCTACGAGGTGCACCATGTCACAGCAGGGCTGCTCTGGCCATTCACACGTTTCTCCAAGTACACTTAGGATTGGTGCATTTCATCCTATGAATGCTACATCTTGATAAAAAGCAAAAAGCGGAAAAAAGAAAGGAAAAGGAAAATTAACTAGAACACTGAGCAGCCATCTGCCCCCCTCACACCCCCACCCCCCGCCAAAAATGGCAATGCCAGCAATTCCTCCACCCCCTCCACCCAGGAAGAACCAGCCTGAAGCAACGGGCTCTAATGACTGTGTCATAAGGGAGATGCTCATTGGAGGCCAAGGCCTTAACGCTCAGAGAGATCAAACCCTAGAGTGACTGTCAGAGTCCCCTGAGAGCTCAAATTAAGATGAGAACTCACAAGTGTCAAGCTCCTGGATGCTGCTGAGCATTGGCGGGGTCCCACGCTCCCGACACGATACCCTACATGCTGCCCGCCAGCTCCCTGGGGGCCCATTCCTGGCCTGAGCTGCTCTCCCCTGAACTGACTCCTTTAGCAATGACCCCTGCAAACCCAGCTCCTTCTGTCCATCTCCACGGCTGCCACCACTCCTCCTGGTGTCCCAACCACCCACTTGGTGACCTGTACCCCTGCCCTCTCACAGCCAGCCCTCCCCGCTTGGTGCAAACAAATCAGATCACAGCACATTTCCACTTAAAACCCTCCATCATCAACTGCAAAGAGAATAAAACGCAACGTCATGAAAGGGCCTGTGAGGTCTTCGCACTCCGACCCCCGCTCTCCCTCACTTCTGGGCTCACCCTCCACCAGGTGTGTCTGGTGCCAAAGCCAGACCCCTTTTTATAATGTTTGCTGCCTCCACACAGATCTCAGGAGATCTGAAAGAAACACAGCTGGGCCGACAGGAAGTGTCCCTACTGGGGAGAAGAGGCGTCACTGAATGTCTTCTAAAGCGATTTAGCACATCAAGTGATTTGGTATAAAGAAGCGTTCTGTCTAGTACAGGAGACTCTCTGTTATCCAGCACTCAAGCTACTTGCACAATCTCTACAGAGGCTGCCGGTTGCTTGAGAGTGCCAGTTAACGGAGAATCTACTATACTTGGTTAGCAAATCATTCTGCACAGTGGTGAGGACAACGTTTTTATTTTATTTTATTAATGTATTTATTTATTTATTGGTCTTCAGGGTCTTTGCAAAAGTTTTTTTTTTCTTTTAAGTGTACAACTCAGTGGTTTTGAATATACTGACAAGGTTGTGCAACCATCACCACTGTCTGGTTCCAGAATGGGGCAATCCCATTTTGAAAGTCATCGCTGACTTTAAAAATGAAAACGCTCAGGACTATTCCCAGAGTTTCTGAGGAGGGGAGCTATGCATTCGCCGGAAGGTATTTATTTAATTGTGGAAAACTACTCACAACAAAACTGACCATCTTAATCGCTTTTAAGTGTGCACTTCAGTGGAAGTAAGTACTTTCACACTGTTGTACAACCGTCACCACCATCCATCTCCAGAACGTTTTTCATCTTGCAAAACTGAAACTCTGTACCCATTAAGCAATATGCAAAAGTTCTGAAACCACAGAAGTGTTAAATTAGCAGGAGCTCCCCATAGATCTGTGCACCCAACCTCCTCATGGTTTCAATGGAAACAGGGAGGCCCAGTGGGTAAAGCACCTGTCCAAGGTCACCTATAAGAGTGACAGAGCCGGTCTGGAGCCCAGATTCCTTTACTGAATTGATATCAGTTTCCTCTCTGTTTCTGCATTGCCATGAACAAAAACCACAGAAATTCCCTGAGATTTATGGAACGATCTGGATTCCAAAAGCGTCTTCAGTTCCTGCCTCGGATGCTAAATCTACCGCCTGCCCGTTAGAAGCCAGAGGGCCCCTCTTCTTTGAGCTTGAGGTCCCCCCTGACCTTCCTGAGTGTCAACTCCTGTCCCTGGGGGCCACAGTGTGGGGGAAATGGAGGTATCACTTACCCAGAAATAGTCGCAATAGCTCCACTCCGTGGGTTTCAGCAGCTGCTGCTCCGGCATTGTGTCTGGGTGCGGGAACGTCACACAGTTTATCTGCAGGGCATAGAACAGGAGAGAAAATGACTCGGCTGGAGGGCTGGGAGGAACTGGGAAGGTTTTGCTCCCAGCATCTAACACTCCACAGGTCTCCCTTTATGATCAGCATAATAGGACCTGCATTGGGATCCCGAGATGCTCCAGCAACCCCACAGGCTGGGCAACACTGGCCTCATTTTACATGAGGACAGCGAGGGTCCCAGAAGTTAAGCATGTGAGTCCAGAGGGCTGGCAGCAGAGCTCAAGCCTTCAACTACAACGCTGGTTGGTGGACCTGGGCAAACTGCTGCTGAATGGCAACATGGTCCCTGCACTGTGCTCTATCTTCTCAGCACTTTGCACACGTATGTCTGTAATCGGACTTCTCATGACTATTGATTTAGTGTCTTTTTTGCCAGACTGCTCCACGAGGGAGCAGACCTGTTGTCTCCCTGGTACCTGACACAGCACAGGCACCTGACAGGTGCTCAGTAAATGTCTCTTGGTGCCATGATGGCCCTTAATGGTTTTACAGCCTCATGAGAAAGGCAAACAAGTAGATAAGTAATTGCAATACTTATTGCATTGCAGTAAGTGACCTCAAGGGCATAAACCAACCACTGGGGTAAGCATGGGGGGTGGGGGGCTAGGGGAAGGGGAGGAATCTTGGAAGAAATGATATTGAGGTACTAAGAGTGCAAGATCCAGGCTGTCAGGGGTGGGAGGTGAAGTGTTGTAGGGAGGACAAGCACCTGGGGCTCTGAGGATGCAGCGCACCGTTGGAGGGCACAGTTGGGGGTCACTGTCTGGAGAGCTCTCTGCCGTGTGGCTGGGGCTCACAGTCAGGGAGGAGACAACACTGAGGCAGGAGGGGGCCTGGCAGGACCGGGAGCCCTGGGAGCATCCTGCAGGGCCGAGATGTGACTGGGCTGCTCGCCTGGTGAGACCTCCTGCTGAGCACTTCTAATGCAGTGCGGAGGGAGGCTCCGCAGTGGCCAGGAGGCCTGACAGTGGCTCAGAGCAGGTAGTAACGTGGAGAAGCAGAAAAATGTGGGACAGACTTTGCAGACGGATTTCATAGTCCTAGGAAGTTAACTCAGTGACTGCTGGGGATGACTTGACCCGCTCCCCTTGCCTCCCCCCACTCCACTCCCCACCCCTACCTCCTAGAGACATCAGTCAATCTGGAGACATTTTTGTTGTCATAACTGGGTGAGGGGTTGGATTTGCTACTTGCATCCAGCAGTAAACGTCCTACCCTGCACAGGACAGTCCAGTCTCCCCACCAGCAACAAAGTTATCCAACCCCAAATGTCAGTAGTTCCAAGGCTCAGAACCCCCAAGGTGCCTGGCCTGCGTGAACAGGAGTGTTTCTGTTCAATGGAGCAGAACACGGAGTTGGGGGGTCGTGAGGGTTGATTCTGGGGAGAGGGGGGTTGTGCAGTATGCTGATGTCCTGAGTGTTTAGGGTTGGAATGTTCATTTGCAATGGCCTCATGCAAGCTCCTGCACAGATGAAGAAACTGAGGCACCGAGAGGTTAAGTCCTTTGCTCACTATCATGCAGCTAAAAAGTGGCACAACAGTGTCAAGAGTCCGTTTCGTGGGCCACCGCTCTCACCACTGCTCTGTGCCTCTATGACCTCGGGTCTCAAAGTCAAGGCTGGTATGTCCTTGGATCAAAAGGGCTGGAAACACGGAGGCAACCCTGGGCCTCAGCGAGTCTCTGAAGTCCAGAGAGGGCAGAGAAGGTAAGAGAGCCCTCTCCCCTGGACACCTCCACGTGTGCATTCCCGTCCCCTCCTGGTGACACTGTCCAGGTGATTAACACCACCTCTGCACCTCTGAGACGGAGCTCGTTTTCCTCCTAAGGCCTCCTGGGCACAGCAAGAGCCTCAATCCCATCCTGCCCCCAACAATCACAGGGGATGTGGTAAGGAACCTTCTGCTCTGACAGGAGCTAATAATGTGCAAGTCTCTGTTCTAAATGCTTCACATGTATCACTTCGTTTACTGCTCACAACAACCTGTCCAGCAGGAGCTACCGTTATCCCCATTTTACAGATGCGGAACTAGGTCACAGAAATGTTAAGTAACTTATACAAGATCACACAGCTTGTGGGCAGCAGTGGAATCAGGGTCTGCAGCCAGGCAATCTGG
Source organism: Lyroderma lyra (assembly GCA_004026885.1). Classification (NCBI taxonomy): domain Eukaryota; kingdom Metazoa; phylum Chordata; class Mammalia; order Chiroptera; family Megadermatidae; genus Lyroderma; species Lyroderma lyra. Next base: position 311,515 of record PVJL010000470.1, on the reverse strand, counting down.
CACTTGACCCACGCCACACTTCCTTTCCAACACGCTGAGGGGCAGACATTCCATGCCCCCACCCCAGGCAGGGGTTCCAGATGGAAGGGGTACTCAACAGGGAGCAGGAGAGGGGGGCCATGCCTCCCCACATGTACTGCTTAGGGAAAGTCCCACCCACGCCCTCTGGGATCCTCATCCTCCACCAGCAGCATCTACACTCTAACACCAACTCCGTTTTCTCCAACCATCAGGTAAGTGGAATAAAGTCAACCCCTCCCCAACCCTCCCCGATGGCAGGGTGCTCATAGCGATGCTGAGGTTCCTCCAAGGCCATCTTGCACAGGGGCAGCCAGAACCACAGAGCCGTCCCCCAGAAACTGTGTGGGGAGTCTGAGGGGGCTGTAGTGCTACTAAGGAACCTGGCCACTGAACAGAAGTGTGACCCACCCAAGAGGCCTGACCTGGGGGCGGGGGGCCTGAGCTCACCCTGTCCCCTCCACACCGGGTCCTGTCCCCAGACCAGCACTGATGGAGGCTGTGCTGGAGGGCACAGGCCATAGCTCCGTGCCCCGTCTGGCCAGCTGCCCCTGCACACACGAGAAGATGGTTTCACAGCCACGCAGGCCCTGAATTTTCTCTTGGAGGCAGGCTGATCTGGGAGGGCAGGGGAGGGGAAGAAGTCAGAGGGGGTCTGTGGAAGCAGGAAGGAAATGACCCCAAGGGCACGACTCTGGCCCATGAACTCCCTCCCATACAGGGTTCCAGGGTCCTCAACAGGCCATACCAGTCACTGAATTCCTCGTTCCAGGAGAGCAGTGCTGAGAGTTGTGAATGGCCATTAGTGCCCATCGCTGACCACACGCCCCTCCCATCACCAGCCAGGCCCCCCACCCCACTGCACGTGTCTGTCCTTTGCAAACTCACTCTAGGCCACTAGTGGGTGGGGAGGCTGGAGTGTCAGAATCAAGTTCAGTCCTTGCTCCTCAGCCTCACTGAGATCCAGGCTGGCACCTGGGTGCGTCGCCCCTCCCCTCCTTCCTGGGCCTGAGAATGTCTACAGGATCCGACAATGTGGAAGTGCTCACCCCAGACCCATACGCTGGAGAGAGGTCAGCTGTGCCTTGGCCTCCAGGGAGCCAGGGCCCCTTCCTTATTTCCCCGAGCGAACCTGCGGCATGCCCTCCTTATGGACTGCGAGTCCTGGGGGATCAGAACCCACAGAAGGGGCTGGGCACAGGGAACCCAAGTGGTACGTGGAAAGGAAAGGGCAGCACACAGAGGTCATAGCCTGTCTCCAGCCTGGAGACCTGTGGGGTGCCTGGGCGGGTGGCTGATAAACCCAGGCTCTGCCCCTCACTCACTCAGCCCTGGGCTGAGTTTCCACAGCAAATAGTCCCCAGGGTCCACGTGCTTACTTATAATAAAACCCGAGGGGTGCTGGTGACAGTGCAAGCTGGGCCCCAGAGAGATGGACTGGAGGTCCAAGATTCGGTGAAGGGATCCTGCATTTTAAACAAGCATTACAGAGGCTTCAGGTACTGAGCACACTTTGCAGGCTAGCTAGTGAGAAGCACTGATTTAGGTCCGCGGGAAGGAGCGGGGAAGATGCCTTGGAGGAGATGGGCACAGTGTGCTGTCTGAGAAGTCCCTGGGCCACCCGGGGCCCACACGGACAGAGCCGAAAGCTTGGATTCAAGGACAAGGCCCAGCCCAGCCGGCGGCGGGGCTCCATCACCAAAGGTCTTTCAGGTCATTCTGGGAGGCCTCCCTGTCTGCGTTTCACTCACCTCTCTTACACGTATCTTCCACAATTCTAACATATCCCTCCTTTACACTCTTCTCCCTCTTCCCCCTATTTCATGGGATTTGGGGGAACTACTGCTTTGCTCCAGGACTCAGGGGCATTTAGTGGCCATTTGAAGACAAGGACGTGCCTTTAGGAAGTCTACCCATGGCCCGGCCAGCCCTGTGAGCTCCAGCAACAAGAAAGCTCCCACTGAGCCCATCCACGTGGGCTGAGCACTCTGTCCCACGCTCGGGAGGTGACTATATCATGGAGGGGTGCAGAGGGTGGTGAGAGCACAGGGCTGGAATCCTGATGGTTCCTAGCCATGTGGCCTTGGGTGGTGTGGCTCTGTGCCTCAGTTTCCTCATCTATAAGCAGGGTGATAAGAATATGAGTGTGCATGAAGTACTTGTTCTGTGCCAGGCTCTAAGTGCTTTCTGTGTCCGGACTCAGTCCTTACACTGTCCCTCTGCCACAGACATCTCATTGTATAGACAGGGACACTGGACACAAAGAGGCAGAGGAACTTGCCCCAGGCTGTTGAACAGCTAACAGGAGCTCTAACTGGCACGCTGGGTTCAGAGCCCAAGTTCATAACCACCATCCGACCTCGGTCCTGTCACCTACAGCTCACACTGAGTGGAGAGCAAACAAGCCACTTGGAACACTACCTGTGCACAGTAAGTGCACACGAAAGTGGCAACAATCACCATTTGCCGAGCCCTCTTTCTCCTCCATAGCAGGATTTTCAGCCTGCACGGGCCAGGGAAGTGCACCCACCCACTCTCGGTTTCATCTCCATGAGGGGTCAGAAATGCTCAGAGCTGTGTGAGGAGCCCGAGAGAGCAACTCCCTGCTCCCACATGTGCCATGCTTGTGTCAAAGTAGCAAACCCAGGACCACACTTCTCCCATCTCCAAAAGTCATTGCTTGTTCAAGCAGCTGGACAACTTATCTGTCCACTCAGAGAGGACACTGATGTCCAGGGCCCACCTTCCCCAGGCGCAGGACTGCGGGGGTTCTCAGCCCTGCACGTGGGGGCCTGGCGGGCTCTTGGAAGAGGTGGTGTGGCCACCGCAGGCAGAAGCTGCCTGCCTCCTGTCAGGAGCCCCAAGAACTCTATTCTTAGGGGGCTTTCTCTTGCCTTTTAACTTTGACATCTTCCAGAAGTTACCCTGTACAAAAGCAACCCTGCTGCGGCTGTAATTTCCACATCATGTTGCTTGAGGAGAGTGCAGTCCACCCCCTTCAACCCACTCCTGCCCGCCCTGGAAAAATGGCTTCTGCATCCTTCCAACCACCCTCTTTCTACTCTCCTCCAGGGAGAAAAGTGAGATGTGGGAGCGACAGAAGAGGAGGCCTGTGGGGGACTGGGGGGCTTTGGCTCCATCTGAGCTTTGGAACTTCCCAGATTCCAGGCTGGGCATCGCTTCCACTGGTCCGCGTTGTCATGGCAACAGCCCAGCCGCTGCACGGCCCAAAGCCCCAGCTGGCCGCCCAACCTGTGAGCACTCCTCTGCGGGAGCTACTTACCGTGATGGTGTTTTCCTTGCTGTGCTTTTTGCCTGGTGAGGAGGATCCCAGGTTCTGGGGAGAGAGACAAGAGGCATCATCAAAGCTCTTCTCCATATTGGACACTCGTTTTTCATTGGGGCTCCCCGAAGGGGGTGGGATTGGTTAAAGGCAGCGTGCTGGGGAAGTTGGGGATGCTCAGCCTGCTGTTAACTCCTAAGTCACCATGTTCTGGGAGAAGGCAGGTAGGAATCCCCCTGACCCCTCGCTGCTCCTGGGCTGGGCTGGGCTTGACCAGAAGGAGGGGAAGCCTCGCTCCAAACAAGGCCAGCCTCCCCGCTTCCCACCCTCCCCTCACCCACCAGCGCGATTTGGGAGTTAACCCCTCAGCTCAGCTGCCCTCTGCTGGAAGCTGCTTGCCGCCTGAACCCACAGCATTCACCAGGGAGCAGAGAGTTAAGGCAGACTGTAAGCCACCACCTCCTGGCACTGAGGACTCAGAACATGACATCTTAATCTGAACCCTCGGGGTCCGACACATCAAACCCTATATGCGCGCCATGTGCAGTGGGGCGCGCAGCCACCTCCGTGCTCGCAGCTCTCCAAACCCCAAAGCAGGGGGCGGTCTCTCAGTGCAGAGCCGCGTTTATCAGCTCTCACTCAGCGGTCCGACTGCCTTTGTATGTCTTCCCGTGGCCGGCCGGCAAGAAAACCACTGTCCCAAGTCCCTCTGGGCCCACAGGTCCTCAGCGGCTTGCCCCAGTCCTAGGGCAGTTCTGGCACAGAAAATTAAGGGCAGCCAGCTGAAGGCACCCCATTGGTTATAAGAGCCTGTGAACCTAAAGGGGGAGCGTCAATCCTGGGTCTTGGTTGTCCCACTATTAGCGGTTACATTAGGGATTCAATAGGGTCCTCAGGTGGGATGGGTGATGTCCACTCCGAAGGCGCCATGTCCACCCCTAAGGCTGTTGGGAGTCCTTATCATTTCTCTAATGGAATGTAAGGAAGTGGCTGTCAGGACTTTGCAGCTAAAACCCCAGGAACAGCATGGAGGGGCTTCTCCAGCAAACCTCAGGGACTCAGCAGTCCCCAAACCCCAACTCCCGGCCAGCAGAGCCCTGCTCCCCTGGGGCAGGAAGAATGTCTGACGGTGGGGTCAGCCCCATGTGTTAATCAGGCAACACAGGGAGCTTGACTGCCTCCCAGGCGAAGTCCCCTCCTTCCCTTATCCCCATCCAGACTTACAATGGCTGGGAAGTAAAGTCAACTAATGAAAATCAATTACCCCAGGGCGGTCTAGGTCAGTGGTTCCCAACCTTTTTCCACTTGTGTATCCCTTTTAAACCCATTTCTATAAAGTGTTTTTAAAACAGTTGTTTTTAAATACTGACACTTTTGTTCTCTGCCTATCTTAATGTAAAATACTGGAAATGAGGTCATAAGTTAGGAAAGAAAAATTACTACACTAAAAGTACAAACTGCAGATTTAATTTTACAATATTCATGACACAGTTAAGTATTGATAATGATGATCAAGTATTTAACCAACTTTAAAGTTTTTATAATTATAATATTTGTGTTACCCCAAAAGTCTGTAATAACTGTTATGCACATCAATAGCCAATTGAGAGATTGTTAGTGAGGTCATTGAGCTTGCTTTGATGCACTGACTTCCTTGAAATCAGGCTCTGAAGGTGCAAGACACAGTCTTAACCCCAGATTTGCATTAAGCTTGTTGTGGTTCTTATTTTTGATGAAGGTGCAAGAAGAAAATGCTCTCCAATAGTTCAGTATTAGTAAATGGCAAGAGGAATTTGAGTGCCTTCTGTTCCTATTCCTCACTGACATCTACCCAAAAGGTCATGTTTTCTTTTAAAATCAGAAGTTGAAGAAGAATCAGTTGAAAGTTCAATGAACTGCTCTTTTTCATTGATTGATAATTCAGCTTCTTTGAAGACTTCTTCATTGAAGTTGTTTTCTTTTCCAAGTTGAGGGAAGTACTTATAAAAGACACTTTAAGACCTTCCCAGTGAGTTACAATATTCTCTTTCACATTTTGAGATAGGTGCAAGTCACTCTCAGATAAGAAGTTGTGCAGTTTCAAACACTTCAGGCTGACCTCTTTCAATATACATTTTCCAAAAGTCCAGTTTTTTAATCATTGACTCAATTTTGTCGGTTACTTTAAATATAGTGATTGAGTTATTTTGAAGTCCCAAGTTGAAGTTATTTCTAGAAAAATATAAATATGCAAGACTTTGAAGCCAATCACTGTCCTGAAACTTTGGAGCAAGAGGGAATTGATGGTCTTCAAAAAATACCCGGACTTCATGTCTGAGTTCAAACATTCATGTAAGTACTTTGTCATGAGGTAGCCACCTTACCTCTGTCTGCAAAAGGAATGTGCTGTGAATGCTGTTCATTTCTTCATGCAGCACTTTAAATAATTTGGAGTTTCATGGTTGTGACTTAATAACATTTATAGCTTTTACAGCCTCATCAAGAACATCTTTCAGCTCACTAGGAAGAGCCTTGGATGCAAGACTTTGTCTCTGAATGCAGCAGTGATTCCATGGTTCATGGGGAGCTACTGCTTTAATTCATCTACACAGGCCTATAAAACAGCCTGACATAGGCTTGCCTCCATCAGTGAATACGCCACAACAATTGGACCAATTAATGTCATTTTCAGTGAAATAACCATCAATTGCATTAAATACCTTCACCTGTGATACGCTTTGTCAACAGGTAACAAAGCAACAGGTTTTCCTCAATTTCATTTCCTACCAAGTACAAGCAAAATAGATAAACCAGCAACATGTACCCTTTCATTGACCTCGGTGGAAAATCATTTACTTTTTTCTATTCTATCTACAACATCATCAGACATTTCCTGAATTTGTCAAGACATTGTATTGTTTGAAAAAGAGATAGTATTGATTTTACAGACATGTTCTTCCCCAACATACCAAAAACAGTATCCTTAATACAAGGAGAAATGAAATCTTCAGCTGTGGTGTGGTTTTTACTACATTTAGCTATGCGATAAGCAATATGGTATGAAGCCTCATCTGCATCCTCACTGACTTTCTTTCCTGACATCATGTATGAAGTAACAGTTGGATGCTTTTCTAAGTGCCAAAGATAATGCGTTTGTTTTTATACATAGTATGATTAGTTTCTAAATGTCTCATGAGTAGAGAGAGTTTCATGCAACTGTTGGGTAATATTTCTCCACACACAACACACAAAGGCTTATTAGGACAGCCATCAGCCCCTACAAACAAAACCCATAATTCATATACTCTTCAGAGTATTTCCTTTTCTTCTGTGTAGTATCTGAGGCACGTACCTTTTTACTATCTCCCAGTGCAGGTGTACTCGTAGCTGCGGACATGTGCTGATAAGTGCTTGGCAACAGGTTATAATCCACATCGGGTTTTGGTTTTTTACCCGTTCCTGTTTTAAACCACTGATCCATAACTGACTCGCTTAAAAATTACTGATAATAATAACTGAAACTATGTTAAACATTAAAAAATCTACTGGAAAAGAATCACGATTAAAGACTACACTTAATTCTACTCAGTCAATAACTAAACTGATCCATCGGTCTGGATACGGATGTATTTATATGTTTGGGGAAATTCTAGAAATATCACAAATGGATTGTTCTGAAACTGTGCGTAATGATTGGTAGAAGAACAGTTTGGGGGAAGGGGTCATAGCTACACCTGCACCAATCATCATGCTAATGATGTGATCTAATTTTGAAGTGTCTCCATTAATGGTGATTCAAACTTAATGTTTATTGTTCCATAACTAACATTTTTCATTTTTTTACTTTACTTGTTTTTTCACCATTACTGATTATTTTTTGTGTGTCCCTGAGTGGCCCAGCACATACTCCTGGGGGTATGCATGACACCACTTGGGAATCGATAGTCTAGATAAAAAGGACCTCATAGATCATTCATGTCACAGACAAGACAATGAACTCAGTCATCTTGGTATCCTGCTAAGTAACACGATTTCTTTGAGGCTCAATTTCACTATTTGTTACTAATGAGCCTCAAGTTTTGGGGTGCATCAGAATTAACTGAGGAATCTGCCCTAAATCGAGTCCCAGCTGCGCCTCCCAGAGCTTCTGACCCAGCAGGCCTTGGGGTGGGGGTGGGGGGCTGGTACCTCTGAGAAAGAGTCTGGAACCTCCTTTGGAGGCACATTGATCCACATTCTGCCATTTCATCAAGGCTCCCTTCGTCCAACAGCTCCTCTAGCAGCCCCAGGGCAACGTCATATCTGTGACCAATTACAGCTTCTGCCGGTGTTTTTAATGCATCAGCTCATCCAGCTCACCTACACTGGACCCTCCCAAGTTATCGGTGCTGGCCCAGGACACCTGCCAAGATTGGGCTGTCCCAAAGGAAGGCCAACAGAGAATGCATGATATGAATCCAGGTGCCACTCTCTGAGGAGAAGAGACAGGTGCAGAGCTCTCTCTAAGGTTCATTCACTGACCAAGCAAATACAGCTGACCCCAAACAACATGGGCTTGGACTGCATGGATCCACTAATACAAGGACTGTTTTTTTTCAATAAATACACAGTCAGCACTCCACATCCTAGGTTTCACATTCTAGGAGTCAACCAATAGCAGACGAAAACCAGTTATTTTCGATCCATGGCTGGGAATCCATGGGTGTGGAGACTGGGCGGCAGGCATTGACCTACGCCACTATACATAAGCGGCTTGCACATCTGCAGATTTTGGTACCCACAGGAGTCCTGGAACCAAACTCCCAAGCATACCAAGGGATTGCAGTTAAGTTTTGGGGGAGTCAAAAGTCACATGCGGATTTTTGACTGCACAGGGGGTCGATACCCCTAAGCCCCACGTTGTCCATGGGTCAACTGTACAAGCCCGGAGAAGGGGAGTCTCTGGGACGGACTCTGCAGTTGGCAGGGGTCCCCCTGTTGTTGACACACATCTCCATCACCACCAGCACAGTGCTCCCCCTCCAGTGCACCAGCACCCTCGCAACAGCCTTTGAGCCTGTATGTCGATGATGATGATGATGATGACAGGGATAAGGATGAGGCCAGAGGGAGGAAACTCTGGGAGAGATCCTGAGGTGTGCTCTAAGGCAGACCCAAGCCCAGCATCTGACAGACTCGATCTCATTCAAGCCTCACAGCCCCAGCAAGTTCAGTGGCATCATCTCCAATTTACAGATGATGAAACTGAAGCTTGCAGAAGCAATCTACATTGGTCTGGGGTACAAGGCAACTAAGGAGAGGATCCTGGAGCCCACGCCTGAATCACTCCCCTCTATCTTCCTCCATTTCTCCACTTCTAGACCGGGGACAATGTCTTGTTTGCCAGGGGTCAGAAAAGAGCTCCAGCATCCACAAACACTGATTTGGGAACCACAGTGTCCAAGGCTCCATGGCACGAGTCTAGACACAGAGGTCACCCTCTTCCCTAGGACCTGGGCCAGGACAGGACTACAAGGAATGGCACGGAGGCTGGGTATTTGAAGTGTGGGTGTCAGTACCTCCCTATGTCTGCCCTAACAGCTGTGCACTTTCAGGCAGTGCTGAGCAGGTGGACCACAGGCTCTGTCTTTGCTGCTGCGGGCCTGCCTCTTGTCCGAAAGTCATAGACATAAACCTATAAGCATATGTTATATACACACATCACCTATATGTATGTGCAACACCACATACTCCCATAGGACTCCACTGAAAGGGCCCAGACGGAATGACACCCCCGTCATTCGGAAAGAGCACCTGCTAGCTAGAAGTTGATTTTTAAGTACTATTCCCTATTAAAAGGCTCCTTGGAAATGGCTGACTCCAAATGTCTGGTGAACCCGGAACACTATTGTGCTGAGAGGTAAGAAAGTGTTTAAAAAATGATGTGATACAACAAAAGGACACAGATGTCAGCTTAAAGGGGCTCCCACAAGTCAAATCTGGGCCAATGTGAGCATGAATATGAAAAATGATTACAAATGATTAACTCCCAAAGTGGCAACAGGGAGGGGAGGGCAGAGTTCTTTACAGGAAAATGCCAATTAGAAATGTATAAGGAATTAGAAAACCATCATTTGCAAACCCCAGTGTCACAATGGAGTCAGGCCGAGATCGTCAAGGAGGCTCCAAGCGCTGAGCGAAGAGTGTGTTAGGGAACAGGATATGTGTGTGGTCTTAGCTCATCACCCCACAGATTACTGAAAGGTTAAAAAGGGAAAAGGAACCCTTAGTAAAGGAGAAATGTAGTCACCACCACATTAAGTGAAAGCTCCTATCAGCATCGGCGGCAACCCGGACGTGTGCATCTCCAGGCGTATACAATACAGAGGGTGCCCCCCCCCCAATGCACACACATTTTGAGAAAGAAAAAACTGTATTAAAATTATAATACTCAATGTATACCGATAACAAAAGATGAGTACAAGTCACATTTGACTTCTGCAATTACAGGAAGTGTGGTTACCATCAATGTCCAGACACTTCTGATGACGGGAACTACTGCTTGAGCAATGCTGACCAAAGTGTCCACTTGTATCCCTGCATGTGCCATTTCAATTTCTTCCCAAAGCACTGCCTGTGTAGCTGGTTTTCTAAGGTACACCACATCCTTTAAGGTCCCCCACAGGTAGAAGTCAAGGGGTGTTAAGTCAGGAGAATGTGGGGGAAACTCAACAAGATTTTTGAATTTCAAATACCACTTTGAAATGGTCTTGCGCTCCTCAAATGACAACTGTGCTTCTATTGTATTTGACTGTCCTGCCTGTTGCATGGTGACACTAGTATTCATTTGATTAATGCCGTCTTTTCAGTGAATGTCACTCTCTACACACTGCTACTGTTAATTCAATTCAGCTTCAAAAAGTAATACATTCATAATATTCCTTAAAATGCATATACCTTTTTTGGCACCCCCGGTATATACATATATAGCATATACAATATACTCAATGGGCCCTAGGTGGTATTCTTGGCCCAACTGCTGAGTCTAAGCAAAAGAAAACAATTAGACCAAGGATGTAGGTCCTTCTACATGACAACTGGCCTGGACTCTTCCCCCAAAAAAGTCAGTGTGGGGAAAGACAAAAGAACAAATGTGTAGGAAATAGAGTCTACAACTCTACATTAAAAGAGACTAATTCAGATGAAGCAGTAAATTCATGCGATGAAATATAATTTGGCTACACGGGAAAAAAAAAGAATGAAGGGCTGATATATACGGCAGCATCAATGGACCTTGAAACAGTAAGCCAAGTGAAAGAAGCCAGACACCAAAGGCCACATATGGTATGACTCCATTCATATGAAATGTCCAGACTAGGCAAACCTATAGAGACAGAGTAGATCAGTGATTGCCTAAGGCTTACGGGGATGCTTCTCAGGGCCATAAAAATGTACTGAAATTGATTGTGATGCTGGTGGAGCAACTTTGTGACTACACTAAACACTGCTGCATTGTACATTTCCCAACAGGTGAATTACAAGCTATATAAATTATATCTCAACAGAGATGTTTAAAAAGGAGAAAGAAACTAAAGAGATATAGTAACCAATGTATCCATATGTGAGATTTGAATGGATCCTTGATTAGGGAGAAAAATAGCTATAAGAGATATTTTGAGGACAACTGGGAGTTTGAATATAGATTATATATATATTAGATGATATTATGAATAAACATTTTCTTAAGTGTGATAATGGTATTATGTCTTCCCCTTTAGAGATACATGAGGAAATGTTGACAGTTAAAAGAATATGTCAGGAAGCTGCTTTAAAATAATCTACCGGGGGTCCTGGGAGAGGAATGGAAATGTAAATGAAACAAGACTGGCCAAATAGTTGAAGTTCAATGATTGGACCACGGTCCTTTATTAGAGCATCCCTTCTACTTTTATAAATGTTTGCAGAAGTCCATAATAAAAGTTTCTTTTTAATTCCCTTTGCCAATGATTTTAAAGTTTTTCTCCTTCCCTTTTTTAAATCCCACCCCAGCCGGGTTTCCTGACCTCACCTGGGCCACCTGGGGCCACTCTGTGAGGTAAGGACAGATTGATGGGGGTGGGTGATGACGCACGAGGCAGTGCTTGTAGACTGTGTGTGTGTGTGTGTGGGGGGGTTCATTCACAAGTCATTTAGCAAGCCCTCTATCCCCCCACCCCTTCCCACATATCTTCTCCACTGTGTCTTCTTGCCCTATGGGTAGCCTGGGTCCCACTTCCTCAACAGATTGGACCCAGTATGAAACCTCTCCATGGCTTCCCAGTACTACTAGGACACAATCCAGGCTCCTTACATTAGACCTGGGCGGATACCTCCGGCCTCATCTCCCGCCCACCCCACAGTTGCTAATCAAGCAAACCACAGCCCCACATGGCCTCTACACTGCTCTGCTTCCTGCCTCCAGGCACCCACGGGTGCTGTTCCCTCCAGATGGAGCTATTCCCCGCACCTGTGTACTAAGCTAAGCCCTGGCTCGTCTTTCCAGTCTTAGCGTAAGTATCTTTCCTTAAGGAGTCTGCTCCTGACACTTCCACGACTACTCACCAATCCCCAGCGAGGTCCTTGTAGCGCACACTTTCTCCAGCTCTCACCTTAAAATGAAGTCGTGATTTATCTCATGTCTTTCTCCAGCACCAGCTGTAAACCTCCCTCAGGGCAGGGGCTATATGTGCCTGTGGGTAAGTGCCTGGAGATGCTCAACGCAACATGTGTGATTGAATCGGGGTGGGGGCATTAAGTTAACGAGCTCTCAGCGTTTCCCCTTTTTCTACCTCACACCCCATTCTCCCGTAGGTCCTTCCCCATTCCTATTCCCCTCTCCTGTGTCTTCCTCGGGGGAAGTTCAAGGGAAGCCAGAACAATTGAAAGGGGGGTCACAAAAGGACCTGGGCCCTGGGGGCAGGGCCCTGGGGGCAGGTCCCTGGCCCTCCCTGTACCTGCTCAGGGATCAGAGAGGGACCCTGCCACCACAGCACCAAGCAGGGAACAGGCCAAGATTGCCTCTACAAAGCCCTGCAAGACATCAGCCTTTGACCCTCCTTCCCTCCCCATCAGGTGAGCAGGCCGCCCAAACAGGGCTGCACACCTGAAAACCTCCACTGGGTGGCAGCAGATCACCACAACCCTGGCCCAGAGGCGGTCTCCCGGGGCTGGGAGGAGAGGCAGGCCCTCCAGGGGCAGCCACAACCAGGCCCTCCAGGGGCAGCCACAACCAGGCACTGTGGAGACACACTTCTGGCTTCCAGAAAGACGAGGTATGCTCCCACCCCCACTACCGCCAACATTCTCGTTTTCCTGATTCACTTGTTCGAGGAGAGGCAGCTTTGTTCAAGCAGCCAAAGACGACCCCAAACAGGGGTCTTAATGAGCTGCTCCTTCGAGACCCCGACCTTGCATCTCCAATGGCCACGTGCTCCTTTGCGCATGCGTCGTTCCTTCCAACATTAAGTCATAACTGTTATTAATTATAACGGACAGCCTGGGCTAGCATGAGTAAACACCATGCAGACGGCAGAGGGCTGCACATACCTTGGGGACCATCTGCCACTCTCTGTAAATATCAAACCTTCTTGTCCCATTTCCATGGTCAGCCTCTAGCACCGCTGTGGACAGCCAATCTGCAGGGTCACAAACCCTTTCACAGCCTAAGAGAATAACATTCTACTGTCCAGTGCTGGAATGCTGTGAACAAATGTGCATTTGCTCTCTCTGAGGACTGCATTATTTATTTTTGTTACTTCGATGACACCTCCACTGTCAAGGTCATCATGCAAGAGCAATACACTCAACTCCACCTGTCGCTGCTTGCCAGGCCTGGGTCTCTAGAGCCTTCCTGGCATCTCCAACACAATTGCCTTGCTTCTAACTCCTTTTTTGAAAATAATGCTCATTGTATCTGCCATCCATAAAAAGTAAAATGTGTTCCTTTTTAGGAAATTTGAAAAATGCTGGAAAGTAGAAAGAAAATAAAAATTACCTTAGCTCAAGGTTGCTCAACCTCAGCACAATTTATCTTTTCAAGCTGGGTAATTCTTTGGTGATGGGGGCTGTTCTGTGTATTATAGGATGGTTAGTAATATCCCTGGGCCTTCCTCATTAGAAGCCAACAGTACCCTCTCCCCAGCTGTGATAATCCAAATGTCCCCAAACACTGCCAGTTGTCCCGACTGACAATCACAATCTTGGATACACCCTGAACCACGATGAACATCCTGCCTGATTGTCCTTGCAGTCATTTGTCGTCACATATGTGTAGATTTCCTCCTCCCAAATAAGACGAACTGTGTATGCTGTTGGTGTGCTGCCTTTCCCACTCAAATATTACGTTCCCAGCATTTCCCTAAATCATTACGTTTTCTTCAGAAGAGTGCTATTTATTGGCTGCATGGTATCATTGGCTGGCTGGATGTTCGTGGCCATAACCCCTTTTACCCATCCCCTACAGCTGGACAGTTAGGTTAGGTCCAATGTTGCAATGCTGTAAATCCTCCTTGGGTGAACAGCTTCACGCATAAATCAGAATCCCTGAGTATAACCCAAGGACAGAGGCTGGAAGGGAGATTCCTGGGGCAAAGGCCTTATGGCACACACTGTCAAATGGCTTCCCAGAAGGTTCTAAAAGTATGCATTTTGTTTTAAATAGTTAACACCTTTGTAGTATTTCGAATGGGGAGAGTCAAATGGGGGGTGGGGTGGGATTTCAACATTCTTCCCAGTGATGGCCAGGACAGCACCAGTTGTTGAAAAACCACAGCAGAACTTAGGCTGATGCCTTCAGAAAACATTCTGTAGTTGGGTGGTAAGTGAGCTTGATTTCAAACTGACTGACAGGGCTGTGTTGGGGAGGCTACCTGGGGGCTCAGGAGGAAACACACAAGGCCAGGGCTGTGACGTATGCCATGAGCAGGGGAGTGAGGAGCCACGGATGGTGCTCACACCCTCGCTGCCCAAGGCACTCCCCCACCCAGCAGCATCCCCTGGGTGCTGGCAGGGAACACAGAACCTCGGGCTCCTTCCCAGACCTCCCAAATCAGAACCTGCACTCTAACAAGAGGCCTAGTGCGTCTTATATCCAAATGTAAGATGCCGTGGCCCACACAGATGTCTCAATTCTTTCCCAGAGCTTTAACTGAACTGAACCTCAGCCCGGCACTCAGCTTTCTCAAACAACGACTTAATTATGTTTCTGAAAATGAGCGCTCTTGCCTGCATTGAAGCTGAGTGTCACGTTGTAGCCAACTGTAGTAACAGATCCCAAGGTCTTTCTTTCAGTGCCTGGCGCGTACTACCCACTGTTATTGATAGCAAGCAGCTGTGGTTATCATCATCATCATCATCATCATTATCAGCAGCAGCAGCAGCAGCGCTGCTGGAGGCTGGGGTTTTAATTTCTGGAAAGGGTTGGTGGAGTCTGCAGGTTTCATGGAGCACATCTTCGCAATCACTTATGGACAGACTCAATAAGACAGGTCCTCAATTCCTGAGACGCAGCTTAATGTGACTGAGGACCATTGGGCTCAGCATCGAGGTTCTGCCTGAGCAATGAGCAATCATGTCAGCCTGCATGAGTCACTTAACTGGAATGGGTCTCAGTGACCCCATCTGTACCGCGGGAATGGTACTGACACCTACCTCTTGAGTTTGTACAAGTGTCAACCGAGATGACGAATGCAAAATCAGTTTGGGAATCTTAAACCACGCTTCCATTCCTTTGTATCCCATCGCTGTCTCTACACTAGACTATGAAATGCGATCAAACATTTTACAAAATTCCATTCTGGGTAAAGTCTGCAAGTGGGAAGGGGGCGCATAGAAAGAAAAAGTGGCCTGGTTCTTTCCATATTCTTAAAGCCATGAGACATCTAGACTCCAGGTACCAGCAATGCAGACAGCAAGACAAAGCCCTCTACCCTAATGACAGTTATAATCCCATCAATGTCTCCCCATTCCAAACCCCTCTTAGCTTCTAGAAACAAACAAACAAAACACTATCACCTACTCTCCCCTAATCCAGGTACACTGGAATGACTCAGAGAGACCAACCACTTTCTACCTGGGGCAGAAGTAGGCTGTAGTCATCTGGACCCCCGTGATGTACCCATCTTAACCCTGCGGAGGGCACAGTCAAAAACTTAAAGTGTAGGTCACATGTGTCCAAGAGACACATTCATTACTAGTAGGTGCTGAAATGGGGTAAAATTTTTTTTAAACACTACTAATATAATAAAATACATGATTTTTTGTTACATTTTTGCAAAGCCAAATATTAAAGATTCTGATTAATTCATGTAAAAGACATTTTTTTTTTGTTATTATTATTTTTTTTTTTTTTGCAATATCCATGTTTCTGTTATTTGGAAAAAAAATGTTTTATTCTTTCTATTTTTGTATTTTTTTAAAAATAATTTCTGGATTGTAACTGAAAATAAATTTTAAAACTCATGCATTTTATTATCTTTGCAGTATTTTTATTTTTATTTTTTTTTTTGCACTTCAGCACATACTGATATTATAATAACTGTATCTCTAGGATACACACAACCTATGCTGTAATTTTTTGACCGCGCCCTCCGCAGTGTTAATGACACCTCCCTGGGCCAACACACACACCCACTACACCCTCCCATGACAGGACCCCTTACCTGAGGATCACCGGTAGATTTTCGGACACTCATGTGGGCAGTCTCAGGAGGGTGCGCTGGGGTCCCTGAGGCGTGGTATCCATTCACTGTGGGGACAGAAACACTGCTCAGATGCTGTGCTGGCCACAGCCAGGTGCCTCTGACTTCTGCAATTGCTGTCCCTTCACCCCTCTCACTGCCAGTTCTGAGAGGTCCCATGCAGCTCAGAGCATCTCTCAGGATCCTCCCATCATCTGCTGAGCTGGAGATGGGTTAAGAGCATGTCTCTAATCCCCAGCACCCAATGACTGTACTCTTGCAAGGAACAAACTTCTTTTTGAACCAGAAGAGGCGGTCAGGTCATGACAGTCTGATGGCCAGCACTGAAAATGCCACATCGGTTACATCACTGGTGCTGATCAAGGATCCGCGCTCTCTCTCTCTCTCTGGAATCAGGAGGCTGGGCTGGCACCTTCCTGTGTTTCCCCGCCGGCACACTTCTCTCCAGGGACCTTTCTCCCTTCACCCTCACAGCAGTGCCACATGGATGTCATGGGAAGAGGATTGTGTTTACCGGTTTCCACGACATCCGGCTCTGCCAATTAATAAATCGCCAGGGGATCCTATGACATCCTTCTTGAGTTGGTTTTCCCAAAATTAAAAAAAAAAAAAAATCAAGGCTTTAAAATTTTATCCTTATGACATTCGCTCATGCTCCCAATGTGAGCTGATAGACTTGTTCTCCAAGGGGGTGGGGGAGATTGGGGAGCTCTGGTTTGTAGCATTTGCCAATTTCTGTGACATAAATGCTCTCCCATTATAGATGATTTGAGGCCCCCGACACCCCTGCATGCTCCTGATGTCACAAATGCACACTGCAGGCCAAGCAGCCTCAGTTAAGACAGTTGCTCTCTCACAGGTACAGTGACACGAGCTTAAGGAGTGGTTCGTCCTCCGTGAGTCTCAGCTTCTGTGTCTATAAAATGGGGCTAATCTACACAATCTCCACGCTCACTTTGTTAGTGTGAAAATCAACTGTGGTGATACTTGTAAAAGGGATCTGTAAGTGATAAAGGACTTCATGGAAAAGGAGAGGAGGGGTGGAGAGAGGGAGAGTCCCCACTTTTGTTCCTTAAATCTAGTCACCTTGAACCACCTGCTGGCATGACATGTGCAGACCAGGAAAGCATGTCTTCCTCACGCTCAGGTGTGGAGCAATGGCCACAACATCTATACTGTGCAGGTCAAGCTGGAGAAAGATGTAGAAACTGATGTCCAACTCATGGTTCTTGTCACGAGAGCAGTGTGACAGGAAGCCACAGGAAGAATGACTGGAAGTCAGTAACACCTACTTAATGGGAGTGGCAAGGGCTGGTGGCAAGCAACAGAGACCCTATCTCATGCCGTGGGGTGCCCCCTAACGTTCACTGCTTGCTGTGAACAATCCAGGGCCACCTCTAAGCAGAGTCATGCACAGCAGTCCTGCGGGCAGTAGGGCTACTCCCTGATCTGGTAGGTTGGCCTGATGCACTCTGCAGAAGGGTGGGCTTGGACACACAGGACAATGAAAAATTGGGAACAGAGCTGGCCCCCAGGGCAGAGTCTTGGGAAGCAACAAGAAATAAGTAATTAACTCCATGTGGTCATTCACAGTCTTGGTCTATACTCACACTCCTCAGGTGCTGATCAAATGCTGATATTATCTATCCGTGAGCCCCCCAGGTCAAGAGAGGAGGCCAGGATTCCAAGAGCTTCAGAGAATGCCATACCAAGGCGGGGGGTGGGGAAGGACAGGGACAATCTACTCTTATTGGCATAAGTTATGCCAGCAAGGGCATTACATTAATGTTAAATGCAATCCACGGTGAAGACATAACACTTGAGAAGTTCTACTTTTCAAGCAGCACAGCACTGAAATAGAAAAAACACAAATGCTGGAGAATCTAAAGAGAACAGTAGGAGTCCTTATTATGCTGCTTTCAGTCTGCAACTGATGAGTGGACCCATGATGCATGTGGAAAATCTCAGCAATTTAATTTAAAAGGCTGATTAAACTAGATGTATGAAATACAATATCCCAACAAAGGTAATCTCCTTTGCCAAGAAGTTATGGAACATTAAAAAAAATGCTGGGCATATTTAAGACACAAATAAAGTATCAATAAATAACATAAGCCACTTTCTTTGATCAGAAAGCAATAAAAGCAGGTATTAATAATAAAAGAAAAATATACAAGGTCTCCAATTCCCCCAAGTCCCAAATACTTGAACATTTAAGAAAATGCCCTCTTAAATAATCTCAAGTCAGAGAGGAATTTAAAATAATAATTATACAATATTTAGAAGATAATGAGCAAGAATATATCAAAAAATAAATAGGACAAGGCCTGAATTACATTTGCAGGAAAATCGATTGCCTTAATTATTTCATTACCAAAGCCGAGGAAAAATAGAAATAAATGAACTAAACATTCGATTTAAGAATTTCGAAAAAGATGTCCAAAGCCAATAAAATAAAATGAAAGCGAACATGAGAAAGAGATACACATATGGCAGGAGAAATTAATTTGTTAGAAGACAGGATAACGTTGGCAATGCAGACTGTTCTTTGGGGGCAGGATCACAACAATAGAAAAGGCAGATCAGTCTCTATCATTTGAGAGCAAACAGAAACCACACACATGCTCAGAATTGGGAATCACCGTATTTTGCTGTGTATAATGCACACCTTTTGCCCACATTTGTGAGGGAAAACATAAGGATGCACATTATACATGGGTAGTAATGAAAGATCTTTTTTTTCCTCCTGAAAATCTGAGCCAAACAACGTGGGTGCGCATTATACCCAGCGAAATACGGCAGAAAGGACACATAAGCACAAGCAACGTAGTATAGATATTTTTAATGCAATAGTGTAAGATTTATAATTCTATGCTAATAAATACAAAATCTTCCATAAGGTTCAAATGATCACAATAGTTTCAAAGAACACTAGAAACACCAAAATGAGTACAACCTTTGCAAAATGACCTCCCTCCAAAAGGCACTGGACCCAGATGGTTGCAAGGGCAAATTCAGACATACTCGGCCCGGACCTCACCATTGCACAGAAACATGTGGCTAGTTTTCCCGTATAACAAAGCCAAGGTTACCTGGATCCTAAAATCTACCAACGACAACAAAAACAGAACCACAATTCCATCTGATGATGAAAACAAACGCCCTAAGTTCTTACCTGAGCAGGCCTCAGTTTGCAATCAGTCGCTACCTTGGATGGTGTTGCGTCCCCTGTAAACCAAGGTTGTCCCCAACTCCTTGAGGGTCGAGGTCCCCCTTCTGACCCCTACTTACTCCCTTCACAGCGCCCCAAAACACACCCTCAATCCACTGCTCCCATCCTGCTTCCAGCATCCCCCAGACTCACCGCCCGCTACGCTAACGGCAGCCAGGACCTGCCTAATGCGGGGGCTTTTTGCCCCTAATCCATTCTCTTGTTCTCACTTCAGTTCTGGTCTGTCAGCTGTTGGCTAATTACTGCTCATGTCAAAACAATTACTGGGGAAGAAAAAATACTTTTCCATTCAACCATTTCTCCCCACACAGCAGCTCTCCGCTGACACCCTGTCTTCCTGCATTTCACTGTCACAGTCCCAGGCGCGTTCCAAAGAGCAAAGATCTGAACAGCCATGGCTCACCCACAAGCGTTCCTCATCGGCATTCCCAGTCCTCTGGGCACCCCGCTGACACCCAAGGGTTAGATACAAAACCAACGAGGCCAGAAGTGGTGCTTTTGAGCCCTCTGGCTTCCAAGGGAAAAAAATAGAACTAATCAAGGGATTACTCATAACTACAAGGAACATAATTCAGTTTGAGGCCATAAGAAAAAACGAAAACACCAAATTCAACTGTTTTTAAGATAAGAAAGGGGAACAAAAAGTTCCATCCAGTAACTTGAGTAACTTCAGATACAATACGAACACGAACACACACACACACACACACACACACACACACACACACACACGCACACTCGTCATTCCTCTTTATGGGAAGTTACACAGTCTGATGGGAGATGGACATGAGAGGAGGGGACAGATATTTGGGTAGAAAAGCAGAGAAGTCTTCTGAGGTTGGAAAGGGACAGAGAGCAAAACAGGAAAGCACCAGAAGACCTGCCGAGAGCGATGAAGCAACAGAGAAGAGCCAGCGACTCTGGGGCCCGGAATACCCCCTCTCAGTAGCTCCAATCCCCCATAGAAAGTTCTATCCATCCAGCCCCACTGTCCAGGTTCCTGCTCTGTAAGGAACCCCAAAGAGCAGACATGCTCCTCCAAACAAGATCAGCCCTGGAACTGCCCTCCTACCTCCTTTAGGTGTCACTCAAACTCCTTTCTTTTCAGAAGAAACACAAGGACTGCTTTCCTGGGCACCCAGAGGCCTCGTACCTGAAACCCACCCCCACCCCCTCACTCCCATCACATATTCTACACAGTGGAATGGAATGTTTCCCCAGGTGGGTGACATACAACACCAATTCTGCAGGATGTTTACGCTAATGATAAGCAGTGAAGGGAAAGGGTCCAGAGAGTTGGGGCAAGTGCTCCCATTATTCAGATTTAAAATACGGCCTTTTAAAAATATGGTGTGAATCACAAAGCAAGGCAACCGTTTGCAGTATTCCTACACTTCCAAGGACATCAGACCCATTCTGGGCAGAATACCCAGGAATACCATGGAATCCACTTTGGGAATCGCAGCTTTGCTGTTGGAAGGCAGGTTCTGAAGTCTGGAAAGCAAAGCAAACAGGGGAGCCAGTTTTGTGCTCAGCATCCCTGAGGGCACAGCCCCTGCCTAAAGGGCAAGGCCCTGACGTCGCTCTTCTAGCATCACAGTCCCCTTCTCGGAGTACAAGGCATCTACCCTGGTCCGTTTAGAGCTGTTTTACATTCATAGCCTTCTGGTCTGGAAACGCCTGTCTGGCCACCTGGTCCTCAGTCTCCTTCGTTGTCTTAAGATGATAACTGTATTCCCCAAGATAGAACTCACACTACATGTGTCCCTGTGAGTGGATGGTTGGAAACCTGTGGCTTTTCTCCAGGCCATCAAAGGTCTCAAAGGTTAAACGGGCCTTTGTAAGGTCCCCTGGGACCTTGGTGAGAACAGTTTCTAAAGGAACAAGTGAGCCCCTCCACCCGGGGGTGCCACAGCCTTCCCCGAAATCAGGGGTGAGGTCTGGCTGGGGGCCACAGAAGCCGCTCTGGGCCTGGCAACTTGCTAAGTCTGCAATGAGCAAAGGTTCCGCTTTGCTCTCCTGGTGTGGGAAGGGAGAGCTGTCCGGGGCTTTCTAGTCTGGAGAAGAAAGCACTGTGGGGCTGAGGCCCGGGTTCTGGAGCCCCTTTCCCAGGGGCCTCTGCTCAGGAGAAGCACTCTGTCCCTTTGCACATACTCCTGGCTGGCTGCAGGTGCTTAAAGGCAGGGCAACCAAACTCTCCTATTTCCCTTTGATTTGCTTCTCTGGGGCTGCTGGAGGCAGGCGGTCACCTGAGGACGATCTCTGAGTGGGTTCCAGCTCCAAGACTAGGCAAAGCCAGACTCTGGACCCACGTTTCCTGACAAGCCCTGCACCCTAGGGGCAACGCAGTAAAAGACAGATTCCCTCCTCCTTAAGAAAAACACCAACGTGGGCTCAATGCATCTCCCAGGCCCTCCACACCTCCACATTTGCTCTCCACACCTGCCTCGTCTGATGAGGTAGCCACTAGCCACAGGTGGCTACTTTAATTCTAAAAAATTAAACTTAAATAAAATCTAACTGCCCTGTAGTATCCAGGATCGAATTCTAACACAGGGGGATAAAAAGTACTGGAAAATTTGGCATCAGCAAATAAAATCTAGTTTCGTTAATAGTAATGTACAACATTCATTTCTTAGTTTTGACAAACGTACCATGATTATGTGGGATGTTAACATTAGGGGAACTGCGTAAAGGTGACATAAGAACACTCTGCAAAGAACTGTCTTTACAAGGTTCTGTAGAGGTAAAATTAATCCCCCACAGTTTTGAAATTAAGTCGAGTTCAACTACATTCATTTCCTCACTAGTTACATCTCCAGGACCTATTAATGCTTTGAGGCTGTGGGTTACCATATTGGACATTAGATACAGAACAGGTCCATTATCTCAGAAAGTTCTACTGAGTGGCACTGCTCTATTCCCTCACTCATTTAACCCCGTGACTCATACATGCAGCTCCTAGAACTTCATTTTCACTCCCATTTTCTTTCCCTTTGCCTGTCAGTGTTCTCTCTATAAATCATTACTTCCACATTGCATGTTAAACCAGCTCATGATTTGTAATATTTGCAGCAGATGCTGAATAGTGCCTTAGGTATTCTGTTTGGGTTTAAGCTTGACTTCCGCAGACCTCACCCAGAAGGCCTGGCATGAAACTTCTCTAGTAAAGGTGCTAAATAAAGCCAGCTCCCACAACTCTGGAGATAGGAGGCCCCAGTAGGGAAAGTCCCCACCCCAGCCCTGACCCTACTAATGCCCAACATGCAAAAAGTGGAATCCAATTTGTGGGGGCACAGGGTGAGCTTCCTGATCTCTCCCCAGCTGGTAACCTGGCTGGCTGTGCTCCTAGCACCCCACAAAACTGGACTAAGAAGACAAAACCAGCCCTGTCCATGGGCGGCCCTTCAACCCCTCTCCCAAAGCTCAAAAATAGAACCAACCCCCATGGCCTTCTTCACCCCCCTGCCTCCAAGAAGGGCAGGCTGCCCCAACTTGGCTTGGCTGGGTTAATTTGTGGTTCCTGCTGACATTCTTCCTGACCTGATTTTCCATGTTCCTGCTTTAGGAGCAACCAAATGAGATGTCTGTGGTCAATCAATGTGGCTGAGTTTTCCACAAGGCTCTTAACCCCCACCTGCTTTGCAGGTAACGACCCTCACCCCCATCATGGCTAGAGGGCAGTAGTCTTGACAGAACCACCAGCTGCTCATCACCTAACACTCTCCCTCCTGTCCCCCACCCTTCCGCCACATGGACCTGCTTTCTGTTCTCAAATATGCCAAGATTGCTCCTGCCCCAGGGCCTTTGCACTAGCTGTTTGCTGGCCTAGAACATTTTAGCACCATCCCACACACATACGCATCTCCTCATTGCCTTTAAAGGTTGTTTTGAACTGTTCCATTCTCACTGAGATCTTCCCTGAGTCCCCAGTCACTCTTTCACTCAGCCCTATTTTAATTCCTTCCATGAGAACATAGAAGGAAAATCTAACATACTCATATTTCATGTGCGACTGTCCAACTCCCCCACTTATCTCAGAAAGTTCTACTGGGTGGCACTGCTCTATTCCCTCACTCATTTAACCCCATGACTCATGCATGCAGCTCCTAGAACTTCATTTTCACTCCCATTTTCTTTTCCTTTGCCTGTCAGTGTTCTTCTCTCTATAAATCATTACTTCCACATTGCATGTTAAACCAGCTCATGATTTGTAATATTTGCAGCAGATGCTGCAGGTTTGTGGAAGCAGGAACCACACAGATCTGACTTGTCCACGGCTATATCCCCAGCACCAAGAACAGCCTCTGGCATATTTTTTGAATGAAAGTTTGAAACTCCATTACTATTGCTTTGCAGAAGCACGAGCTGAACAAAAGGGGCTGAGATCCAGGGCTGTGAGGTCTCCAGGACAGGAGTCAACCACCCCAGCCAGGAGCATGATGATGGGGACGGTCAAGTTCTGAAGCAATCTCAGGTCCTCACTGAGTCTATGAGGTCTGACAATTAAGTTCGTGAACTCATCCTAGAAAAAGTGCTATATACCTACCTCACTGTTGAATATCACTATGGTCACCTTCAAAGTACTCCCCTTGGGAAGCTATGAACCAACTCCAGCACCTAGTCCACCCTTCAAAGCAATTTTGGAACTTTTTCTGGAATGGCCATCAGGTCTGTCATCATACTACCCCTGATGTATTCAATGTCATCAAAATGTCTTCCTTTCAATATTTCCTTTATCTTTGGGTTTAAAAAAAATGTCATTGCAGGCCAGATCAGGTGAGTACAATTATTTGTTTACTGGCTAAAAACTCCCTCACAGATAGTGCTGTGGTGATGCAAGAGCCGTAAGTCAGTGAAAAGTTCAGGTCGTTTTAGTCTAACTTTTTCATGCAACCTTTTCAGTACTTCCAAATAATAAACTTGGTCGACTGTTTGTCCAGCTGGTACAAATTCAGAATGAACAATCCCTCTGATATAAAAAAATGGTTAGCAGCAGCATCTTGACTCTTTGTTCTGACTGATGGAACATTTTTGGTTGTGGAGAATTGGCTGGCTTCCATTATGCACTTTGACACTTTGTTTCAGGGTCGTGTTGGTACACCCATGTTTCATCACCAGTAGATAACATGGCCCAACACATCATTTTGCCTCTCCAAAAGGTCTTGGTAAACTTCGACTCTCCTTTGCTTTTGTTCATCAGTGAGCTCCCTCGGGACCATTTTTGCACACACCTTTCTCATGCCAACATTTTCAGTTAAGATTTTCCTAACTGTTTCTCTATCGATGTTTACTTGGTCTGCTTGTCACAGTCAGACAACAATTTTGATGCACAATTCAATGAACTTTTGTAATGTTTTCATCAGTTCTGCTCATTATTGGCTGCGGTGACTTCTCTTCGTCAGTGCTGCTTTCTCTCCCCTCAGAAAAAACGTTTAATCCATTTGTACACTGCCGTTTTCTTCATGGCATTATCCCCATAAACTTGGACTAACATGTCCCTGATTTCACTTCCACTCTTGTCCAGTTTAACAAGAAATTTAATGTTCGTTCGTTGCTCTAATTCAAGCTCTGACATTCTCACAACCTCATACAAAAACACACAACAGCAATAATGAATGCCGCTCAGGAAGACACCGCCACATGCTGACATGAACACAGCTGAGAGACACAGATATACGAAGGTTATGACACCTTACTGAGTTGTTTGTACAGTGCTGCTAATGTAAGCGCATGGTGGCAAGTTCATGAACTTAATTGTCAAACCTCGTATGTCTCTCCTCACAATAAAATTTCATCTGCTGAAAGCTGCTTGTAAAACTGAATAAGAGAATGGCTGGTACAAAACATAGTGCTCCCCTACAGAGAGAAATACCAATGTGGCTATGATTTTATTCTTTAGGTATGAGGTTTAGGTTAAAAAACTAGGAAAAGAGGTCAGAATATTGCATATCCTGAGCTAACCTCACTGATGGGTTCTTGTCCTTTGCATCCCAGAAGGTGGATGGAGAGGTGACATGTGGTCGTGCCCACGGGAAGAGAGCAGCACTCATTTGCAGAAGCTGGACAGACCCTCAGCCAAGATCTTCCTCCAGGCCCTCAGTTTATGAATGGACAAAGAGGGGTCTGGCCAGGGAAAGCGAGGTGGCTCAGGCTCCAGTCTCCCAGGTTGTAATTTCACAAATCAAAGATGTCATTGACTGTGAGAAGTACCCCATTTTAAGCACCATTAAGAAAAAAAGGAAGATGCTGCCAATTAAACTAGGCTGCACCCCTGATTGCAGGATGCATCTTATTGCCAAGATATTAAAATGTGTGTGTGTGGGGGGGAAGCAAGGTGGGCCTTAGAATCTGGGGTTCCGCAGGTTTTACTGCTACCTGTCATGTCAATGGGCCATGGTCAGTCACCCAGCGATCCCTGATCAGTGCTCAACTGATGACCTGAGTCACCCCAGAACAACCCTGGCGCTACTGACATTTGGGGTTGGATAAGGCTTTATGGTAGGCGCTGTGTGCTCCTGTGTATTTTAGGATGTTAGCAACATCCCTGGCCTCTACGCACTAGGTACCTATGGCACCCCGGTGATGACTGCCAAAAATGACAGACATTGCCCAACGTCCTCTGGTCGACAAAAGCACCCCAGAGTTGAGAACCACTGCACTAGAGCCAGAGAAACTTAACAAGTTGGGCCGGTCGTTTCCCACCCCCCTCACTCCCCCCGCACCATCCACAGTTTCACTTTTTATGGTTTTAATTATTGGGGGTCAACTGTAGTCCAAAAATATTAAATGGAAAATTCCAGAAATAAACAATTCATAAGTTGTAAATCGCACACCGTTCTGAGGAGTATGATGAAATCTCAAGCTGTCCCAAGTCATCCCGCGCCGTCCCACCCAGGACGTGAGTCATCCCTTTGCCCATGCTGGATGTGCTCCCACCCATTAACCACTTAGTAGCCGTCCCCATGATCAGACCAACTGTCTCAGTGTCACAGTACTTGTGTTCAAGTCACCCTTACTCTACTTAATAATACTACGGTCACATACACTTTATTTCAGTACATTATTATAATTGGTGTGTTTTATTATTAGTTATTGTTGTTAATCTCTTCCTGTACCTGATTTATAAGTTCGACTTTACCATATAAGTGTGTATAAATGGGAAAAACCATAGTATTTATAGGGTTTGGTACTATCTGTGGTTTTAGACATCCACTGGGGGTCTTGGAACCCCTCCCCCCGCCGTGGATATGGGATCCAGAGTCACGGGGAAGAGCTCTCCATCAAGTGGTCAGGGAAGGCTTCTCGGAGGTGACAATTCTCCCCACCGGTGTAACTCATAACTCACTGTCCTGGGATCTTTGAACTCAATGACTCCTACTAGTAACAAACCTCCCAACTATTACAGGAATATCTGCCTTGACCACCTCCCCTTGATTCCCTTTGCAGATGGAGAACACAAAGCCTTATAAGCAATCCCAGTTTCTTTCCAAAATGTTCTGTTTGAAAGTTGCCCTAGAAAAATCTACTTCCCTTTAACTTCTACACCATGATGCCTTTGGGGACCATGTGGAGCAGTTCTGCCCCTGCTTTGGGTCCCTGCACAGGTAGATGGGCCAGAGCTCTGATGCCTCACCTCATCCAGACGCCCTCCTCTCCTGCAGGGGAGATATGGGGAGTCACCAGGTTGCAGCAGGAGCTGCCAGGGGTGTACCATCCTGCAGGCAACAGGTTTACCCACCTCCCAGCCCTCCAGACCCCTCCCTGGGTTTCATCCATAAGATCACCAGCCAGATTTCAGACTCCAGAATCCGGAGTCTTGGCCTTTCCAATGCAGGTGAATATATGGCCCATCCCTAATGTCGTGAGTGGACAGTACCTGTGGGAGGCAGAGAGCTCCTGTGAAGGCCTGGGCTGGCTGGAATCCCAGGAGAGGTGCTGGGACGCTCCCAGGTGGTCTCTGGTCAAAGAAAGAAACAAAATCGCTTTCAGAATTTCATTGGGTAGAACCTCAGAAGGTCAGAGCGCAGAAAGAGATGGTCAGAGCTGACAACACAAGAGTCTTGCCTGGTCACCTTCCTCCCCAACCCCAGGAAGTAGGAGCCGGTGTTCTGCTCCACATTCTCCCCGCCCTCTCCATGATGACACATCTGCTCTTTGCTAAGGACCCTTGTCCACGCAGCTGGAAGCAGAAGAAGGTGGCTTTCCGGCTGAGAGCCTCTGAAACGTTCCCCCAGCACGCCTCCTTCTCTAATCCCCTGAGGCTGCCAACTCAAGCACCTCCTGGAACTCTAGCTGCCACCTGGGCATTTCTCCCCAAATACCACTGTCACCTGAAACCCCAAAGCACAGAAGATAGACCACCGGCCTGGGGGTCGTACAGCCATGGTCCTCTTCCCAAGTCCTTCCCGGTTCTATAGTTCTATGTCTTATTTGAATGATAACTGCTGCATCTCCCAATGCCCATCCACATGGTGCAGCCAGACACAAAGGTGATATTGGGGCTCTACTATGGTCCCTACCCAATTCACTGCCGTGAGCACAGCCTTCTCATAAAAATTATCTAGTGATGAGAAAGTATACTACTACTTTCTCACTATATACAATTGGATGATGTAGAAAAGCACCAAGACAAAGGTATCTCCCATAATCCCACAACTCGGAGGTCAGCATTATGAAGACTTTGGTATTTATATGTCAATTTATTTTCTAGTCATGTATACATTTTTAAAACTAAAGAAAATCATCCAGGACATTCTTTTCACATATCGACTTTTGTGAGTAGCTTTCCAAAATTATTAAAGCGACCAGACAGTACAGAGGTTAGAACCTCTTAACAGTGGTGAGTCTAGAGCCAGACTGCCTGGATTTGAATCCCAGCTCTGTCTCTTACCACCAGCATGACCTTGGCCAAAGTAATTACCCTCTCGGTGCCTCAGTTTCCTCCTCTGTAAATCTGATCAATTATGGTACCCACCTAAGGCAGTTGTCGTATTCGGGCCAAATGCCCATATACAAGCTCTTAGCATAAAGTAGTTTTTAAAGCTAGTCCAAGTTATGACTATAACATTAATCACAAAATTCTATTACTGAAAATTAAATTGTCTCAAATATTAAGAATAAAAACAAGCAAAATCCTTTCAATGGTTTCTCTCAGTCAGGATTTGACAGAACTAGATTTCTGCCTCACCTCTGCCTCTTATCTACTGTGCAGCCGGGGCAAGTCACTCCCCCTCTCTGGGCCTCCAGCTCTATCTAAGGAAAGGGGTTTGGCTAACCAGTCTTTCAGGCCCCAGGACTCATGCCCCCCAGCTTTGATCGGTGGTCTTAAAACCTTAAGACCCACTGTTAGGGTTTAAGGAGCTTATGGCTCCAGGAGTTGGGTGGTTATATGGTCCCTTTGTGGGGTGGACGTGGCCAGGAACAAGAGAGCAGTGGGGTCTCTCACGAGGCGTGAGCAGAAGAGCAGGCTCCATGCCTCTCTGAGGGAGGCGGGACATGGCTGACCAGCACTCAGACGCCAAGACTCGGACAATCTACCATGCAGACCACTCCTGCTGGGGGCCCGAGGGCAACACAACACATTCTGGGCTTGTGCTTTGCAAAGACCTGAACCTGTACTGCAGTTTTCTTTTAACTGTAAAATGGGGATAAAAATGGTACCCAGAGTTATAGAAGCATTAAATGGGTGAACGTGTAAGTGCTTTGGAGGATCACTTTACGGCATACAGGGAGAGCCTTATCAGAGTTAAACAAAACAAACCGATAAGCCAGGTGGGATGAGTAAACGTAGTGGAACTTAGATGAGAAAAGGCCTTCATTAGCAGTGAGGAAGCCCCGCCCCCACCCCGCCCCAGGAAGCAGACACACCATTTGGCCTCAGCAGCTTCCCAGAGGCTCCCCTGCCTGCCGGGTCGGCCCCACTTGGAGGCTACACTGTCACCCCCACTTGCACAAGGTCCAGCTCTGCTCTCCTTTCTAACTAGGCCCCCTGGAGCTCCTTGGCCACATCTCGTCACCATGCCCCACCATGCACATCCAATCAGTTCCTGGGGCCTGGAGGCAACCTCTCCATCACCTCCTTCACCTCACTCCTCAGTAGTCCCCCTGCTTCCCATCTGGGCTCCCCACTTAAAATCAGTCTGCCCACAGCTAGCACGCAGCTCACCTGGCAGCCCCACTCTCGCTGCAGGTCACTCACCAGCAAGAACATCCCTTGCTGGCTTATTTCCAACATGGTGCACAGAAGAAAGTCCAAACTTTGTAGGTACCCCCACCCCACCCCACCTCCTAGCAAGGCATTCCAGCAAGGAACCTCGGTCTGTCCAGACTGACTAACCATTGACATCACTCCAGCCCAGTTAACCCCATTTGCTGGTCTTGGAACATGCCTTTGCTCTGGTTGTTCACTCACCCTCACCATCCCTGTATGTCAGAATCTTGTCCATTCATCAAATTGTAACTAAAATGCCTCTCCCACCATGCAGTCCTCCTAGATTGCTTTTCTCCCTTGCTGTCAAACCACTAAACTCTCTAGAGTGGATGCTGTAGTACATCACCCAGATGCCCCCAGCTGGAGGGGGTCATAGCTGACTCCTTCTCGGAGCTCTGCCCTTGGCCAAAGGGAGCTGCCTTGTCCAAGGTTATGCCTGGGGTAGGGGAGTAGGAGGTGTTGCACATCCAAAAGGCCTGCCAATCCCCTAGCCTCAAGTCAGTTTCTAAGGGCCACAGCTGAGATTGGCCCACGGCTGGCCAAGGCCATCCTCGTGACTGCACTGCATTGCTAATTCTTCCCCTTCCTGGGGGGCTGCTCCCAAGACCACACCCCCTACAGGACCTCCTACACATAAACCTGTCTCAGATTTGCCTGAGACCTTGACCTAAGAGCTCCTCCTCCCCCTCCCACAACACGCACATTCCATCTAGCTCCTTCAGGCAATGAGCATTTTGTCCCACCTCTCAGACAGCACACATTTTAACCTTGATCTCTATTTTATCTCAGGGGCTGAATCTGTGACTGGTTGTTTCACACACAGCACCTCGCCTGGTGGATGCCTAGACAGATGGACAAACGGTGGGATGGACACTGATGACACAATGTAGATCCCCATTTGACGTGCTCAAGGATAAGCAGACAGCTTCATTCCCCTAAAAGCAGGAGTGTTCCCCCAGAATCTTTCTTTTTGATGTTGTCTCCACCTCTTTGGTGGCTAATGCCACTGACCTTACTTCAAAAGAAGACCCAGCCGCTCTTTCAGTCATCTTGGAACTGTAGCAAGTTTGCTGGGAGCCAGACTTCTAGAACAGCCCTATCTTTACTGGCCTGGGTCACTCAGAGGCCCTCCCAGAAGCTGGGGTCCCTGTTCCCCATAAGTACTGCATCTCTCTCTACAACCTCCAGCAGGGACAGTGCAGCTTCCTGGAGGATTCATCCCACCCCGCCCATCTCCCAGTCTTGGCCAGCTCTGACAAATCCCAAACACAAAGCCCCTGGGAGCCGGGGCAGAAAGGGAGCCAGGCCAGGCCAGGCCAGGCGGGCATCTGGAGAGAGGCACCAGGGCACTAGCTGGGTGACCTCACTAGCAGCAGGAAAAATCACCCCAGACGACCACACCACCCATAGGGAAGAAGCCATTTCCAGGTCTTTTCCAATAAAAGAGTTGCTAATCTATTTACAGCACACCAGGTCCCTTGACCAAGCCAAAGCAAAGCTGAAGTGGCAGCTTGGGGACTGAGGTCCTTTTGCATTTCCTGGGGTTCCATCCCTGGGGTTCTATGGCATTCCATGAGACCACCCAGAGTCCTAGCAGAGTCGCTGCCATGCAGGTTCAGAGGTCTCTGGGGTGCAGAAGTGAGATGTGCTCTCAGAGAGCCTCTGTCCATCCAGCCCAACTCACCAGAAATATGTTTTTTCTTAAAGTTCACTCCAGCTCCAATCTGACTTCTTTTTCCGCTGAAACCAGGGAAGCCAAACCCAAACGAACGCATCACGTGGATCGAACTGCCCCGAGGCAGCTGCTATTCTGGCCATGAGGGTCCCTGATGTATAAACCTCCTTACGGAGTGCAGACCTGGGCACACGCGCTGGGGATCCCTGAATTGGGGTTGAGGGGTACTGAGTATTGACTGCAATGTAGGGAAAGTGTCTCGTCATTGAGCCAATAGGTGTTGGCAGCCAACTGCCCGTTCCCAGATAAAATGACCCCCGTGCTAGGGTTAAGAAAACGGTAGGTGGGTGCCGAGAAGGAAACGCCGTCAGAGCCAAGGCCCGGATGCTCAGATTTAGAACTGCGGCACAGGCACCTGGCAAAGCTCCGGGCTCAGTTCCGAAATGCAGTTATTCATCAGGATTACTCAGGCTAATGGTTAAAGATACGGATTCTCGGGCCTCACACCTGAAGGTTCTGGTTTGGGAGGTCCTGGGTGGAACCCTGAAGTCAGTATTTTAACAAGCAGTCTCGGGGAGTCACCTGGTGGGGAAACGAGTGGTGTCCCCAGTGACATGGTGACGGGAACCAGCCGCAGACCGGGAGGTGCTGAGAGGAGACCAAACCCCAGGGCATGGGTCACACGTAGGCTCAGGTGAGGCGAGAAGCAAGATGCATGGCGGCCATGCAGGGCAACTCCCCCCCATCATGTCCACCCCAACTTTCTATAAATATCAGGTTCACAACCTCTGTCCCCAGAGACCCTCAGCTGTGACGTGAGGCTTGTTATCTGTTTTAGTTCCCGTGGGGAGACTTATGAATTAGAGAAGATTGTCACACACATGACTGAGTCCTTAGGTCCCTCCTGCAACAGAGGAGGATGAGAAGAGAGGAGAAAGCACGGTACTGAAGGAAGCTGAGTGGATCAGGAGAAGGTTCTAGAGAGCGGGCACAGGCCAGCAGGGCCTGCCCCTCCACAAAGCCTTATCTTAGCCCCTGAGGGCAAAGTCCTGAGTGAGGACGAGAAGGATGAGCTTTATGCAACCCTGAGCCAGGTGCTTGGCACAGACAGAGCTCATAGATTGGGGCCAACAGGATATTCTCACTGCAGCTGGGACATGGGTGAGGCCAGGTGACCTCACGGTGCTGTGCGCCCCGTACCATCATGTAGGCTTTCTGAGCACTAACTAGGAACCGACGCCGGGCCTGGGGAGGGGCTCCGGGAGCTCCCGGCATTGACCTTGCCCTCAGGGAGCTGACACTGGGGAGGCATGGATACCCTCTTCCTCTCTCAGCTGCTAACAGCTGCTGGCCAATCGTCCCTCCTACCCGACGCACTCCGATGGAGAGGATGCGTCAAACAAACGCATGCCTGTCTCCCGGGGAACAGTAGGTACCGGTAAGTGTGTGATGGATGAATGAGGACTCGGCTCAAGGCAACAACTGTTAGAACTAAGTTTGATTACATGGCCAAGGGCTGATTTAAAAAGTGTGTGTGTGGTGTGCGCGTGCGTGCAGATAAAAAGATATAAACGGATGGAAAGACAGAGATGGTCCAGGAAGAGCTGAGAGAGCACCGATTCCCTTCACAGAGCATGAATTACAAACCCAGCAACCAGTGCCATCTCAAAAAAGCAAAGAATATACTCAGATGAGGGTAGTTCCCAGAAAAACGATGACAAGTAACCAATAAAGAAGAAAAGACGCTCATTCTCACGGAGAATTGGAGAAGTACAAATTGAGATGACAGCAAGAGCATTATGGTTTTTCACCCACTGGACATGCAACACCTTTCAAGACTGATAATCCCCAGTTAGCCAAGATTGGGAAAGCAGGCTCGGAATGTCTCTGAAAGGCAGAGTGGAGATAGCTACTAAAATCTCAAATGCACACACCCCTTGACCTGACAACAGTTCTAGGTGTACAATTACATAAGTATAAGGATATATTTTTTGGAGCATTTTTTTGTTAGAGGGAATAAAACTCCAGAGAAACGCCATGAATGCCCACCCATGGGGGACAGGGACTGATTAGGCTGTGCTGACAGGATGGCACTCTGTGCAGCTGTGCCAGTGAATGGGCTACATCTGGGAGAGCTGATGAGCATAGCATCCCCGAAACATGCTGCTACGTGACCAGGGAGCAGAGGTCCTCAGGTGCATTTACAAAAGGGCCTCTGCAACACGCATGTGCGTGCAAAATTCCCGAAAGTCTACACCCACACTTGATGCTGCTTAATTCTTGAAAATGAAACCAAAGAAGACGCATGACACGGTGCACCTTATTTCCATGTTTGACCAAGGACGTTTCATGAAAGAGAGACAAAGCTGTAGAGTGTTGGTGGAAGAATAAAGAGGAAAATCAATAGAAAAAGAAAAGCAAGAATCAAACCCAAGTCGACCGGGTCAGTTAGTGGGAAAGAGGTGCTTTTCAGGGTGAGGGTGAAAGGCTGGATCAGTCCATAAGTGCTGCCATAAGTGCTGCCTCACACAATTCCTGAAATTAAAATTTATCTTAATAAAACATTTTAAGAGGTGTGTGTGTGTGTGTGGGGGGCGTTAAAAAAAAAACAACAGGGTATGGGAGTGCTAGAAGAAAATATTACCTTCTTTTGTCAGCAAAGGCTATTCTTAAGTGTGACGTTTCCAAAGCAGAAATCAGAAAAGGTAACACTCAGCTAACCTCTCCACAAAAAGAGAGTTTAGAAAAATCGCAATCAGAAGTATAAAACGTCCTTAAAAATGACTACTTGCTACACACGATGAAGACTCTTCTCTGAGAACTGGCCAAACCCCAGGGCACTTCCTGTGCTGACCCACACGCCAAGGGTGAACCCACTAGGCCACTGCTACTTGACCCAGTGAGTACTGTGCAGAAAAGGACTTGAGGTGGATAGCTCCCACCGTCAGTGACAATTTTCTGCTCAACAGCTGCTAAAAGAGAAAGGCAAGTCTGCAGAGAAAAAAAATGCACGAAGCAAACCCAGAGAAAATAAATGGGCATAAGGCATCACAGGGTCCCAGAGACAGCAGATCAACTCAGACCGGAGTGTTCTAGTCCTGAAGCCGGGGCTGCCATGAGATGCCCTGTATCCTTCTAAAATGTCCTTTTTTTTATAAGCTAGTTTGAGTGGGTTTCTATTCCTGTAACAAGACAGCCCCTGCCCACAGATATCCACCCAATTGCATTGCTCTATAAATGGCCAGCGCCTGCCCTGAGGCCATTAGACCCACATCTGGAATATTCTTCCGTGAACAGACTGAATTGTGGCTTGTTAACATGCCCCAAGTAGGTCTTCCATAATCTCTCCAAGGAAACAGCGTGCCACTCAACTGTTGAGACGCTTCTCCTCCCAGGAAGTGGCATTTTCCACTCCCCCATCACCTTTTTGATTCGTTTCCTGAGAAACGCGGCACTTATGGACTCCTTCACTGGCTCTGCACGGCTAATCCATATTTAGAAGACTTTCCAGTAAAAGGTGTGACTTTACATTTAGAAATAATCTCGAAATCACTAAGAGTGTTGCTTTTCACAAGACGGAGGAAACTGTCAGAAAGAGCTGTGGTTATTTTGGGAAACAGAAATAAGGAATCATCTCTCCAAGGTGTGGCCACTTCCCAGCTGCTGGGTTTCCAAGAACGGCTGTCCAGCCCCCGAAGCACAAAGGGCCCCAGCCGCTCCTCGGGGCACAGAGGAGGAAGCCTTACCGTGAACCAACAGCGTATGTGTCGAAATACTGGGCGAAATCAGCTATTTTCAAACATCAAGGAAGGGCATTCAGGATCGAGGAGACCACACAAATGGGGAAGAAAACAGGGAGCATTTTACAGTGGAAGGAAGTGAGATTCCTCGGCAAATTCCTCTGCAAAAAAGCCTGAAAGTCTCATCCATCTAAGGAGATGCTGGAATGCTACCAGCAGGGCCAGCCTTCGAGGTGGTCTTAACGCAGTGCTTCCCTGACCGTGGAGCACACCCACCAGCGTCACCTGCAGGGCTGGCAAAGACAGATCACAGGGCCCCGAGTTCCTGATTCAGGAGGTCTAGGGAGGGCCTGAGAAAATGCATTTCTGACACGTTTCCAGGTGGTGCTGGTGCTGGTGTCTGGGAACCCCACTTTGAGAACCACAGACCTAGAGGAAGACAAGGAAGGGTGGCGTTCTCTGCAACAGTTCACCCAAAGTGTTGGAGGTAGGACCACTACACAACTGGTTTTTAAGGTACAACAATGAAAACAACCCACAAATTCCTCCTGGCTCCAAAGCCCCCCGCTGTTCATGCCATTTCCCCCAAGCAGGTGGGGCTCCAGAAAAATGCAGTGAAGGTGTTAAGTGGGCCCGAAAGATCCAGAAAAAGAAAACGGAACCTAACAGGGCAGATGCTCTGGGAGAGATCGCCCAGGATCACAAATATTCGGGTTGTCGGAGAATCCTCTTGAGGGCTTCGTGTCCAGCTTTAAAGCCTGCTAGCCAAGGAGATTTTACATTGGCATGCCTGGTAATAAGGGAGGGAGAGGAGAGGGGGTCTCCTTGATTCCCAACCTGACACGGCTCTTCCTACTGTGGCAGGCGTCACGTGGCCCGCCAGTTTTGGATGCGCTTCACCCCATGGTGAAGGACCAGGGCCCTCTCAGCCTCCGGCGTACGCATCTCAGCCCTGGGAGCAATCTCAGAACACGGCCATCTCTCTAGAGGGGTAGAAGGAGACAGGATGTCATGCTGGGAAAAGGGAAGTAAGAGAGGGCATCACAGCTCAGCTTCAGTTCTCTCCCCCATTTCAAATAAATTACTTGGATCCTACGTATAAAAGCAATACGGGTTCCAGGGAGAAAACACTGGAGAACACAGAAGAGCAAAGGAGAAAGAAAAGTTCTCCCTCGTCCCATGCTCAGAAAGAACCACTGTGAACCAGTAGCTTCCCCCATACCCGAATGCAAAGGTGCATTATGGGAGTGGAGGGCACCCCAGCCAGCAGGAAAGAGGGAGCTGGGCCCTGACTGCATGACCACTAGGGCCTGTCCCTTGAGAGAAATGCAGAGCTTAAAAGGGCTTTCCAAACCAGCCCAAACCTCTCTTAGAGATGGGGGAATGGAGACGTCCAGATGCTGGGGGTGCAGAGAGGAAGCGACTACACCAGAAAAGAGCAGAGTTGTGGGCACGACCTCCAGCCAAGTCCTTTCCGGGATACTCAAGAGAAGTCAAAAGAAGGAGCAGAAGTATCTGGAAATCAATTGCTCTACGTGTCTCTTTTCGGCAGCTTGTAGAAAAGCTTTTCCGTAGTTACCTCTCCTAGAACAACCAGAATTTTAAGCCAGAGCCTATATACCCGGCATGTACCAGTAGGCTGACCGTGCCCCAGGAAAGCAGGCCACCTTTACTGCTGCTAGTGCCACCTGACCCTCACGC
Source organism: Lyroderma lyra (assembly GCA_004026885.1). Classification (NCBI taxonomy): domain Eukaryota; kingdom Metazoa; phylum Chordata; class Mammalia; order Chiroptera; family Megadermatidae; genus Lyroderma; species Lyroderma lyra. Next base: position 274,958 of record PVJL010000470.1, on the reverse strand, counting down.
TGGAGATGCAGGTGATAGACTGTGCCTCTCCAGGCCATCATGGAGGTTGCAGTACCACCTGCTTGGCTTAGCTGTGCCCAGAGACCACGGGTAGCCTGTTATGCTGGGGCTTGGGAAGCATACTGGTTTCCTGTAGCTGCCCCCAAAGACCACAAACCAGGTAGCTTAGACAACAGTACTTAAACAATGCCACAGTCCTGGAAGCTGGAACTCTGAGATCAAGGTTGGCAGGGTTGGTTCCTGCTAGAAAATGGGAGGGAGAATCCATTCCAGGCCTCTCTCCTAGTTTCCACTCGCCTCAGCCATTCTGTGGCTCAGAGAGATAGTGTTTCCCCTGTCTTCACATCTTCCCTGTGTGTCTGTGTCCCAAATCCCCCTTTTTGTAAGGACCCTACATATGGGATCAGAGCCCACCACGCGCTGGTCCGACCTCATCTGAACTTAACCATGTGCAAAGACCTTATCCCCAAGCTTGCCTCACAGGTGCTGGGGGTTCGGACTTCAGCATCTTTGGTGGGAGGGGACACAATTCAGCCTACATCAGGAAGCAAAAGGGAGCTGGCTGGGGACACTGCAAGGCCGGCATGGAGGATGAGCTAACACTTGGAGCCGATCTGGGGGCAAGAAAGTCTAGACCAAGCCTGTCCAACCCGCAGGCCACATGCGGTCCAGGACGGTTTTGAATGCAGCCCAACACAAATGTCTAAACTTTCTTAAAACATTATGAAAATTATGCACGGACCTTTTGTATAGCTCATCAGCTATTGTGAGTGTATTTCATGTGTGGCCCAAGACAATTCTTCTTCTTCCCATGTGGCCCAGGGAAGCCAAAAGGTTAGACACCACTGATCTAAGCAAATAAGAGACAGAGGCGCCCGGGGATTCAGCAGCAAAGCGTCTGGGTCTGAAGGGCTGCAAGGGGGCTAGCCATCAGGCACCAGAGGACAGAGGAGCCCCAACCCCAGTGTAGGTCCAAGATAGCATCGGGGCAGAGCACACGAGTACAGTCAGGTTGCTGGTGAAAATAATGAAAATTTTCTGTACCACTGGAGCACTGCTTTGCCCTGCCATCCTTCCCCAAGACCCCTCAGTCACTGGGACCCCCTACTACATAGTCTCTGAAATGGCCACCAAAGGATTAATGCCTGAGGTGGGGGGCAGGACCCCCTCCAGCGTATTTCTCACACAGTTCATCCCTATGCCAGACCACTCAATAACTTAATTCTCACGGTTACAGGAGCTATTTCTTCTGGGGCTGAGGAGATCTTTGGGCACGCACTTAAGCCTTTCCCACAGCTGGTGAGAGGTTAGGAACTTCATCCCGATGAAATGTCCAGGGGCCCTGCCGTGTGCCAAGCCGCAGCTCATGACCTGTCCAGGGACGACAGGACCCTTCCAAGTAGGGTCTCCATGCTCCTGTGTGCAGCCAGGGACACAGCAACCAGGGAGTGGCATTCAGTAAACACAGGCGTCTCACATGACTAACATCTCACCCTGTTCTCCTCCTCCCACGCCTCTTGGCACTGCCTACTGTGGAATCCAACTTGGACTGAAATAACAAACAAAAAAAAACTGTTAGCGTGCTCTGAGACCCTCCTCCAATAATAAAGATCTGATCGTCGGGCAATCGAGCCAGCTTCACATAGAAAGGCAACGTGCTCCCCAACAGCAGGGCTGACGAGCTGGCTTGTTGGTGTTGCGACTCCTGGTTTCACAGAATTTTGGAGCCCGGAGGGACCTTCAGAGGTAGATTCAGGCAGGAAAGAAAACTGACTCCAGCCCACAAGGAAAGTCCCATGTAACAATCTCCTTGCCACGTCAGGAAGCATTTGGTCTTTGCAAACATGTAGTCGTTTGCATTCTGCTCGCCCACTGATCCACTACAGGAAGCCATCCAAGTGAATAATTAGAGCTGGGCACAGAGGAGGCATTTCGCAAACACTTGTTGCTTGATAATCAATTCACACGGCCCTTGCCCGCTCACTTACCAGACTATAACTTCTATATAATTTCCAGGTTGAGAGGCTGCATCTGTACTGACTCCTTAAGACCTAAACTGGTGATATCTGTCCAGACTGCCCTTTCCTGTGGACCCCAACTTCCTGCTGTAGTTCCATGTTCTCGCTGCCCGCCACCAACACACACATGGGCCTAGAGAGGCAATGCTTCCTGCACATCAAAGCTCCAGGAATAAGGCAGCGTGTGGGATGAGTCTGAATGTCCTCCACTTGAAGACTTCATAACTGTCGACCAGTCAGTCATTTCCCCCTAGATTGTCGTGCCTGGTCCCCTTACATAATCTCCAATTTCCAACTGCACTTACAAAACATCTTCCTGACTTTGTGTCTAATGCCAATTCTCCCCTGGCCTACTTGGCGCAAATCCACGAGGCTCTGTTTGAGCACAGGCCAAGCTCAATCCCCACAAGAACTGGACAGGTAAGATGCATGCATGAAGCTGACCGAGTTTAACGGAAAGGGATGGTACGGTGCCCACCTTCTTCTCTCCACCAGGCTGTGTTCAGGCAGAAAGGTGGGTCCACGTTGGCCACACCTTGCAGCTTTTCAAGAGAAGACAAGTGTTCAGGGGTTTATGAAAAACCTCCCCGTTTTTCAACGTTGGTAGCTAACTGAACATTTTCAAGCCCTGTATACGTGGGATAAAATGTTTCTGTGGACAGCCTCTGGCCTCAATCTAGTATGTGACATCAACTACACCTGCATCTTGGCAGGTAAGCTTACCATGACCTGGAGGTCCTGACCCTGTCTTGACTATCATACCTCCTGCCATCACGCTTAGAAGTGTCAGGATGCCACTTCCCTAGAAATTTAGTCATCATAGAGCAGCCCGTGTTTTAAAGAGTTTAAACCAAGCAAATGTCATTCCAAGGTGACTCATGTGGCTTTTTTTGGCTTTTAATTAATGAATATTGGTCCATCTAATAACCACCACATGATACGAATTAGCTGTTCAATACATTTGGATCCCACTGGAATCCCATAGGCCACTGGGCTCTAAGATGTGATGAATGTGGGAGCACAGTGACGATGAGCTGGCTCACGCTTCCTAACCAAAACAAAAGTCAAACTCTCTGGAGAAGAGAAACTTGAAAGAAGAAACTCGGCAACTCCCTGTTTGCAAGGCCTGAACTGTTTCACTAGACCCCAGTTGGCTTGAAGGCAAGGATGGTATTCATTCTGCCCAGATGTCAGCATGCTATGCAGAAGAGAAAAGTGGAAGCACTGTAAGCCCCAAATTCTCTGACTTGGCCTTAGCCAGGAACAAAGGTGAAACCAGAGTCCACTGTTATCTTTTTAAATAGCAAAAAATGCTGAGGTTATTGACTCAAAAGCTTTGAAATTATAAGATCTGCTACTACATCCTTTCATACAGATAAGAATAAAGACTAGAAACTACAGCAGCTCCTCCTCCCAGGTTGAAAATAGTTTTTTTAAAAGTTACATTGTTGCTGACATGTACTATGTACTTAAGTCTATGATGATGGCGTCTATACTGAACAGGTACACACTTTTTTTCTTGTCAATATTCCCTAAACAATACAGTATCACAACTATTTACACAGCATTTATGTCACATTAGGCATTCTTGGTAATCTAGAGACTGTTAGATAGGACAAGGGTCTCAAGGTCTGGACATGCTTCCTAAATGCTATTCTTGTTAAATGTTAAAATGTACCATAGGATTTTGCAGATGCAGCTCTAGGGATGAGTTTGATGGAACCCGATGTGGTAAGTTTAGCCAACTGCAAAGAAGAAGTCAACCTGTAATTAACAACATCAGCATAAATGTAGCCAACTGCCAGAAAGAAATCAACATGTAATTAACCCAATACTGTATTTTGCCATGTGTAATGCACACTTTTTTGCCCAAATTTGTGAAGGTATAATCAGGATGCACATTATACATGGGTAACACTAATTCCCTATCTCTATAAATGTTTTAATTCTTCCATTTATGCTTACAAGTTAAAATTTCTTGTACCATCATGTTAAAAAATAAATGCTCAAATTCGTTTACAATACAAAAAACAAATTCCTAAATATAAACAAATAACAATTTGAATAAAAAATTAGAACAAAAGATTTTTTTCCCCTGAACGTTTGGGCCAAAAATGTGGGTGCGCATTATACATGGAAGCACACTGTACATGGCAAAATAAGGTTCTGTATATAAGCAATGGCTCAGCCTCCCTTCAGGGAGCCAGAGCTTTGGATGTGAATCCTCTGTCTTCTCGACTTGCTGCAAGTAAATAAAGCTACGTAAGACAGCCATGTCTAATTTTTTAATAGAATACTCCAAGAGGCAAACCCATTGAGTTGGGTTACAAGATGATTTACAGTATAGGGGAGAATGGGCATTGGTTATGTGCAAATACTATGCCATTTTTATTTAAGGGACTTGAACATTTGCAGATTTTGGTATCCACATGGTCCTGGAACCAATGCCCTGCAGATATCCAGGGACAACTATATGCACAAGTCAGTTACCCTGACAACACTTAGTAATATAAACATTAGCCAAGTGAAGTGCCTTTCCTAGCAGTTTTAGACTCACTCTACATCTTGCCATTGTAAAATCAAGTAATTTGAAGTAGATCTTCCATGAGATTCTACTTTAACCATAATCGTTTATGGCTACATAACCTTCAACGCTGGGATTATAATGCATATTTACTTGTTTGAAAAGAATTATATTGTATTTTCTCATTGTATTTCCATAAGAGAAAGTTGGATTTAAATTTACTCAACTTTCTAATATCTGATCCATTGACTGCGCCTTCATTAATCTTGTTACTAAGTCTCCTTGCCAAGTTATAAATAGGTGGTGACTTCTAGAAAACACTTGACAATATAAAGCAGAAATGTTTACTCTTTTTCAATAGCAGGTTCCAATTCAGTAGGTCAGTGGTGGGACCCATGTATTGGTATTTTTTAACAAACTTCTTAGCTACTTTGATGCCCAAAAAGTCTGTGAACCAGGCAGAAAACAATCCCCAACTGAGGCATCTAAGGAAGTGTTTCTGAATGACTCCAAAAAGCCACCACCTTGCTGAAGTCCCCAACATGCTTGTTTTATGAACAATTTTATTATGATATAATTTACACACCATGAATTCTCTAACAGCGTACTATACAGTGGTTTTTAGTATATTTCCAAGACTCGTGCAACTATTACCAGGATCTAACTTCAGAACGTTTTTCATTACCTCAAAAAGAAATCCCATCCCTACTATCAGCAGTCACTGTCATGTACCCCTTCTCCAGGCCCTGGAAATCGCTTCTGTGTGTATGGATTTGGCTGTCCAGGCAACAGGAATCACAATAACACATGGCCTTTTGTCTGTCCATGTTGTAACATGTGTCCATTAGTACCTCATTCCTTTTTAGGGCTAAATAATACCCCATTGTAGGGATATGCCACATTTTGTCCATCTATTCATCAGCTGGTGGACATTAGGTTGTTTCTGGCCATTATGAATAATGTTGCGAAAAATATTTGTATATAGGTTTTTTGGTGGACACATATTTTCAATTCTCTTGGGTATATAGATATCGGGGAGTGGAATTGCTGGGTCACATTCACATTCTTCTTGTTTCACTTCCATATCTGAACCATTTGGTGCTAATCAGTGACTCTACCCAACAGCCAATACATTGTTTACCAAAAGCAGTTTTGGGTTTTATTTTTTCCCCAAAGTAACTCAACTTCCTAGAATACAGCAAACAAAATCTTTTTTGTTTCCTTTGTCTTTTGACTTTTATGAGTCTTCAACTTACTGGCAGTGTGAATGACTCTCTAACCCACTTGGCATCTGCAGAAAATTCCAAGAGATTACCGGTCTTAAAAGCTGGTGAGAAATGGGGGACGTGTTGTGCACTTAAGTATTAACTTAACACTACAAATTAAAGTGGATTCTGGTGGGGGGAACCCCACACAAAAGCAGATTAATGGTAAGCTTTAAGGTCTAACAGCCTTCCAATAAGAATCCATCAAAAAAAAAAAAAAGCAAAATAAAAAAAGTGCATGAATGAACACACACACACAAATTCAATCAGCCAAAATGTGCCAAATGAAAGCATCTTTTTAGTCTCACATTTGTTCAACACAGATGGACAGAAGAAAATAAATTAATGTTTTGGGGTGTAAAAGTTTCTCAGGGCAACTTTTATTAACAGGGAATTATCAGGGCTGTTTTATCCCCAGAGTTAAAGTATTCAATTATTTGTAACAAAGAAAAGCTCAAATAATGCTTTTTAAAGTATTCTGCTGGAAAACCTTCTCCAGAAACTCACAATAGTTCCTGATGTAATAAAGTTAAATGGGAATCTACTCATTTAAAGAAGAATTAAAACAAGAAATCAAGAAAACAACCAACTATTTGGCAAATAAATCCAAAAGCTCAAATCCTGGTTTCACTGAGCCTCCAAGTTTCACTCACAAACATAATAAAACATTTACACATATGGATTCTTTGTCAGAAGAGCTTAAAAAACAATTCCCAGCTTTCCTGGGTTTCAGCAAATTTGGTGCTCTAACAAAATAGTTATATTTCCTTTAAAAATAAATTTTATTTCAGATTTTTTTCTACTAATCCATGAACTCAGCTATCCATACTGCAAATTAAGTTACCACCCCCATGCCCATACTCCTGAATACTGAGGCAAACAATTAAGATTAAAAGACTTTTCTCTCGAGAACCAGATAGTCAATATTTTTGGCTTTGTGAGCCACAGTGTCTTGACTCAACTTGGCCATTATCATGCAAAAGCAACCTCAGACCGTATGTAAAGAAAAGGGCTCAGTGTGTTCCAAAAACAACTTTATGAAAATAGGCTACAAGCAGAACTTGTTTCTTGGGCTGTACTCTACTAACTCCTGTGTTGGATGATTTGGAAGGTTCCCCGCCAGGAAGAGTAAAAGTCATGGGCAGTGAAACCCTATGAACAGTCAAGTCTTCGAAGTCTGACTTTGGAGAGAGACGTACACCCCAGCTCACAATTCTCGGGGAGTTGGCAACTGCGACACAGATGGGAATGTGGGGCTCTTCCTCACATTCCCATCAACGGCTTCCTCCTATTTTGGCTGATACCTCAGTGACCTTCACCATGACCTTGGGTGAAGCATCACTATGTGGAGGGCGGAGTCAGCCTTTCAGAAAGGATGCTAGGGGTGGTCAGATGACACAACCCGAAAGTATGGGAGAAATACCTCTCCAAGGGGAGAGGCTTGGCCAATGGGAAATAGGAGATGAGAGGGAGGTGAGCGAACGATCCACTCCTGGTTTCTCTCAGACAACTCAGAGGTAAGGCTCCTCTTTGCAACCCTTTCCTAGAAGTAAGCACACCTGCTGAGTGACCCGCTGGGTCTCTGCAGTTCTTTCTCAGCACCAGCCAGCACAGGTGGCATCTCCCTTTGTCCCTGTCCCACCCACTGGCTCTGAGCATATTCCTCCTAAATAAGGTGTTAACACTTAATCCTTGCCTCCAGCTTTGCTTTCTGGAGAAACAGAGCTATGGCAACCCTTCAAATGATCATCTTTCTTTAGACATGAAAGACAGATAAAATAAATACAACTACTGGATTTAAAGTGTACAAAGATGAATACATAAGAGGTAAAACAGTGATTCATAAATTAAACAAAACTAACAATGGTCTTCATTACTGTCTTGAAAGACTCCTTCAATGTCCAAATGGTAAAGTATATCCTAAAAATGTCTACAAAAGTCAGCATCTCTCCAAAGAGAAGATCTGAATACCTATATCCACATCACTGTTAAGTGATTAAATGTGAGTATCTGGATTTCCAATTATAAATGGAACAAATAACATTTTGCTGTATCTCTTGAAATGCAATCAGTTATTGTGCAAATAAGAGGTTCCTTCCTAACATTGGTCAGGTCTCTAGGCAGGACAGGCTATTGATAATAGTTCACAATCCAGGAACTAAATACAACCCTAAGTTTTGGGAATTGAGTCAACTTTTGGCGGGAATGAAAGATTTTCTAAAATAGGAGAAGATAAGCAATTTACTGATAGCAGAACCACTAAGGTTCCTGGGGCCTGAGCTCAGCCCACTCCCCCACCCCTACCCCCAGAGCCATAAACACAAAGCAATAAGGGGAGATGGGGACTTCCCAAAGTCTCATAAAGCATGCTTTCATGGCCTTGCTGAGTTTATACGTAACAACATTATTACATTGACTTACCCACTGAAACTTCTGTTAGCCATTTGGCCCAACACTATTTATTAAACTATCTATGCTGATCTATATTTCAGTATGTCTCTGACTGCCCCTTCCTGACAATCTTTTCTCCTTTGCCTTTGATGACGTTACCTCCTCCTGGATTTCCGCACATCTCTGACAGTTCTTCCAAAGTCTCCTTCGCCCCTTCCTTAAAGGCTGTTCTGCAGGGTTCTCTTTTGAATGCTTGCCCTGGGTGATCAATTACTTTCTCATAACTTCATTTCTCTGGTGATAAAATGCAAATTCTGGGTCCACACCTGTAGTTGTGCAGGTTGGTCACTCACAACAGTGTCTGGCCACAGGGGCATGTAGGGGTTTGGGGTGAAATCCATTCTGCTTTCTGCTTGCCAAGTCACAGAGCTCCTCAAAGTCCCATCTCCAGCCCACATGTCCCCTGACTCACACACCTATCCATCCAAACATATGCTAGCCATCTCTCCCGGAATATCCCTCAAGGAACCATGAAGGAGGACCCCAAAACCCTGGAATTATCTTCTGGAGGGCGGGCCCCTTGTAATACAGGCTTTCCCCTCTAGGTGAGTGTTCTAGGAGCCCATCTGCATCAGTGTACCAGCTGGCATTGTTGTGAGACACTGTGTTTGGCTTCAATAAAATTTTTGGGGAGGACTCTTTCAATGCGTTGGCCCATTGCATGATGGGTGCTTTACACAAACAACATGCGGCATGACAACGCACCTGCCCACACTGCACTGAGTGTACAGCAGCTTTTGACCCCAAACAGCAGGACCACCATGCCCCACCCTCCTCCCTGTTCACCGGCTCTTGTCTTGAGTGAATTTTTGTTTTCTCAATGAAAACAGTCCTCAAAGGGAAAGGTTTTTTGCTAATGTGGAAGAAGTCAAACAAAAAACAGCAGAAGCACTAAAAGGCATCCAAGTCTATTAAGTTCAAAATCTGTTTTGAGCAGTGGAAAAAGTGTCTCGATAGGTGTATTGTATCAAACGGGGAATACCTTCAAGGTGACTGATGTTTAAAGATGTAAGAATAAATACTCAATTTTTATAAATAACTTCCAGGGGTTTTTGGGTCCCCCGCTTCATACACTGGATTCATCTTCTTCCTTCCAAAGCCGTGCCCCCTGGTGTCCCTGCTGTCACCGCATGGCTCTGACACCTAGGGCAGAAAACTCAGAGAAATCTGAGTTTTCTTCCTTCCCTGACCTGCCACATCCTACGTGGAAGATTCTATCTCCTTCTCCTAGTCACAGCTACAGACGTGGACTTGACCTCATTACTTCTCTTCTCATTTCGTCTGCCAGGCTTCATGCTTACTGACAGTCTTTAAACCCTTCCCTCTGCTGCACAAGCACTCCTGCCACACTAGGATGTGACACCACCGTTCTGCATCCTAAGACAGCTTCCCACTGCCCACAGAGTCCCAACTCCTCCAAGTGCCTCAGGGGGTCATTAATGGGGCAGACCCTTGAGCCCCTCCCTTACCAAATACATCAGCCTTTCTTTGCTGCTTTGCCTCTGTCCATGCAGTGACCACAGCGTGGAATCCCTGAGTAAAGGGACCCCTCTTCGAAGACTTGTTTGATACCCAGGTAAAGTTGATGACCCCCTCCCTTGAACTGCGCCCCCCAAGATTTCCACGCAAACACCCACAGAGCTTATTAGTTTCTGTTTCTCTGGTTCCATTAGGACTGCAGTCTTTGAAGGTGGAGATGGCCTCCTGTTGGATTTTGTATCCCCACAGCCCAGCTGGGGCCTGTGACAATCCCTATCCATAAAATCCTAAGTGGATTTGAAAATAAGTAGATTAGCCAGAGCAAGGTAATACAAATTCAACCAGTTATATTTGTATGTGGTATAAACGACAGGGACAGGACACCCAAGAGCCCTCAGCGAAGTAAGTGACTAGGGATTAAGGGAGACTGGAAGAATTTGGAAAAAAGGTAGACAGGCTCACAATGGCTTAGGCAGGGCACTGGTGGCATCTGCTTCCTGGGCAGTGGTGCACAGCTCTGGCCTGGGTCACAGGTGGGAGAGACCTAAGAGGTGAATGCAGGGGCCCAGCTGTTAGGAGATCAACTGAGATGGTGCCAGGATTCAGGAGGTCAGATAAATGCAGCGGGTGAGAAAAGCGAGCAGCTCTTCTGATAGGTACTTTCTGGCAAAAAAGGAGATCAACTTCAAAACCTTGAAAAGCAGCCCAGTAGCCAAATAAAAGCGGTCTAATAAAGGATTCCAAAGAACACCACAAAGACAGCCCGGCTTCCCATTCCCTTAGGCTAAGGAAGGAAATCCCTAATGGGGCTGCACTGTCCCTCCAAACATGGTGAACTGCTATCAGGAAAGCATTTTCGATTGGCAACTCCTTTCTCTTTCCCTTCTGAGCTGAAGGGTGCCGCCTCCTCCTCCAGGAAGTCTCCTGCCCTGACTTTCCAAGAGTGCACTGAGCATGTTCTCAAACCACCCTGGGCTTCTCCTTCACAGCCCTGCTCAGGCTTGTAATCACATACAAACGCACTGAGGATCTGCTTCTACTGTAAGATGAAGCATTTTGAGGGACGGGACTGCTTCTTCTTTATTTTTACAGTAGTCTCTCCTTTAACCAGAACTCTAAAGCAATGGTTGCTTGAGATTGCCAGATGCTTGAGAGTGCTGGTTGCTTGAGTTCCGGTGAATGGAGAGTCTACTTACATTTATCCGGACATCTACCTAGCCCCATGGGGACCAGTTAACTAAGAGTCTACTGTATATCCCCAGCATCCAACACTCTGCCTGGAATGTAAATGTTAAATGAACGATTCAATCCACCAAACAAATAAGGAGAAACTGAACAAACACATGAATAAAACTGGCATGTGTCTAGAATGCAAGACCAAGGAGCCAGGATTACCATGAGCGTGTCTGAGAAGGAACGGGGTGGTCAGTAGGGCCCGTCCGTCCTACTGGAGATGACGGAGAGACTGGAACAGGAGTCGACAGCCAGCATGGTCTGCAAGCCAACCCCAGCTCACCCTGTCATCACACAGCCTGTGAACTCCTGGACCAGGATCATCTTTTACATTTTTAAAATGTTGAAAAAGAAGACTATTTTGTGGCATGGAAAGTTATTTGAAATTTGCAGTGTCCACAGATAAAGTGTAACTGGAACACAGCTACACTCATTGGGTTATATATTGTCTATGGCTCCTTTCATATGACAGTGGTAGAGCTGAGGAGCTGTGACGGAGGTTGTACGTACCTCAAAGACTACAAGATTTACTACCTGGCCCTTGACAGAAAAGGTTTGCTTAACCCTGGCCCAGACGCCCTTGGGATCGCTGTATCCTAGGACCCACAAATAGCTCTGGCTAAAGTCTCGCTTCAAATAAATAAATATAAATAAAGCTGCTAGACCCTGTCTGTTAATGGAAAAGTGGGACTTAAATATTCCCTTAATAAAGAGGGGCTAGTTAAACGAATGATGGCATACATGAGCAAAGGACTATATAACACAGCTACTTTTAAAAAATGAGTTAGGCTGAAATGCACAAGTATAGAAAGATGCCCATAATACACGGACAACATGGATGGTATTTTCTAATGTATTAGAAAGAATAACCATATGTATGTTTGGAAGGTGTGAGAATATGATTGTCTGGAAGAATATGCGTGATAAATAACTCTAGAGAATGGAACCAGGATTTTTTAAGTTTTATATGAGACACTTTTGCAATTCACTGAATTATTATTATTTTTTTTACTGAGAATATACTATTCTCTAATTTAAAACATACAAGCATGCACGTGCACACACAATGCTGACTTTAGAAGGCCACTTGTACCCAACCGCTCCCTGCATGGATTCAAATTCTTGATGATCTCAGGATCATATGGTCCAATTTCTGCATTTTACAGATGGGGAGTGCACATCAACACTTTTCCTCGGGAACTTCAAAGTCGGATGCCAGTGCAAAAGCTGCTCATGTGTTCATTTTGAGGAAGCTCAAGATTAGAATGGTCAGAAATAGTCCTACTTCCCTTTTCCTAGAAACTGCGGTTACCCATTCAACTGCAACACCCACCTCGAGCCCGCGCAAGGCCAGGTTGCCAGGGGGTGTGAACAAACCAACAGCCCGAGTGGCAGCTGTCAGCTGCTGTCTTTGTTGCTCCCTCCGAACAGCAGCTGGCTCCCCTATCACCAGGACCTCTCCCAGCGCAGGCTCGTCATCATCAGCCATATTAATGGTTCCGTTGGGTGGGACGAAGTGGCCATAAGTCAGGTGGGCAGAGACAAGGGCAGTGAGAAGCCAAGACGGAGTGAACAGGTGGATTTGGGTGGGATTTCAGGTTCTGCTTTGGCACGGGCATCTGTGAATTCTACCAAATCTAATGTCCTGTATTTCTACCCTTTGTTCTCGCTTTGCGATTTCCTTGGAGATTCATGGGGGTCAAGAGACAGAGCTGTAGCTGGTTCTGTTCTGCATTCCCAAGATCACAGTCTGCTACACTGCTCTACTCACCTTGTGATAAGAACCTGTCACAGCTCTTTTTATTTACCTTCTCCAGCCTTCTTGCAGGTGACCCTCCAGTCTACATCCTGGGATCCTGGAGTCATTGTGAAGGCTCAGGAAGTTTATAATAATTGGGGTGTGAAGATGCAATCCTAACACAGCTCAGAAATACCATGGGACCTGAATTCTTTGTTAGAATCAATCCTCCATCGGTAGCCCTGGCATTCCCCAAAGAACATTCCAAGCAACACCAACCAGTGAGATAATCTGGGAAGAGGAAGAAATGTTGTGGTGAAGTCTGAGAGACCACACTCACAGCGCCCGTTTGGGAGCTTCTGTATCAGATATCACGAGATAGCTAAACCTGTTCAACGTGATTGAAACCATCTGTTAAGCATGGAAACTTTCAAGATCCCAATTTGGAAAACGCAGTTCTACCCCACAAGGTTGGGTGCAACAAATATGCCCAGGTTCTGAGGGTCCCAAGATGACCCTGACCTTGAAGGGTAGCCTTCCCAATCCAGGCTCAGACCCCTGCCCTCTACCCAGCACTGCGGGGAAAGCAGACTCTCAGGTAGATTTCTGAAGAAAAAGTCTAAACACCAGGAGGTGAGGGCAGCGGGGAGGAAACAGGCCCCTCCAAAGAGACAGAAACCTGGGAGCTGATGCAGGATGCCCCCCAGGGTGGGACTCACCATTGGTGGCTGTGTTGACATAGTAACGCCGCCCCTGAGGAGACAGGTAGCTTTGCCAGCCAGGTGGGAGAACGACCGTCTGACTTTCCTCTCCTGGCGGAGGGGGGACCATCCCAGGCTTCTGTTGAGGAGAAAAGGAAAGGTCACAGGCGTTTGGTATTTTTGCAACTGTTTTTCAACCAGGAAGTCAGAGGTGGATGAAGTCACCCTGGAGGAGCTCCCCTTAGAGCAGTGGGGGTTAGCAGTCACCCACAGGCATCCCTAGGGAGATCACAGGCCACACTTGTGTGATTCTGGCAGTTGTCCCAGCGTGAGGTGTGAAGAGCAGTTGCCTTTTTAGAGCCACTGCGAAAGGACAGAGGGACGTGCCAGTCCATTAACGTATATTTGCTGTGATAATGCCCTCCAATGTTTTTGCCCCAAACTTTCGGAAAACAATCTTTTGTTTTAATTTTATAATTCAAATTTTTATTTGTTTATATTTAGGTACTTGTTTTTTGTATTATAAAGGCATTTTAGTATTTATTTTTTAACATATTATGATACAAGAAATTTTATGTAACAAATAATTATAAAACATAAGAACAGATACAAGGTACAAGAAATTTTATGTATAAAATATTTTTATATTATAAAAAACCGATTTCATATTCAGGGTATTATTTTGCATACAGATATCATTGATGATTTCTTTAGTTACATTTTTAACTCATATGCATAAATAAAAGAATTAAAAACATGTATATATAGAATTAGTACTACCCATATATAATGTGCATCCTTATTTTTCCCTCAAAGATTTGAGCAAAATATGTAATGCATTATACACAGCAAAATACAGTAATAGAGCTGGACTTTCTCCTCACAGCCCCTAGAAAACCCCTCATAGGGATGCTCTGGGGTGGGGGGCATATTGCCCTGTGCACACCCACTGGATTCTGAGGCCTGAAGTCCTGGGGGCTACCAGGTAGAATGGCAGATGAGGCCCAGAGCCTGCTGTGGGAAGCTACCAGAAATAACTCATGCAAGTCTCAGCAGAGCGAGATGGAAAACCTTCTATAATAACAATGTCCAGAATCAATGAAGAGTGAGGTGGGGTTTCCTCAAGTGCCCAGATCACTCTGGCAAAGAGAACTGGGGCTCTGAGACAAAACGCAGACTGTCCTTTTACCATATGCACTTATGTGCAGCTTAATTCTTCTAACTGTGCACCGTAGTGCTTTTCTTAAAAAAAAAAAATACTGAAAAAAAATATACAGAACACAGAGAAACCAGGTGTAGACACAGATGCTAAAACAGAGGTGATTTCCAGTGGTAGAATTATGAGAAGTTTTTATTTCCTTCTTGTTACTTAGCTATCTCTTGCATCTAAATTTTCTTCAATAAACACAAAAATTAAAGTTGTTAGCTAAAGGACATTTAAATATAAGGAAAAAAGGTCCAAATTAGCTCCCATAATTTCTGTGCCTGGTGAAGAAAGGTAAAGACGGGATTCCAGCCACAGGACAGGAGCCATGAATTTCTCAGCAAAGCCGGACCCCGTTCAGAAATACTAAAACTAATCAGCTCCTAAACATCCCCGGCATCCCCTACTCATGCCCACAGGGCCGTTTTTGGTCACTGATGACCCCAGTTTAGACAAGACAATACAGTAGACTCTCAGTTAACGGGCACCCATGGGGATTGGTAGATGCTGGATAAATGTAACTTGACTCTCCATTAACTGCAACTCAAGCAACTGACACTCTCAAGCAACTGACAAAATCTCAAGCAATCGGCACAAAAGTTCGAAGTGATTTTTGTGCCGGTTGCTTGAGTTCGGTAAACTGAGAGTGTACTGTAGATTGCAAGTGAGCAGTAGAGGTTCAGCTCACAAACTGCTCCCAGTTTTCTGCAGTCTGCAAAGCCACGTGCTTCTACTTCCTGGGGTGCCCCGCATGCCCTCAGCAGGGAGGGGATCTGATCAATGCTAGCAGCTCCAGGAACTTAAGTAAACACGGCCTCCCCTGGCCCTCCATGGAGCTGCAGTGCATGTTTCATTATGAAGTTTCACAATTTAATTTAAAAACCTTCCCCTATGCCCTGAATGCTTCTGTCTCCCACACCTGTTAACCTACAGCGCCTCTCTGATTCAGTGGGAAAGACTGGCTTTTCACCTGGCAGGTGCTGGGGACACAGACAGTAGCCATGGCCATTAGTGACCAAAAACAGCCCTGTGCACGTGGCTGGGGGATGCCGAGGATATTTAGGAGCTGATTAGTTTTAATATTTCTGAACAGGGTCCAGCTATGCTGAGAAATTCATGGCTCCTATGCTCCTGTGGCTGGAATCCCGTCTTCAGTCAATTTCCTTTCTTTACAAGGTACAGAAATTATGTGAGCTAATTTGGACCTTTTTTCCTCAGCCTTCTCATGTCCACTGAACCCAGTGCACACATGAGCACATGGGCATGTTTACCGGGGGCCCCTGAACACAGCTCTGGCCTCTTCCAGACTGGAAGGCAGTCAAAATACATGCAAGACAAATAGCCTTATGTTGAGTACTGCGTGTGTGTGTGTGTGTGTGTGTGTGTGTGTGTGTAACATCCCACATACAGGAGGATACACATTTTGGCTGAGTGTGGTGGGGAGTAGGAATAGGGAGACCAGGGGTCTTAGCTGAAGAAAGTAATATTCTAGAACCAGATTGCTTCTGCTTGCATCAGGTAACTTGCAGCATCTAAGATGGGAAGGCCAGACTGGTGCCTGTCTGAATAACCTGGGAGGAAATGGGAAATTGTTGAAGGGTATTAAGCAAGGGTCAGAGACAGACACAGCCGGAAATAGGGTGCAGAGGAGAGAGTGGGGAAGGAAGCACATTGAACACAGTCCTCTGGCCTCGGGCTCTAACCTGACTTGGCCACTTAGCAGTCCCATGACCTGGGGAAATGACTCAACCTGCTGCATCTATTTCCACATCTATAAAATGGAGGAGGGTATCAGCCCAGTTGTGGAAGACACTGTGGAGAGGAACGCTACAATAGCAAACTCAGCACCCAGGAAAGGGCCTGTCACCAAGGATGCTAAATACATGGGGGTTTCCAGTGGAAAGGGGCGGGCACCTAGATGCTGAGTAAGACCAGGCCTCACGCAGCCTCTACGTACTGTGGTGTGACACGTACCCCAACCCTGCCATTGCTACATCTGACTAGTAACAGTCACACTTCTTCCAGGATTCTGTTTCCAAAATGACCTGACTGAAAAAACACAGGCCTTCCGGGGAGATGAGCACACCAAGGCCCTGACTCGTGCGTCCTGGTGAGAAGGCTGGGCAGTGACGAGAGTGCGCCTTGGCTGGGCTGGCTGACTGAGTGGACCACACTTTCGCTTCTCTGTGCCCCACCTCTGAGGCAGCAACCACGACGCCTGTCCTGTGTCCACAGTGGCACGGTGCTTTCCTCTTTAGAATGGCTCTAGTTAATTTACCTAAATAACTCTGTGTGGTCAGGAAAGGCCCTGGTTTATACGTGAGGACACTGATGACCAGGGACTGCTCTGAGGTCTCCCCAGATAGAAAACACAGGGCCCACCACTATAAAAGGTTCCTGCAGGGGGTAGGGGGTACCCCCGACACGGAGTCAAGAAGGGCCAAGGGCGCTGAAAGAGGGGAGGAGGGCACCCAGGGCAATTCCTTAACTTGACCCACGTGCCAAAGGTGGTCTCCACATCCGCCCCGAGCACAGCCATGGGTCCCCATTCTGGCTGCCATCCAGCTGTGCTTTGCCTCCATTCCCCACTCCCAGAAGGAAGTTATTCCTGTTGGCTAAGGGGAAACTGAAAGTCAGGAGTCAAAAGATGTGGAGACAACTGGGTACATACCCAAGAGAATGGAAAAAAATAAGAAAATTTCAAAGAGCGCTAAACACGTGTACACCCCGTCGTAGCATTATCCATAAAGGTAGAAACAATACAGTGTCCATGAACTGATGGGTGGATAAACACAATGTGGTAGATCTGTACAGAAAAATATTTAGTCCTCAAAAGGAACGAAATACTAATACACACTACCACGTGGAGGATCCTTGAAATCATGCCACATAAAATAAGAGAGACACAAAAGGCCACCTATTGTGTGATTCCACTTATATAAAATGTCCAGAATAGGAAAACCCACATATCCAGGAAGCAGGTTAGTGGTGGCCAGGGGCTCGCAGGGGATGGGTACATGGATTTTCTTTTTGGGGCGATGGAAATGTTTTGGAACTAAATAGTGGTGGTGGCTATGCAAGATTGTGACTGTGTAGAAGTCACTGATGATACCGTTTACGTTAGGCCTATTGTATCACGATAAAAAAGTTTTCTTAGATATAGACAAAGCAGAAGTTGGCCTCCTAACATGCAGGCTGTCACTTAAAGTCCAAACCACAGACATCACTTCACCCCTTGTGGCCATGGAGGTGCAGGCGTCCTGGGGGAGCTGTCCCACTGCCATCGAGAGGATACGGCACGATTAACTACCCGGTAATTAAGGTCTCTACCAAACGCATTCTTCTAATTAGCCTCCTTCCAAGTTAAATCCTTCCCTTCCCTTCCTTAGTCCTGTGGCTTCTCCTCTTCCATGTTGTCAGCTCTTTCCCATGGGAATAGGAGCTAGAAGCAGGGGTGACACAGTGATGCCACCAGTCTCAGAGTCTGTACCTGCAAGGAATCAGGTCAGAGAGAGTGTGCAGAGACAAGGATGGTTTTCCTGACTCAGAAATTCATAACTTCACACACATGATGGTTTTGTGGGAGTTATAAAACGCTGCCTCTCCCCCAGATGAACCATCCCCACAGTGTGCAAGGGGCGGGGGGGCATCCCTCATCTGGGTCCCCCTGTTCAGTAAACAACCTGCTCAAGTACCTATGGAAACTCATCCTCCAGGGATCTGAGCATAACTGAATCTTCTGCTCCCCAAAATAGATGCATGTGTGCCCCCAGACTCATCCTATTTATCAAGAGTTTCTAGACCACTTCAAACCCCTTGTCTAATAAATTCTCAAGGAATGTCTGCACTTACATACCATTTCTGTCCATTGATAATGACTTGGACTGCTCACTAAATGTCTGTAAGTACACCAGGGACTGATTGGGTGCTCTGCACATCATGTCGATTCTTCACAACAAGCCTGTCTCATGGATGCCATTCTCCCCCAAGCTAAAACGAGGAGTCTGGGACTCAGAGAATTTCATAACTTGCCCCACCTTGCACAGCTAATTAAGTGGTAAAACATAACTTCAAAATATTAGCTTTGTTCTAGACACTTTCACCCAGTTACCTAAACCCACGCTACCCTCATCCATCTTTCTCCAGCTCTCCATAATAAGCTCCATTTCTCCACCTGACATCCCAGCACCCATCCAAGGAGGATGACAAGTCAGACCTGATCCTCCTGCCTGTTGCAGCTCCAAGTGTGCACATGTGTCCCCAGAAGATGCTCAGAAATAATCCCACCCACATCCAAGCAGTCACGTTGCCCAGCTGCACTTCCTTGCCTCCTTATTTAAAACAACACAACTGAAGAAACAGTCCTCTTAATGCTGGCTACTGATTTCCCCTGGGGGGAAAAATGAGCAGGCATGCAAACGGAAGTCACTCAGAGATGAAAACAAATCCCCCCACAGCAGTATTTCTCACACCGTGGTCCCTGGGTCACCGTATTGGTCACCTGGCATGTGGGGTAAAATGCAGATTCCAGGGCGCTGACAACCACCACACCCACCTGGAGCTTGGGGGCCACCTTGTAACATGTATCCTAGGTGAGTCTTATGCTCACTGAATTCAGAAGAGACCCGTTTGCAGCCTTGGAAGGAGCGACTGAGAGAATGCATCACTTCCGAAATCAAAACTGGGAACATCAAATTTTAATAAGTACAATTTATAAAGAGACAGTGTTGAGTTGCATGGCTGCTTATTAATTAAAAGGAGCCAATCCCTTATCCCAAACCCTTCCAATAGACAATTTTAAGAGAGTCTATGTCGTCCCAACCCCCACACTTAGCTCCCCGCAGCCTCTACCACTCTTCAAGTTCAACCCGGGACTCCTTCCCCCTTAGGAGGCTTCTGGGAGCACCTGACTCTTACCTTCTGCAGATGTGAGCAAAGGCTACTTGCTGATGTTAATGGGTGGTCGTCAGACACTCGATTTAGCAGCCAGATCAGACAGTTTTAAAGCCCCCCCATTCCTCGTCTTCTCACACCCCAAACCCAGAAGCAATAGGAGCTCTAAAGAAAGGCATATCCGCAGGGCCCCACACCCCCACTCCCCACACGCCCAGATCTATATATAACATGTCTGAAGTTGTCAGCCTAACGGAGCCACTTTCTGGCAGACCCGTTGCCATGGCAATGACTGCTAATGAGCCCAGGGCTGTGATTGGCACTGCTTGAAGGCTCCCCCATAAAGAACTCTCCAGCAAGTTCTGCCTTCCCAACTGCAAAGCCAGCTGGACACCCAGAAACAACTGAGGCATGGCTGGGTGGGCCCGGAGGACCTCAGGCCCTGGGAACCTGTTACTTCCAAGTGCACCCTGAGCAGTCCCAGACCTAGCAGCCAGGAGTGGCCTCCATTGCCACTCCCAGTGAGTCAATCAGTCAGTGACAGGGGCTTCAAAGGAGCCACCAAGAAGACCAAGACCTAGCTGGGCCAGGGACTGGAGAGCCATGTCCACTCCACACCTTTCTGCTGGACACCTACTTAGGGTGGAGAGACTCCTCCCTAATCTGCAAACAGCTATCCAAGGAAAGACCATGTTTTCTGGCTACAGGTTAAGAAACGAAGCATGATGCAGGGTGCCCTGTTATACAGTGATGCCACCAGCCACAGGGTCTATGTCTACAGAATATTGGGCACCTCTCCCCTGCCTCACTGGTGAAAATACTGTTCCCTCCAGCTCTGCCACCCTTTCTCTATCCATTCAGAGAGACCAATTCACAGAATATAACTGGGAAGGAAGTAGGGGACTACGATACATTCTAGGAAGTGTAGTCCCTATTTAGAGGCTGGCGAGGAGAGGATGATCCCCAATAGCATCTTCATCTTCTTTTAAAGGTGAGACATTTGGAGACCTGGCCAAAGGGAGGAGGAGAGACCACACAATGGAGAAACAGACTATAAGGTTCAAGAAGGTAGGGCCACGTCCATCTCATCCCTAGCTTTTATCTCAGCATAGCTCCCAGAAGCCTAGCTGGCTGGCTGGGTGGCTGGATGAATGGAAGGAAATTGGGAATTGTAGTAGAAACTGAATTTTAAACAGATTTGAGAAAACTATTTCACCAACCAAGCCGACAGAGAATGGCAGTCCAAGCTATATGTATGCCCCACCTGTCACAAGTCCCAGCGCTCTTAATGGGTCTGATGACGTGGACTATTCAACACTGAGTGCCCAGAGGTGGGGGAGACAAGATAACACGTGTTTCTGGAACTGCAGAAAAGAAATTAAGGAACAATACCCAGAAGCCTCAGGAGAAGCACACACTTCTAAACAAAACCCCATATGACATACAGAAGAAAAATTCTAAGAAAGCATTTGGCAATCTCAGTAGAGGGCAGAAAGAAATGGCATTTGTGATACCGAGTAAAAAAACATCCTAATTACAAAAGGAAGTTGGTTTGACAAAGAAAACAAAATGATATTATATTAAAAAGGGACAGGGTCAAACTGAAAGGAAATTTAAAAGGTAGTAATAGAAGGAACATCCATATTGCTTGCAATAATAAGATATAGAATTGGTATTGCAAAGAAATCAATTATGTACAAAACAAATTTAAGAATTATTTTCCCAGAGTGCAAAGGGAATGGGAAAAAATGAAAACAGAGGAACCAAAAAGCAAGCTAAAATATGGATGCTAAGAGTTCCCGAAGAAACTAGAACAAAAGCTATCACAGAAAAGAAGTTACAAGCAAAGGTTGAGAGGTTGGGAAAAAATTTCCCTCAGCTCAAAGAAGACATATCTATGCAAGGTCGAACAATGCCCAAGGCAAAGCGGGTTTTAAAAGCCCAACAAGCTGACACACCCTAACAATATATTTGCACAACGAAGATAAGAATAAAATCCTATCATTGTTTAAATGGGAGGAGGGTGCTTTCCATAAGGAAGCATAAATAAAGCAGGTGTCAGACTTCTCTGTAACTACATTTCAAAAGATGCCTCTGGATTGTTCTGTGGAAAGTGTGAGACCTTCCTGTGTGGCCCAGCCATCTTTCACAAGTGAAGGTGATCGAAATACATTCCTCTATAGACGAGGGTTTGAGAAATATACCACTTGCATGGTCTCCTTAGTAAAAGCGCTTAAAAGATATATTCCAAATGCCTGAAAAATTAAGACCATTAAAGGTGAAGAATGAAAGCGTAAAGGTAAAAAAGGTGCAGGGCTGACCATGAACTCAGCTTTAAAAATGTGTAAATAATTGTTATAAATCTAGTAACAGCATATATGTATTATTACTCTCAATATAGAGAGTGAAAAAAAAAAAGGCAATAACCTAGATCACAAATTCCACATAATACTAGAAAAGATTAAAGAGGTAGCAGAAAAAAGTGAAAACACCTAGAGAAATGCAACCAGAACCCCATTCTTCTGTTTTATCCCAGTAAAGGAATATCCCCTTCCCCTCCCTCCTGTCAAGGTTATTAGGTAGGTACCTGCCCAATTTGCTAATATCCTGTGGCATCTAGGACCTGCTCTTGTCTCTTAGAGCATGACAGAGACCACAAACTTTTCATTGGACCCGGGTGCTGTCAGTTTAACCTCAAGTCATCTTTTATTGGCTCCATGAGCAATCAATCAGCTTTCACAGAAAGTCCTGGGCCCTGAATGCATTAGGATGAACAGGGTGAGACCTGCTGAGGAAAGATTCAGTCGGAACCCAGGGCTGCCTGATGACCTCATTTGTAACACCTTTGAAAGTCTTCAGTGCATTCTGGAAGCCAAAGGCTCACTTAGCACTCAAAGGCGACGGTGCATCTAGTTCCCAGCCTGAGTCTGAGCGTTTCTGCTTCCCCTGAGCCACTTTGGTGGGACCCCTTCTGAAAAAGGGGCCAGGCACATGAGACTCATCTCCAGCTTTTCACCAATAAGATGCCCTTCTTTCCTCTACTTCTCTATTTGCAGAATTTCTCAGTAAGTGTGACTGACGTGTCAGAGGGTTTTGAGGGAAACTTCCAGGTATATACTCAAACCCCTCTTATTAGAAATCACCTGGTGAGCAGTGCTGTTTCTTTAGACTCCATTAGGGGAAGTTTCAAAACCAGGTTTTAAACACTTAAATGCAAACGTCCCCAGGAGTCTCCCAAACCCGATACAACCTAAGTTGCATCAGGCCTCACAGCTCAGGGTGGGTGGGTGTATGGATGGGTGGATGGACGGATGGACGGATGAACGGGGACACACCCCAGCAATAATCTCACTGGTTTGAGTCCCCTGCTTGCTCATGCCAGACCGCCACCCCCCTGAGAAGCATCCCTGGATGGTATCACCAGAGGGTGACTCACTTGGGCTCCCCAGCTCCAGTCTCCAGGGAGCATCTGCCATGTTCTTCCTCGCCTACATTAGTTACCTTCCCCCATACCCTCACCCCACCCCATCACTGTCGTTGTTCACAAAGCTGCTACAGGAAGCCTTACATTGTGGCTGTCGCTGGTGCTTATGGCTACAGGTGGACAGCAGTGCCGTAGGAATTTTCTCCTGCAAAGCTGCTAGCCGTGGGCCTGGAGGCTGAACCACTTCGAGAACTGCAGTTGCGTCTAGCTCCTGCAAGACTCTAGGAGGGCCCTGGCCACTCTAAATATCCACCTGCAAGTCCCTCTGCCCCGTGCCTCCCTGAGGGTCAATCAACCCCACTGGGCCTGTGTGTCAGGACTGGACACAGGGAGAGAGGACACAGAACAATCAACTCTATTTTCTGATCCTAAAATGGAATGGAGTGATCTGGTAGCCTAGGAATTTTGATTAACACAATTACAATGGAGTCCATGCAAGGAGACAGGAAGTCTGCCCTCTCAGGAAAATCTGCTCAACATGGGGTCTCCAGTGCGGTGAGGATTGATGGAAAGATTTGCAGAGGACAACGGAAATTGCAAGGGTGAGTTCTGTGGCTCCTCCTGGATCAGAAGCCCTTTTACAGCCCTGAAGTGTCTGTGGGTCACTCAGCAGAGGGTAGGAAGAAGCAGATCGTGTAGAAGTGGTTTCCATGCGGGCCTTACACACATTCTTGCGGGAGCCCTTACCTTCCTGACCCAGGAGGAAAGAGATTATTACCGTTGCATCAGTCATGCAGATACAAACTCTGTGTGTGTGTGTGGGGGGGCTAATTAACAGGGTTCTAAGGGAGATGAGAACTCTGATGTCAGCAACCTTTTTGCATCTGACATGGCTGGTGCTTTTGCTGACGGCATCTGCTCAGTGGCACCCAAAAGCAGGACAGGGACCGGCGTGACACCTACTCTTCAGCATCTCTTAGGAGAACCTTGGCATGGGCCAAACAGCATAATTGTGCCACCGCATATCACAGTCACTCCTGCCACGTGAAGAGGTTTGGAGCAGGTGCCCGAAGGCCGCGTGGCTGTGTTTAGGGCCGCTTGGGGCAGAGGGTTCCCATGGGTGCTCCTGGAATATGGAAAGCAGCTCCAGGGATGCTGTGGCTGCTTCCTCACCTTGGAGCCTGGAGGATTTGGGAAACCCTAGAGAAAGCCCCCAAGTTTTTTCCATTTTTAAGCCTGTCTGATCCTGGAGCTTCAGAGCTATAAAGGGCAAGGCGGTGTGCTCCCGAGAGCCTGTTCTAGCCTCTGGCTCCCGAGCAGGAAACCCAGGAAACCCGAGTGATTCTGCTCAGGGTTTGTGATTAACGTTTTAATTACACATGCAACTTCCCCGCGACCCCTCTCCTCCTATCCCTTCCTCGGCAGGTAAAATCCCAGGAGCCAAACATCCTACCTTCACCCCAGGACTACGGAAGCACACAGGCCATCTGCAAAACCAGGAACTGCCAGACCTCAAATGCTGGGGTTTTGCCATCTGAGGAGCCTCTTTAGTAACAAAGACCGAAACCACCCCAAAAGAAATTTCAAGGCTTTTAAGTGACCAGCACAAGCTTGTAAAAGCAGCAGCCACTTGAACAAAAGAGAGGACAAAGACCTCTTGACTGCAACGTCAATGTTCATAAAACATTCCTTTTTGTGTGCATTTGTATGGCAATGTTTCCCCCCAAACTCTTTTGAGCTCTTTTCATCTAGGGATACGGTGCCATTTACTCAACCAAATCCAAGTCACCTCGAGAGAAAGAAATGCTGTCTGAGAAACCAGAAAAGTGATTTCCAACAAAAGTTGGAAATCATTCAATACATGCCCAAACGCGATACCGAACTGTGGGCACTGTACCTCAGACCCGGATGAAGAGGCTGAACAGGTAATTGTCCCCTTCATTGCCACTGTTCTGACCTTATTAGGGCTGAAATGTCCCCGTGTCAGGAAGGAGCTGGGCTAGACATTAGCACTTCCCATAGCCCTCGAGCAGGCGTGTCCAACGGCAGCCCAGGACGGCTTTGAATGTGGCCCATCACAAATTCTTAAAACATTATGAGATTTTTTTAAAACCTTTTTTTTTTTTTTTTAGCTCCTCAGCTATCGTTAGTGTGAGTGTATTTTATGTGTGGCCCAAGACCATTCTTCTTCCAATGTGGTCCAGGGAAGCCAAAAATTTGGACACTGCTGTCCTAAAGGATCTCCAAATACCTCCTGGATTTTCCCTACTAGTTGATATCCATCATAATGAAGCAATTACCCTGCCCAAGAAGTTGCTTTTGCAAGGACACTTTGTGGATCAGTCACCTCCCTAGAGAACACCTCATAGAGTGAGGGCCCTCCTACATGCTTCCTGGGCAAATCCCCTGTGCAGAGGGGAAAGCCAGGAAACTAGAGTTTGCCACACTTGGCATCGGGAGCGGGTAAAAAAAAGAGAAAAATGCTAGGGAAGCCCTCTCTTCAACCTTCCTTTAGTATTCAGGCATAAAACCCTAAATGCCCTATGCCAGTGTTTCTGGCATTTTCTAAACTTGTTAAACCTCTGAAGAAAACCCCGCAACCAATTTCACCAAGCCCTCTGTTTCATTCAAAGGGGACTGGAAAAGTGAGGAAGGGAGTTGGATGTTGCTCGCTCACAGACTTGGTGGCTCACACAGAGTGGCCCTCCAGGGACATCAAGGGCAACTGAACAGCCAATGCCCACAGATGCTCTGGAGGCAAAAGCAGGCTTCCTCAGGAGTTGGTGTCATTTTAGAGATAGGTGGTCGGAGCTCATTAGGATACAAAGGTGGGTGCCTCTGACGGCCTGCGACCCCGCTGGTCCAGCTCTGTGGTTGCTAGTTGGGGGATGAAGGGCATCAAAAGAAAACCAGGACAGCAAGTCTCACCACAGACACTCATTCCAGCTCCTCTGCAGTGCTAACGCTTGGGTGCCAAAGACTGTGGACTCAGAGACTTGATTTCCATGAGCACCAGAAGGAGACTGAGGTTCACAGGACGAACAGTTTCCCCAAGTCTGTAAAGGGTATCATTTCTATCAACCCAATTCAGCCGACATTTCTGGAACCTCTGTTGCTGGTGCATATAAAACCAGAGAAACGGTGGGAGCTGAGGGTCTGTCTATCAGGGTGCGGGGCCCAATACCTCTCCGTGGCCCCAAGGAAAGAACAGAGCATGTCAATCGGGAGGCCTGGCTGCCAGGCCTTAAGCTGCCACTGTCTTGCTGTCAGATCCTGAGCAACTTACTTCATTTCTGCTGGTTGGCCTCAATTTCCTCATCTTGAAAATACGGAAGTTAGACCAGATGGTCTCCAAGCAAAGTCACGTTCGAGTGTAGACACGGGATTCGGAGGCATCAGACAATCTCTGGAATGCTGCCCAGTCCCCAAAGCCCTGGCCACCTCGGAGTTCTGTGCTCCCCCCACTCACCATGGTAAGTTGCGGTGAGTCCTGCCCCAGTGAGCCTGCGACTGTCCGCCCCTCCCCTGCCATTCCCAGAGCTGCACTTGGTTGAGCTCTATTTGCTGAGCTATCAGATTTCTGCCCTGGCATCCTGGGCATGCCTGCATCCAAAGTTAGAAAGTGTCCCCAACACCAAAGGGAGGCATCGGTGCAATTGTTCTGGGTCTGCTAGCTGTTAGTGCTTCTACTCACCACTCAAAACGCACCCCGAACAACACACAGTCCACGTAAGCTTGGGCACACCCCGCCGACGGCCTGCACCCCACACACCTCTGTGTCTACCTTACTCACTCTGCCAAGAGCTTTGCCTGGGCCCTTACCTGCTCCCTGAATGTCCCTAGTGTTCCTCTTCTTGGTTAATCCCTTATTTCCCAAAAACCTCCGAGAACCCTCAGCAGTCTGCATCAGGTCCTGGGCAGCTTAACTCTGTCAGCACTTGATTGATTGGCCTGGGTTCTTCACAGCGGGCATTCTTCAAGTGTGCTCCCTACACAGGAAGGATGGGCATCCTTTGGGAGCTGATTAGAAATGCAGAGACCCAGACCCTGGGCCCACCCCTAGAGGCACACTTGGAGTTTTAAAAGTCCCTGAGTAATTCCGATGCATCCTAACCTTTGAGAAGTCCTGCTGGGAATTCTCCTAGGAGGTCAACTGGCCCATTAGAGGGTGCCCCTGGGTAACAACCACCACCAAGCATAGGTTCAGGCCCCTATTAGAGCCGGGCCAAGATCAGAGATCGTGACAAACCCAGCCGGTAGCAGAAGGTGTCCTGGAAGGATGTGCAGACACAGGCTAACATTTCTATAGAAACTGAACCTCCCTCAGCTGTCCAGAGCCTCAAGAGAGTGACCACTCAAGTCTAGACTGATGAGGGGGCCCTCTTTCCAAAGAAAGAGCATGTCTACCTGCCAGAGGCAGGAAGGTCACCAAAATAAGGCTATTAATCTACCTCTAAGTCTCAGGGGAATGTCCATGATTTTTATTGTGGCCACTGCCACCGCCACCAAAGTGGACAGAAGCATCCAGCCAGCCTGGAACTGTGGTGTAGATACTGGGTTCACTGGGCAGATGCGCTGCTACCTTCTGGGGAGCTGTGTCCTCCAATGGGCTTTTGCCCTACCATGTCCCGGCTAGGACGAGGCCATGGGATAGAAGGTAGATGGGCGGGGAGAAAGACGCCACACTTCAAATTTTGGGGAGAGGCAACATGCGGACGCCAACCTCAACAACGGAAGTCCATGTCCCCACTCTGCTTCTCGGGACCCTGGGGGTTGTGGGGGCCAAGACACTCCTTCCCGCCACAAACTTCACTTTTAAAATCTTTTCCCTCCACCCTTTCTCTTCTCCTGATTGCTTGCCCAACGGCCTGGTATTCTCTTCTCCCTGCTCCTGCCTCTGGTGCCCCCCAGCACGCACAGCCCCCAGGCTTTCCACTCAGAGCCCACATCCCAGAAAGTTCTCAGAACCGCCTCTTTGAAACGTCCAAGTCACTTTAGAAACTTGCAGAAGAAAAGCAAGCTGAACACACGCATTTGCCACCGAGCAGAATCTCTTACCATCAGAGGAGAGCTGATCTTCCTGGGGGGCTGCTCCCTCAGGGGACAGTCTCTGAAGTCCCCAGACTCAAGGCCAGGCCCCCGCCAGCTTCCTCTGCATGGCACCCTCTGTGGGAAATGAGGCTGAGGCAAGCAGCTACCCCAGGGTCAGTGCTCTGGGCGCCCTGGAGGGAGTTCCTGTGGCTTTTCTCATCGCTGTTCTTTCACAAAGAACCCACTACATTGCACAGTTCCTCCCAAATCTGCTCCAGCTCTCGTGGGGAAATCAACAACACATTCTGGACTTTCCAAATGCAAAGTTTCTTGAGGCTTTCTTTCTTTCCGTTTCTTGATTTTTTTTTTTTTTTTTGCACTTTTTCTCTTTTTCCCCTCTGTGGGCTAAATAAAGTTGGCTGAGGTCACGACATACAATGGCCAAGCCTGTGTCACTGACCAGATGCCTCCCACCCCGGGCCTGCAGACAAGAACGCCTTTGTCCACTGTGTGTTAGGCGGGACTCCCTGGGCCTGCCCAAGCCCTGCTGGGGAATGTTCCGCCAACTTCTTCCCAACCCTAAGTCAGGGCTCTGGCCCCGGCCCCAGCCCCAGCTGTGTGAACCCAAGGCCAGACGCAACCCTACATAAAAGGAACAGAGCACACCCCCCCAAAGAACCGTTGTGCTCGACCTTCCCAGAAATAGAATGCCGGTGCCTCCAGAGGGGCAAGACGACGGTCCCCCTGCTTTCTCTCTGCCCTCACCACTTCCAAATCTGCATGGACAGAAGGCAAGGGGGGTGGGGGTAATGCTGTGCATCCCAGATAAAAAAAGGCCTGAGGATCACAAAGCTGTTAGTTGAAAGTAAAGAAAAGAAAAAAACTGGACCCTGAGAACAATAATGCATCTACCAAAGAAATGAATTTAGGTAGGGGACCTGGATCCTTGGTGAACATGTCACACAAGATTCTGTTTAGAAAGCTTTTGGGAGCAGCTGAGGGTTTACTTAGTACTAAAAATGCCACATATTTCTGTGTTGGCTTTCCAATGCAAACCTTCAGGGTTTTAGGAAGGAATTCTCTATATTGAGGTAACTATGATTTTCCGGAGAGACCAAGGTCCCCAGGCCGGAGTGGTTTCCTATAAAATATCACTGCTTTTCTCAATTGTTTGCATGGATAAACTGTTCTTTTATGAAGACATTTCAATGCCAACAGCTTGGATGGGGCTAGGAGACCCACAATGTCATCTAAAGACCAAAGTCAGATCAAGGTCGCACCCTTGTTGGTTCACCAGCTGTGGTACGTGGAGCAAGGGCTGGAAACTGTGGTTTCTTCAAGGCTACAATGGAGATGATCACAATGCTGTTGTGGGAATTAAAGGGAGGCGAAAGGGAATCCATGCAAACCAAGCTTCTCCAACCTGCAGCCCACAGGTCGCATGTGGCCTCGGACGGCTTTGAATTCGGCCCAACACAAATTCGTAAACTTTATTAAAATATGAAGACAATTATGCACAGACCCTATTTTTTTTAAAAGCTCACTGGCTGTCATGAGTGTCAGTGTATTCTATGGGCGGCCCAAGACAATTCTTCTTCCAATGTGGCCCAGGGAAGCCAAAAGACTGGACGGCCCTGATGTAAACACTTAACATAGTGTGAGGGAGATGTGATAATTGCCGTTGTTACTATCAGCAATGGAGCTGAGGTTTCCTAGACACACAAAAATGTTTAGACTCCACAACAAGAAAACATATAACCCAATTAAAAATAGGCAAAGGACAATTCTCCAAAGAAGATATAAAGATAACCAAAGTATATGATAAGATGCTCCACATCACTAATCAGTAGGGAAATGAAAACCACAATGAGATATCACCTCACACGCACTGGGATGGCTACTATCAACAAAACAAAACAAAACAAAAAAACAGAAGAAATAAGTGTTGGCAAGGATGTGGAAAAACTGGAACCCTGTGCACTGCCTGTCAGAATGTGAAATGGCACAGCTGCTATGGAAACTGTGTAGCAATTCTTCAAAAAAAGTAAACACAGAATTGTCATGTGATCCAATTCTACTTCTGGGTATATACCCATGAGATCTGAATGCAGGGATACAAACAGATACTTGTACACCCTGATTCACGGCAGCATTATTCACAACACCCAAAAGGTGGAAGCAACCCAAGTGTCCATCAGAGGATGAATGGATGAACAAAATATGGTCTATGCATACAATGGGATATTATTCACCTTTAAAAAGCTAGGAAATGCTGACACATTACAACACAAATGAACCTTGAGGACGTTATGCTAAGTGAAGTGAGACAATCACAAAAGGACAAATACTGTATGATTCCACTTCTATGAGGTTCCTAGAACAGTCAGATTCATAGAATTACAAAGTAGCATGGTGGTTTGGGTCACCAGATACTGGGGGATGGGGAATGGGGAGTTAGGTTTAACCAGTGTGGCGTTTCAGTTTTGCAAGATGAGCAAGTTCTGGAGACGGATAGTGGTGATGGTTGCACAACAGTGTAAATGCACTTAATGCCACCGAAAATGGTTAAAATGGTACATTTTGTGTTATGTGCATTTCACCAAACACACACAGAGCTGAGATTAAGGGCACCCTGGACAGTGTGACACGTGAGCCACGTCACGAGATACACAGGGGTAGAATCTCCAGGGAAGGTGAAACAAGCCCCGGCCTGAGCCTGCTGCTGAGCGCAGTGAGAAAGCTGCTGAGGAGACGAGGCAGGGCACCCACAGCAGGGCTCCCTATGAACTGTTTTGTGCCCAGGGCCACTGAGGCAGCACAGCCAGCATCCTAATGTCAGCCCCAGGTGTTTCTGCTTAGGAGTATGGCACTCTCAGGGCAATCTGGACAGATCAACTCCCTGCTTTCCACATGTCCATCCCACCTTCCTGGTCTTTCCCTTCTAACCCCAGCGGCAGGACTCCCCTCATCCTTCTCAAAGCTACTGGCATGGCTGCCTCCCTGATTGTGAGGCTCCAATCAGCGGCGGGCATGACAACCACAGTCCCTTACTGAGCACTAGTGCTCTGGGCCAGGCAATGCTCCACCTGTCCATGTCACTTGACCCATCTAACAAATCAACAAAGAAGTTTCTATTATTGTCCCATTTAATGGAGGAGAAAGTAGAGGTCCTTGGGATAGATCAGGAAGTGTGGGCAGGATGCACCACTTTAGGGTTTGATACTCCATGCCAAGCATGAGCAAAGGCTCAGAGAAAGTACTGTGGGAGGTTATGGGGAAAGATGAGTGCAGCACTTCTATCAGAGTTTAAGAGGCATGGAAGGTGAAAGGGAGTCGCTGAGGATGGAGTCAGACCATGGCAGGCCATGAGAACGCCACGGCTAAGACATTCAGACTCTCTATAAGCAAGAGGGCACCATGGATGGGTTTTGAGCCAGAGAGAAAACTCCACCAGCATTGCACGCTGGGTATATTATGAGTATCACGACACCAGGGACTAAACTGATCAAATGTCAAGAAGAAACTAGAAACGAACTGGTTATGGGTTCCTGCCACCCTTCCCTTTTTTCTCTGATCATAAAAGTAAACGAAATGCAATGCTTCAATCTAGTAGGATAGGCTGATAAATTTTGCCTCCACTGTAATATCTTTTTGTTACTTTAGACTTATCTGGATAGAACCCATTCTGTGTAGTTCTACGGTATCTCCCCTCCATCATGCTTGACCTTGCATGCACAATGCTTACGTTTTTCACCCAGTGCACATCGATATGGAAGCGTGTTCACACCAAAAAAC
Source organism: Lyroderma lyra (assembly GCA_004026885.1). NCBI lineage: Eukaryota > Metazoa > Chordata > Mammalia > Chiroptera > Megadermatidae > Lyroderma > Lyroderma lyra. The sequence continues at coordinate 243,202 of PVJL010000470.1, read as the reverse complement.
AGTCAATATGACCTTCCCAGAGGAGGCCTGAATTATGGATTTTTTTGGCTGAGGGGATCCCTTACAGCGGTATTCCATGGACTGCCTTTTGTTCTCAGAGTCATAATGATGGACCAAAGTTTCATCGCCTGTAATGATCTACTTTAAGAAGTCCTCATCTTCTTTTTCAAAAATTTCAAAAAAAAAATGAAGGAAACTTTTTTGCTGTTAAGGACTTGGTAATAGCACGCTGTTTGAACAACACATCTTTCCATGTCGAGGTGCACGGGGTGAAAAATGGAAGCATCTGTGTGTGCAAGGTCAAGAATGATGGAGGGGAGATACCGTGTGACTACACAGAACTGGTTATATCCAGATACGTCTAATGTAACAAAAGATGTTACAGTGGAGGCAAAATTTAGCAGCCTGGCCTCACACATTTATAAAGTAGTCCCAACCCCGCCACAAGAGAAGAAAGAGAGTGTGTTATCCAGGGTGACCTTTGATGTCAGCCATGCCAGTGGAAGACACAGGAGCAAGGCATGTCTCTTCTCCTGGGAATGGGTGGGCTCTCACCCACCCGGAGATAAAAGCAAAACGCCATCTGCACCCAGACAGCCAACACCTTTACCTCTAGTCCTTCAGCTTTTCTGGAATGAAAATGGCCAGAGAAGTTTCTGGAACCCATAACTTCTTGGTTTTATAATAGCAAAGAGGGGACAGTTTTAACGCTGGTCAGCCTTGACACTGCTCTGTCATCGCATCATCTCACAGACGAACAGATACAACTATACATGACAGTGCACCTCTATAGGCCACACATGGGGATCCTTGTCATCACCGTTCCCGATGTGGCCTCCCGTCAGTGACAAGGGACCTTTCTGGGCCACTACAAACCAAGAGGCTAATCTGCTCTGACCTGAGCTAAGCAGAACTAACCAGTTCCACAGATGAAGTATTCTTCCGGCTTCATCACAGTTAGTATGTCAGGGTGTGTACGACTTGCAAATGCATTCTAATGGGTTTACTGTTTGGGGATTACTCCAGCTTCTGAAAGTAGAAGTCATTTTAGTTTTGTTTGATTGACAGTCCTCTATCTTTAAGGTTGCTGTGAAAAGCAAGAATTGTTCTTCCTTTTTGGGTCTCTGCAAATAGGTACGTTTCTATAATATAGGGCCATGTGGGCCAATGAGAAACAGCAGGAAACCCATGATCCAAAAGCAAAAAGACTAACAAACATTTCCACTGAGCTGCATGCTCCTGACTTTAATGGAGTCAGATGTGGCCCACCCTCTTGTTATTATTCTTTGTTTCAGTGGAGTTGAAAACTGTCAACCAAAATAGACCACGTTCACTGTAGGCCCCTGTCTTCTATAGAACAAGTCATGTTGTCTCATAATGATAATAAGAAAGAACATCTGGGTATGGAGATGACTCATTTCTTCTAAATGCTTCACAGTTATGAAGGGAAAAATTATTCACCAGCCATGCAGTCCCCGGGATGCAGGACATTGAAGACATGCCCACCTCGGATGGCCAGCCCTGTGCATACGTGATCAATTAGGCACCTGATAGTTACAAACGACCCTTTCCTGAATGTTGTGGGTGATGCAGGCAAGTACCATACAAAGGACTGGACGTCTAAAATTTGGAAGATAAGGCACAGGAAAACACAAGTGAAAAAAAGGGGGGGAAATAACTAGACAAAGAAGTCTGTAAGTAGTGCCAAATGATAAGTTAACAGACAATGAGAGCTTTCAGAATTCTCAGGAAGGCAAGATCCCTTTCAGCCAGGATGGTCAGGGGAGGCTTCTCAAAAGATACAGAATCTGCCTGACAGCGGGAAGGAAAAGAAAGGGCTGGACCAGAGCAGAGGGACATCAAGTATGAGAAGCAGAATAGGCCTGGGTGAAGGGCGAGATGCGAAGGGAATGGGGGAAAGTAGAAGGTGATTCTGAAGGGAACAAGAGAACTAGAACCAGTAACCCAGAGAGACCCAACTGTGCTGGGAGCCAGTTTAGGGGGATGTGGTAGAGTCTGCTGGCTACATACCCAAGTTCAAAGTGACCAGTGGGCAACTAGGGCACACAGAACTGGGGGATCTGCAAGGAGATAGTGATGAAATCCTATGGGTCTGCTTAGAGTTCATAAAGGATGGAGAGGGAGAGCTGAACCTTGAGGTGTGTTCTCCCTTACGTGGTGTGATTCTCCCCAACACTCTTCGGATCCAGTCCCTCCCTGCCCCGTGCCCTCCATCAGTGCCTGCAGACCCTGGGGGCCCCTCCCTAGGGGTCTCAAAGGCAAGAACAGGTCTCTACTGTTTTCCCCTCCCAGGCCTCCCACTCAGCTCAGGCCTCCCACTCTGGGACTTCACGTCAAGGAAGAAATGGCTTTGAGAATCAGAGTCACAGAAAGCAAACAGGAAGGGGTCAAAAGAAGAAATATGAAGTTATCGGTGTCCAAGTGAGATGCCAAAGAAAATGATCACTGCCTACAGGAAGGATGTTTCCCTGCTAATCTCAGAAAGAGGAATATGGAAGAGAGGTGGGCATGGTAGAAATCTGATCATACACACAAGGGGCTGTGAGCACTCACAGGGGAGGGAGGTAAGATAGTAAGGTAGATGCCATTATAGGAAAAAGCAAGGAAGAGTATGGGCTGAGGGTGGTGGCTTCCAGGCCATAAGGTGACTGGAAGCCAGTTTCCTGTACTCCACACGGCTGAGTCCAAGGTCCTTCATTCAATTCAGAGTATCAGAGGGCCAGGCAGTAAAACAGCAGTGCACCAGGTGAAAGCCAGTTTGAAAACAGGAACTGAACTGGGAAATGTGTGTGTCATTGAAACTACCAGCAAGTAACCGTGAAGGGGACCCAACCTTCCCCCCAGGCCAGCAGCAGACTACATATACAAAAGGGGGGACCCAAACCCAGAACGATCTTTTGGAGGGCGGGCCCCTTGTAGTACAGGCTTCCCCCACTAGGTGAGTGCTCTGGGAACCATCTGCATCGGTGGACCAGCTGGTGTTGTTGTGAGAGGCTGCGTTCAGCTTCAGTGAATTTTTCTTGAAGACTCTTTCAATGTGTTTGCCCATTTCATGGTGGGTGATTTACACAAACAGTGTGCAGCATGACAACGCACCTGCCCACACCGCGCTGAGTGTTCAGCAGTTTTTGACCAAAAATAGCATGGCCCCCATGCCCCACCCTCACTATTCACCTGATCTCACTCTGAGAGACTTTCTTTTGTTTTCCTGGATAAACAAAGTCCTCCAAGGGTCACGTTTTGCCGATGTGGAAGAGATGAAACAAAAAAGGGCAGAAAATACTAAAAGGCATTCAAACCGACGAGTTCAAAAACTGTTTTGAGCAGTGGGAAAGACATCTCAATAGGTGTATTGCATCAGATGGAGAGTACTTGGAAGGTGACTGAAGAAAAAATACACAATGTTTTATAAATAAATTTCGTTTTTGAGGTCCCCCCTCATAGATCCTGCCTTGTTCAAGAATGAGTAAAGAAAAGGTGGGGGGGGGGACACATGGAATAAAGGTGAAGAAACACCATCCTGAAAGCTCAAAGGAAGAACACATCTCAGAAAATAATTCAGAAGAAAATGTCAGGAAACTGCTAGAATGCAAGAAGTTGTGACTTCTTTGAAAGAGGAACAGAAATTCATAGTGGAAAAAACAGCCAAAATAGAAAGAGTGAGACAAAGAAGAAAACGGATGAGGTAAGCATTATGTGAAACCTGCTCATTTAAATCCACATTCGTAGTTGTAAGTAAATAAAAATATAAAAAGTTAATTTAGTGACATGCAGGGTAAACTTAAATGAAACTCCCTAAATTGCCAAGTGGAAAAAGCAAGGAAATAAAGAAGTGTGTTAAGAAGAAGTATTCCATTAGAAAAGACCAGAACAATAGATTAACATCATTAATCAGTTGTAAAAATAATAGAAGATAAAGAAAAGCATGCTGGGAAACAGGCAAAGAGAAAAGTTACCTAGGAAATCACTTTTATCTCAGATTTTTCCTCTACTCTTACTAACAGGGAAGGAATACTTCCCACCAGAATAAAAGCTCCATGAGGTAGGGCCTGTGTTTTGTTCACTCCTCACCAGGGCCTGAAAGAGCTAGTAGAGATATCACACTAAAGTCAAAGTTTCATGGGATATGTTCATTGTTTCATTCATTATTAAGGGTGTCCAGGAAACATTTGTTGAATGGTGGGACAAAGTGAGTTGCAAATATGAGTTTCTGTCCAAAAAGTTTGACATCCAAGACATGCATATCCAACCAAGTTGTATAGCATTTCGGGTGCAAGAAACAGGAAGGTTCTCTGAGACATTGCAAGCGAGGCTGCCCCCACTCGCTCTCCAGGCACTGAGAGATAAAGCAAAATTAGGAAGATAACAACAGGGAAGTAACCACATAAATGCCTCTGGGGTCATTTCTTACTCATTACAGACCCCTCAACTCAGAAACCTAGGAAACTGGGTTCCCTCTGGTGGGTCTTTCAGCTCAGGGGTAAAGCTTGTGCCCTAGCATTTTCCTCTGCTTCTTCCCTCCCATCTTGGAACCTAGACACAGTAGACTCTTCCTTAACTGGAACTCAAGGAACCAGAAAAAAAAAATCAAAGAAATACTACTTTAAATAAAAATTAAAATAAAATCAATTTCTAGCAGAAATGTAAGTTTAAACTTGGCATGCAGCTGCACATCATGCAAATGCGAGGCCTAGGGCCCCAAAGCAAGCTGATACTCATTCATTTTTCAAGAAAGCAGCATGCAAGTCTGTCAGTACAGCATCATCTACTGATGCAGATCCAAAACCACCCACATCCACTCCTGGTCCTGTCCTAGTACATCATCAGACCCTGATGATCCCAATGAGATGCCTGCCCAGTAACTCTCCACTCCTACATAGTTTTAAGTGTGTATGTGTGTGTTTTTTTTCCTAAGTAACTTGAAGTTAAAAAAAAAAATTATGTTAGTGAAGTTCATTAAGTTAAAAAGTTTATTCACTACCATTTAACTAAAACTGCACACTGCATTCCCAAAGCGGTTTTTACAGTAAAACTGTGTTACATTAAGTCTGTCAATAGTCTTGATTTGCTTTTAATTACTGTATTTCAATATTAATATCAAGGCAATATACAGAGTGTATGGTATGGTATAGTATGGGGGATAGTATTAGTTAGGTCTATTTTTAATAGTTACTCTCAAGCAACCAGAAACTACATTTATCCAGCATTTGTCAATCCCCATGGGTGCCAGTTAACTGAGAGTCTACTATTCATGTTTCTCCTGCAACACCCTTCAAGGCCAGTACACAACAGCCTCCAGCCATGCGTGGGGAGCACTTATAACCAAGGCTGCCTTTTCCATGCAAGCACATGCCGACAATGGGGGAACTATTGAGGCTTTGGGGACACTGTGCTGGGAGAATCACCAAACAAAAACTCTTTGTTTCCTCCCTCCACCCAAGCAATGGTGCGCCCTGTCAAGCACCCTAGTGGCCACTTTCTTTGCCAGGGAATTTTGATTTTCTGCATATTTAAAACTCATCGTGAATGAATCCCCTTAAATCAGTAAAGACTAAGAAACCACCCAGTGGCCAATGCTTTCTGTCATCAAAACCCTCTTTTATATCATCTTCTCAGAGCTGTTCCTGTTTTAGAAGTCAGAGTATGCAGCGTGATCTCAACTATGGGAAATAATGTTCTCCCCATCCCCAACAAAGCAAGAGGAATTACTTAAATGTTATCAAAGGTGTACTTTGTATTATGAGATCCCTCTGACTGTTTTAATTGCACAATAATTTTATTTTAAATTTTTATTTATTTTTAAAATAGGTTTATAAAATAGGCTGAAGCACAGCCTATTGCTTTTACAATCAGAAAAGCACTGCCCTTCCCCCAAATCAGCATATACAATTCCAAATATAGCATATGATCCCAATTATGCAGATGAATACATATAGCAAAAAGAGAAAAAAGATGTTAAATTTTTAAATTTTTTTTCTGCTCTTCTGTATTTTCCAAGTTTTCTATAATGAATACATTAATTTTAATGTATGTGAAAATCTTTATTCCATTATGAGCTGTTGTATGGATATAGCCTTATTTATAACATTTAGTTAATATTTGCTAATAAAATCCCCTTTGACATATATAGCCCATCTCACTTGCCATCCCCTAAAATGAATATTGTTTATCAGATTAGGATTCATTATATTATCTTTCAAATGATGGGAGGACTTGGCGGGGGCAGGGGAGGGGGTTGTTTTTAAACCTGCAGAAGTCATGGCTGATCTGAGAGATACAAACGAACTCTTTTCTTAAATATATATCAGATACAACTTTTTATTCTTTATATTTTTATATTTCTTTGCTTAATAATTTCTATATTGCAACTGAAAATAAATTTAAAAATCATGTATTTTATTATATTTGCAGTGTTTTTAACTTTTTTCTCATTTCAACATATAATAGTAATGAATGTATCTCTCAGATACATGTGGCCTATGCTGTAATTTTTTTTTAAGTGAGCTCCACAGGGTTAAGAAAATGAACTAAATTAAGACAACATGAACAACAGTAAAGAACATTCTCAACATTAGAGATGGAAGGGAACTTAGAGGTAATTTGATCCCATATAGTCATTTTACAGATTGGGAAACTAAGACCCAGAGACAGCTGGGGATTAGGCACCAAACAAAGCTCCCAAGTCCCCATGCAGAGGCCTCGCCTTCTCACTCTATGGCTGCCCTACTAAACCTTGGTGTTGATGCTGCCTTCACAGCTAGAAGACTAGCTCTGCTCAGATGGCATGGCAGGAGCCAGAGCCCCACCTACTATGGCTCCTAGGCTGACCTCAACAGTGCTCTGTGAGACCCTCTTCACTGAGCCACTTCCCATGCTTGTGGCCAATGAGCCCTGTGAAGGGAGGGGGCTCAGAGAGGAAACATCTGTGCGCGCAAGAGCAGTGAAGTCATAAAGGCAGTTGATTTCCCTTTGGCAAAGCAGATCCTCTTCTGCCTATTTTTTTTCCACTCATTGAAATACAAACCTCCATTTCAACAAGGGGGCCTGGAAGATTCCAGAAACTTCTAGAAACCACAACCTCCACCCTGTGACAGGGATTTCTAAAACAAGGTATGCATTCATGGATAGGTTGGGGTGCAAGCATGTATAAGAAACAAGCCCCACAAATCACTAGTAAACAAAAGGATGTTTGTTTATCCCCAAACCCAGTTACTAGAATGTTTGCATAGATGTGAGGGCCAAAATGATGGTAAATACAAATATTAGCTTTGCCTTATACTTCTGTTAAATCACCGAGGAACCTTTGAGGAAATTCAGCAGCTGAGGGCACCAAGGCTGAGTCACTCATGTTGCACCACCCGGGTTTTCCCAACAGTGCAGGCTAATCTCTCCGGAATGACATATTCTAACTTTTCTGACATAGATCAAGCCCATAGAAGAGACAGGAGAAAGAACATGTGAAATGGAATTACTACCCTCAGTGAACAAAACTGGAATTTAGGGGATCACCAGAAGAGATCAGCAAAACCCATGGAGTCGAGAACAACTACTTCCTCAGCGGCTGCTGAAAGCTGGCAACACCGTCACAAACCAAACAGAGACCAACAGAGCGTTGGATAAAAGCCACAAGCCAACCAACACGAGGCCCTGGCCACCTTCCTGGGGCAGCCTGCGTGCACCTTCATCTGAACTCTGTTGCCATCACTAAGGATACCCCAGAGAATACCCATCTGCCACACTTCAAATTCTTAAAAATGGGACTGGTTAGGTAACAGGAAGGGCAAAGGGTCAGCTTTCTTTTCCCCTCCATTCTCCATCTGCAAGGTCGATTACATTGCCTGTGCTTCACCATTAGATGTTATTTTTTGTTGCTGAAGCACAGCCTATTGCAGGCCAGTACCTTGTACACAATGCAGGTTATTTTGACCCTTACAAGAACATCAGGAAAGAACTATTCTTATTTTCATTTCATAATCAAAGAAACCAAGGTCTTACCCAAGGTGTTACAACTAACAAGGCAGAGAACCGGTTTGAATCCAGTGTCCTATGTCCGAAGCTAGCACAATTCCTCCTCAGCCCACACCCCACTCTGTACTTGAAGCTCCTCTGCAGCATGTCCTGGAATCCTTTGTCCCAAGGCAAGTACTCCAGGGAGAAGTTACAGTTGCAGCCATGACCAGCCAAGCCCCTCATTATCAAGTTCACAGGGTAGAAGGTACTAGGTGATTGTCCATAGGTTGCCTTGTTAACTACAGACAGAGGTACCAAAGAAGAGAATGAAAAGTGCCAAGACAGGTATTCCCACAGCAAAGAGCCCTGACCAGCACCCACGGGTGAAACGACACCCAAGAAGAATGTCAACTGAGCACCACAAGCCGAGTCCCTGAGCAGCTTTGTGCTTGAATTTCATCAGGCAGTCCCCACCCACCCACACAAGGCAGTGAGTCGCGACAGCATCAGGGCTGAAATCTGGAGGTCTGGGTTCAATGCTCCAGCAGGGACAGGGACCCGCCTTGCTCTGTCCAGGCGCCAGGCTCCTCACGTCTCCTGGGAGGTGCAGCCCCCACCCCAGCCTGCCTCCCACCCACAGGGGCTGGTCCCCTGTTCCCCTCCAGGGCTACAATTGTTTTGGTGGCGATGAGCAGTCCTTGCCCCTTGCCCCTTGCACTGTCCTACTCAGATCTGTCCCCAGACATGGAAAATACACCCAATAAATACTTGTTGAACAGATGGACCCCCCAGGCTCTGGGGAGGAGTTGTCAGCCCACTTGGAAAGGGGTTTCTTACTTGCCCGGGGTCACCTGGGCACATGGTCAGGGTAGAGGATGTGAGGGAGGCAGGAAGGTAGGGGGCAGAACTACTGCCCATTCATTAATCGATTTTACCCTGGGAGGGGGTCTTATGTACTGAAATGCCTTCAGGGCCCCCCAAATCACAAATGAACAGAATGGGCCAGGGGGAAAAGGTCACCAATGACTTGGTCAGGGTTTCTGAAACCAGCCTCTCAGTGGCCTAGGGCTCTCCAAGTAAATACATTGAGAAAAATATTTACTCTCTCGGCTTGCTTAGGCTATCCTCCAAAGAGTTAAAGCCATTACCCAGAGGAGTTCCCTGGTGGTGTAGTGGCTTAAGGCTTCAGCACTGGGGCTGTCAGCGCTGTGGCCCTGGGTTCGATTCCCAGCCAGGGAGCTACCCACATACAAAAACAACAAAAAACAAAACGAAAAGAAGAAGCCATTACCCAGAGAGAAAGCAAGTGATCATCTATGACAACAGCAGTCTGAGTGACCAGTGCTAGACTTGAAATGTCCATATGTGACTGGCTTTCTTTCACTCCTATGTTTTTAAAGAACCGGCATATTCTTTTCACCTAAGGACAACCAGCCCATGCATGCCTGGGTATCTTCAATCAGCTTGAGCTGCGAACTTGCTCCTGATGTGATTCAATTCCCCAGTCTTCTCTTCTAGGTTCACACACAGCTTCTCCCAGGGAAAGCCGGCCTGGTGACCATCTATCTCCCCAGGGCAGTTGAAGACACCCCAGGAGGTTGTTTAGCACTGTTGCACCCACAGAAGTTAAGTGCTAAATTGCCAGAGGCTGGACAAAAAAGAACTGGGTTTGGCTGAGATCCCGTAGCTGGCAGGATTCCTCCAGCCCTGGAAACACACACACACACACACACACACACACACACACACACACATGCACACATGGAACTCCGCCCTCTGCCCAGAGGTGTGGGTGGGACCCTTAACTCCTTCACTTCAGCTAGGGATCCCCACTTTCCCTCCCCTAAAAAGAACAGAAAAGTGACAATAACAGGTACTGCCATCCTAAAAGTGCTCTGAGCCTCAGCGCGTGGTTCTCAGTCCTAGGCTCTTTCTGCCATACCAGAAGGGTCAACAGAACACAGACTGCTGGGTTCTGGCCTCCAAGTTTCTGATCAGCAGCTCTGGGTGGCACCCACCAATCTGTGTGTGTAACACGTTTCCAAGTGCTGCTGCTGCTGGTTCAGGCATCACCCTCGGAGAACCGCTGATTTCGAGGGGGAAAAATGTGTGTATTCTACAACTGTGCCGAGAAAACTAATCTTTAGGAGACTAATAAATTCACTTTCAGAGACTCTTAAACATCTTGCAAAACATGGCCTTCTTATCTTCCCTCTTTTCATAGGCATAGAGGCGTATAAGTTTCACATCTCCCTAACGGTAAGAAAAACGTCACAAATCAAATAAATCATGGCAATGGGTCCATGACAGGGTTTCCGGCGCTAGAGAACCGCAGAGGTGGGCGGACACTGAGGCAAACTCAAAATTCCGCCCCTCGTCATCAGCATAGTGTCACCAAGGCGGATGGCAGGCTCAGTAGCTGCAAAAGTTATCATTTTTTGCAAGAGAGGCTGGAAATCTGAATGTTTTATGTGAATCTGCTGATTTTTAGATGTTGGCAACCAACTCAAAAATTTCTAAATCAAACTATGGGCAAAAAAAGAAAAAATCATAAAACTACACAACAACAACAAAAGTCCCCCCAAGTTCTGCTCCTAATTTTGCCCACTGGCCACCAGCGTGCAGCTCTTGGTTTTAACTGTTGGGTGTCTGCATACTCAGTCATTTGAAGAGAGAGTTCCCTTAGTTTTAAAGAACTGGATACCACCATTGTAGCCCGAAAGTATGAATTAGCACTTCTACCTTCGACTAAGCATCCTTTCCCTGACACTTCTTAACTGCCAATCTCTCCTTGTGGGTACAGCTGGATGCCAGCTTCTAGGGTGTCGGGGCACACTTTCCATATGAGAAGCTGATGAGAAGGTTCAGAGGGGAGGAGGTGTGTGAGGAAGCTGAGTAAAACAGCTTAAGGACTGAGGCATGAGCCACCGACTGGGGACAGAGGCAGAGAAGTGGGTGAGAGGCAGAGCTGTGCAGCAAGCAGTCTGATAGACACAGCAGCCTCGGGCAGGGCAGAGGCACACCTGTGGGGTCTACAGGTAAAATGACACTGTCGCCACAGTGAGCAGACTGCATGATGTAACAAGACTAAACAGGGGGAAGCCAGCACCTTGGGGCATGCCTGGTGGGGAAGAAGGGTGGGATCCCAACCCACAGGGCTCTGGGCATGGAGACGTGTGTTCTGAGGCTGCTGGGGAAAGTCCAGGATGAGCAGGGCAGTCACTGAAAGAACCACAGGCGTCCTGCTCAATTGGCCCTCAGGTCCTGGGAGAAGGTCTGCCACTTCCAGTCCCCAGACCTGTCACTTCCCAGCTGCCCTGCTTGTCCCTGTTTGTATTGCAAGGCACACCACAACAGCTTCTCCAAATGAGGCTTGCAAGGGGCTCTCCCACTGAGAAATCTCCTTCCAGACTTTCCTTGGACAGAAAATCTACAACCTCCTACAGGAGAGCATTCCAGGTCTTTTGGTCCCCACTCAAGGCCAGCGGTTTTCATACTTACTTTTTTCTTTTGAAAGTCTGACTCACAGTAAAAAGCACATTTTACTACACAACCCAATACACACACACACACACGCACACACACACACACAAAGCAACATTTTCACGTCATGATCATCGCCTTACCGCATGCAACGCACCCTGGTATCTTCTCAGTCTAGCTTTTATGCTGGTTAACACAGATTACGTACATGGTGTGGCTCATGACTCAAGGTTCAAAAGACACTGCTCTACTTGGTCCCAGCCTCCTTCTTTTTAGAATCGTCTCCTTCCCCTCCCTGTGTGAGAAAGAATCAGAACTTTCTATAAGGGATTCCTTCGCTCCGCCTTTCTTGGCCTGCCCAAGCAAAGATGAAATCTCTCAGCCCCCACAGGCTGTACACCACTCACAGGCACCGAGACAATCATACGCATTTTCTCATTTCCAGAACAAGGTCCAAGCCTTGGGACACAGTGCACTTAAAATATTTGTCGTATGATGTGATAGGAGAGTAAGCCTCAAGGAGACTTTCAACGACGGTAGATCTGTACTGAGTTTCACAACACGCCAAGAAACCCAACCTTCAGGGAACTCCTCTGTTCCTGGTGGCACCCTCTCGCAGCCATGGAATATGGAGCTGTGTGGACACCTTAAAGTTTCCAAGTGGCCCTGCCCTCAGGTGCATCTGCCCTGCTCAGGACCCAAGCATTGTCCTCAACAGGGTCACATGGGCCATGACCTGACACTTCCCAACATGCTGGGGGAAGAGGTTCTTGCACCCAGTGCTGAGGTGGGGAAATGGAGCCTCAGAAAAGCTGTCACAGTCGTCACATGGGAAGTGGCTGAATCCACATGAACCCCAGTTTTCTAGACTCCAACCTCCACACTCTTTTTAGAAGCCAAAATGGCTTCTAAGCCTGTTATATAATCCTGTGTTCATTGCCCCCAGCTTACGAGAGGTGAAAGGAACACCCTGAGTGGGCCACTCTCTTTGCGGCCCCTGAAACTCTGCCGTGTGCACTCACAAGCTGCCCTCACCCAGCGACAGAACGTGCACACACCTAGCACACGAGTGCGTGTGAGCCAGAAGTTCCCTCTGGACCTAGTTCCCGACCCTCTTTCTCCCTGACTGGCTGTGTGACATCTGGCGGAGCTGGGCACCTCTCTGGACTTCTTGATCTAGAGCCCACAGAACTGAGCTTGCTGATACCCAAGGTCCCTTCCAGGCCTCTAGTGAGAACTCTACCCACACCATTTGGAGCCGTCAGGTGCCGACAGGGACTGACCACACTCAGGAATTTAAAAAAAAACACAAAACAGAAGGCGAAAATCCAGAACAGGGAACTGAGAGAAGTCCAAGGAAACAAGAAAAACTCACTTTGCACTGAGCTTACCTCAAACACCACCCCAGCCTGGGTGGCTGGCTCTTCTCTCTAGAGCCTTGGGGCCCCCGTGCAGCCCAGACTTACTGAAGGAATGAGGAAGGGGGAATAGTGGGGAGACAGAAGTCCCTCTAAACCAGAGCCAAGCCCCTGACCAGCAGAAGGGGTCCATGAAAGGCATCCCTCTGGCAGGAGTGGCCGGTCCCCACGGCCACCCTGCTCCAATGAGCTTCGAGCACCTGCCCTGAGCATAGCAGCACGGCCCCTGCTTCCAACTCACCTCAGCCCCGCGGTCCCTCCTCTTGCAAATCTGACACGCTGGTCATTTTCTGCCACTGTCTCTGCATCCGCTGCTTCCCTGTGGCATCAGCTAATTCACTGTGCAAAGCAGCATTTATATATAGAAAGTTGCAGCCACGCAGGTTAGCATTAAAATAGAGACTTTGATGTTGCCATGGCAACGAAACAAATGATATTCAAAACGAAAGAGAAGCATGCTGCAATCGGGAAAGCATGTCCACAGCCTTCCAGGGCAGCTGCGCCCCGTCCTCTGGGGTGGGTGGGATGGCCCCTGGAGAAGGAAGCTTCCCTTCCATGAACCTCCTCCTTCCCATTAAGTCACCGCTCGGATTTCAGCTGTGGCCACGGTCCCCTGCACAAGCTCCTTCCTACAGCCAGCTCCTGCCTGAGGCCAAGTTACTGAGGGAGTGCGATGATCTGGACCAGGTGTATCAATTCTGCCAACTCCTCAAGCCCTGGGGGAAGCAGCGTGTGGCCCTCGTGCTGTTCTCAAGCATGTTTCTGGAAACAAAGGTGGCTTCTGTCACTGCCCACAACAGGCAGGGAGTCAAGAAGGCGCCCGTGACATTCGGCAGGCTGAGTCACCTCTCTGAGCCTCAATCCCAAAGTAAAGAGGGAAAAGGAAAGAGGCAAAGCAGCCTAGTGCCTTCCCCCTCTGTGATTCTAGCATGGACATTTTTTCTCCTTTGTCACCTCCTTTGTCTGCTCTCCTCTTGCTTCCTTAGTCCCTGGGCACATGCCTTCACCCTGCCACACGTGCCCTGATAATGCTGGAGCCCCCAATGCCACACTGCTTCGTAGCTCGTCTTGTTGAGCATGCCCACCACCCAGAGCATCTACAGCCCTCAGGTCAGAAGGTCTGGATTCCACGTGTAAGGTGCCACCGAGAGGCTGGGGGCCTCGGATAACTCAGAGCCTCTCTGAGACGCACTTGCACATCTTAGAATCAGGCATCATGCGCTGCTGATGGGAATGCCAAGTGGTCTGGCCACTCTGGCCGTTTCCCATAAAGTTAAACATATACTTAACATATAACCCAGCGATCCCACTCCTCGCTATTTCCCCAAGAAAAATGAAAATACATGTCCATGCAAAGTCTTATACATGAGTGTTCAGAACAGCTTTATCCCTCACACAACATTCTCAAAATAAGACAAAACTGTAGGGATCGATAACACATGAGGGGCTGGGGTGGGGGTGCCTGTGAATACAGAGGGAAAGCATGAGACCTCAGGATCTTGGGGTGACGGAACTAACTGCTCTATATCCTGGTTGAGATGGCAGTTAGATAAATCTATAATATGTGTTAGAATTCAGAGAACCGGACACCCCTCAAAAAAAAGCTGAATTAACTGTATGACAATCTAAAAAATAAAAGAACTACTACTTCCACCTTGAAAAAAAAAATCACGATGATGACACTATCTCCCCACAGGATTATTCAGATCAAAAAGGGTGCCAAGGGGGACTCCCACATAAATTGTAAAATTATTAGTTGTCAGTGCTACTTTTCATTACAAAGATGTTCTCAGTGGTTCTCAACCTTGGACCAGACACATCAGCGTCACGGGGGCATTTGTTTGGAATAACGAACTCTGGAGCCTGACCCCAGCCCTTCTGAATTGGAAACCCCACAGTCAGTTTGAACAAGCTCTCCAGGTGAGCGATTCTAATGCATGCTGAAATTTGGGGACCAAGGGCCTCTATACACCAACAGCGAGGCCAGCCCATCACGGAACGGTCTGGCCCTTTAATCTCCAAAACCACGCATACAGGCAACGTTTTATCTCCGCATCCTACTTGTTCACGTACTGCCTTTTTCTTCCTCTCTCCCACCTCTACCTCTAGACTGCCCCCAAGCCTGGCCAGCTACAGCCCTGCAGGAGACTCCATCTGACCCACCATGATAGCAGAGGACATGGAACTACCTCTCCTTTGAGCGGGGACACGTGGAATGAAGACTCTCTGCTACCCAGATGGAAGGTCATCACGGGGCCCTTGGCTCTGCGAATCCCCTCTGACCTTCTGATCCGGCCCGGTTCCTGGGCCAATCCCAGAACCGTTCAGTGTGCCAGTCCTCTTCCTCCCCTCAATTCCTGGAGTGCTTCTCAAATCCAGTAGGAACACTAATTGTCCCAATGAACCCTAGAGAAGCCCAACTTCCTACTTGCCCCAGAACAACAGCTTCAAAGCTGCTTCACGTGGTTTCTGGCCCTGCAGCTACGCAGAGATGATGGATCACAAAGACGAAATCAGAACCATATGGATTTCATGCTCAGCAAAATAAACAGAATGACAGCATCAGGGGTGGGTCCAGGAACCAGGGAGCTGTGCGTCTGGCCCGAAGCCCGGGCTTGGTGGCCCCCAGCGCAGGCTGGGCTCCCGAACGCTCCTCCCCGCCCACGACTCCTACACTCCACACCAGCCCTGCAGACCCTCCTGATTGAGGTCTCCGTCTCCAATGCTGCTTCGGCTGACGTTGCAGTGTTTTATTGAGTTTTTATATTCTCTTTTATGGTGCAGTTGAGGATGGCTCAGCTTCTTTTCTAGTTTCATTCAAATATGCACAAGCACCAACAGGAATGCTGTGCCCTTAATGACAGTATGACAGCTCTGAGAGCCTCTGGGAGGGGTGTGGGGGTAGCAGCTCTGGCACCCACCCCCTTTTAGACCTCTGGCTCCTTCCTTGCAGAGCCAACTACATAGGGTGTGCCCAATCTGACTCTCATCATAGAACAGAGAAACTGTTTCCTCTCCCTGTTTCTAGGCAAACAATATGGCGGTTCACATAGTCAGTGCTCTGAACCAAGGGTGATTTTGCCCCACAGGGGACAAATGGAAAGGTCTGGAGGCAGGTACTGGTTGTCACAATGGAAGAGGTGGGTGGGTATGCGAGGGGGTACCCCAAAAAAACCAAAATTATCTTCTGGAGGGTGGGCCCCTTGTAGTACAGGATTCTTCTGATAGGTGAGTATTCCAGGAATCCATCCGCATCTGTGTACCTGCTGGCGTTGTTGTGAGAGGCTGCGTTGGGCTTCAGTGAATTTCTTTTTGAGACTCTTTCAATGTGTTTGTCCATTTCATGATGGGTGATTTACACAAACAACATGTGGCATGACAACACACCTGCCCACACTGCATGTGTTGAGTGTTCAAAAGTTTTTGATTTAAAAGCTGAGCCCCACTCTCCCCATTTACCCAATCTTGCTCCAAGCCACTCTTTTTTGTTTCTCTGGATAAAAATAGTCCTCAAAGGGAAACATTTTGCCTACGTGGAAGAGGTGACGCAGAAAAAGGGCAGAAGCAATAAAAGGCACCCAAATCAATGCATTCAAAAACTGTTTGAGCAGTGTACAAAGCATCTCAATAGGTGTACTGCATCACATGGAAAGTAACCTGAAAGTGACTGAGGTTTAAACATGTAAGAATAAATATACAATATTTTATAAATAAACTCTGGTTTTGGGGGAGTTCCTCCATCGTATCAGTTCCCTATTGCTGCTATAACAAATGAGCACAAACTTAGTGGCTAAAAACAACACAAAATTATTATCTGCGAGTTCTGTATTTCAGAAACAGGTGTCACTGGGCTAAGATCAAGATGTCGGCAGGGCTGCATTCCCAGTAGAGGCTCTAGGAAGAATCTGTTTCCTTGCCTTCTTAGTTTCTAGAGGCTGCCTGCATTCCTGGGCATGTGGCCCCTTCCTCCATCCTCAAAGCCAGCAATGGTGGGTCAGAGTCTTTCACACTGCCATCTCTCTGGTTCTGTCTCTTCTGTCTTCCTCTTTCACTTGTGGGACTCTTGGGATTACACTGGGCCCAGTGGATAGTCCAGGATAATCTCCCCATCTCAAAAGCAGCTTTTTGCAACCTTAATTCCATATGCAACCTCATTTCTCCTTGCCACATAACCTAACGCTCACTGGTTTCAAGGGCTAGGGCATGAACCTCTTTGGGGGGGGAGGGGTAGTCATTACTGTGCCTACTCTAGGGTGCTACTGGCATCTAGGGGTGCTGCTAAACACCCCATAACCCACAAGACCACATGCCCACAACAAAGGATCATATAGCCAAAAATGTCAATAGTGGCGAGGTTGAGAAACCCTGGCACAGACTAACACTGAGCAGGTCTTAGCTAGTTCCTCTGGTTACTCTGACTCTAGTCCATTTCCACAGAGAGGTCAAGTGTAGGGCTTTTGGTGATCACAGAGAAGCTCTGACCCACAACCCACAATTAAGGAGAAATTTTTTTCCCATTCAGTTAAATATTTTAAAGTAGATTCTATTACTGTTCTGGAATCATCCTCAGATTATCCTTTTCTGATACACAGATGTTAAAAACATATAAAATGCATCTTACGTATAGAAGGCACATGCACACAATGAGCACAGATCACTTACATCTCTTTAGATGAATAAGTTCAAACTACAGGCTAATTCTACTTTGCTGCGGGGTTGCTTTTTCATCTCAGTAATCCTTGAATTAGGCAGTCAGTGCTGCTCACACCCCCACGCCCTCTCTCCTCCCCTAAGACTGCTGAGAGACCACTAGCAGATGAATACTCCTAATGGCCCTGCAGCTCTCAGTCCCCACACCAAATGCCCTCTTTTCCCACCCTCTTTTCCTGTGGATACCCAAGGGAGCCCTGCACTCTGTGGGTGAGGTCTGCAAGAGCTGGGGCTGCCTGAGAGGATGAGGGGGGAGATGTGCTCAGGAGGCCCATCCAGCCCTACAGATAGCAGGGGGCTATTCTGTAAAGGACAGTCCCTAAGCAAAGGTCCCTCCACCCAGCCCTGTGGTACCATTTGCTGGCTGAGTTTCTCAGAATGAGTCAAGAGGGGCAGCAGAGGCTGAGTCTGTGGTTTCATGGGGACTCCTCTGCAGGGACAGGCAGGCAGGGTCTGCTAAAACTATGTTTTTGTTATTCTGACAAAAGGAGTCCCAGCTCCCTCCTCTCCTCCATCAAAGTGATGAGCAGAACCACAGTGGTACCTAGTGTACGCATGCAAAGTTGTATGTATGCACACCAGGTGTACATATGCAGTCAGGGTGTATATATGCGCAAAAGTGTGTACGCATGCATGCAACAGTGTATGTACGCATGCAAGGGTATATGTACGCATGCACATGTCCCTGTGTCCTATACCCCAGGGGAACCCTTGCTATTCTGCAATCTCTGCTGTACAGCAAGGTGCTTATTTAACTTCTCTGTTACATTATCCAGCATTTTCTGCCAAAGCCAAATCTCTGCTCCAAAGCATGGAAGCAATGGCTCTAGCAAAGGCCTGACAATGATGTCTGAGATACTTTAGGGCTTGGAATCACCTGCATCAATATGTTGCCTGCAGAGACAGTGTGTTTGTTTGCTCTTCTGTCTGATGAATGCTGGTTGTGAGTGTACTATGTGCTACACACCTTTCTAGATGTGGAAACTGCAGCAGACAGCAGGACAGACTGGCCTTGCCCACAGGGAGTTTACATTCAAGAGGGGAGAGTGGTAAGGCCCCACTTTCAACACTTACGTTCATCATCTCATTTAATATTCACATCAGGGTTGGAGGAAAGGGGCTTTAAATTGTTTCTACTTTCCGAAAATTTCAACCTCCACAGTATGTGACATTGATAACGTGCCCGTGTGGTCTCATCAGTTTATGTCCAATCACTCGTTCAATCTTCCCCACCCCTTTGTGAGGAAGGTTCTATCATTACATGCATTGCATGGAAAGAAACTGAGGTTCAAAGAGTTAGTAGCTGGACCCAGTGTGTGTGCATTTGCAGCTAGTAAGTGGCAGCACGGGCACTGGACCTTAGGTGGTAATTAAGGATTTGTCAGTAACAGTCTCAGCTGGTCTTGCCCTTCACAATGACACAGAGGGAGGGCAGAGCTTGCACACTGGTTCCAGAACCCCTAGTGTGTCACCTGTCCTTTAAACTGCTCACCTTGGGCAAATGTTCCTTCAGGGCACCTGGGCCCAGGGCTCCCACTTCCAAGGGGCAGACAAGGGGCAAGGAACTACGGGAGCACTCACCCCATTCCCTTTTCCATTTCTCAAACATGGCTCTCACCAGATCCAACATTAGTCACGTAAATGCCAACGGAAGCACAAAGATGCTCTGATAATGGTGTTTTCAAATACAAGGGCCCAGCAGTGGTGGCTCACTCATCCCCACCTTTGGGACCTCCAAGTCAGCTCCTCCGTCTCCCGTAGTGGGCCGATTAAGTTGTTTACTGCTTTGGAATAGATAGCTCTTAACATGTGCCATCTGGAGGCTATATTATCATGCCCCCACCTCACCCCTTTCTGTTCAAAGAGCCACCATCTTGCTGCCACCCAAGACTCTGCTTCGGTCTGTAAAGTCCCTTAATAAACTCTCTTTCCTTTTGGAGTTGCCGGCCTCTTGATTAGGTTGTTCAGCCCCATTCTCTTTGGGAAGTCGGGTCCCATACATCTCAGGAAACTTTCCCGAGGTCAGTGCCCTGTGATGTCTACCTGGCTGGGGCCCCACAGCTTCACGGGCACCAACGAGGCAAGTCACATGGCTCTGGGAGAAGACATAACAGGAATGTCAGGAAAATGGGCTCAGAGTGGAAGATATACAAGAGAGCGGAGTGCCAAGGAGGGCTGGCAGCCGCAGCAAGAAATTGTTTAGGGACATTTGGGGAGCTGGAGTCAGGGGCCCATGTGCTTGGGAGTACAAGGCACCTTGACTTCAGAATAAGGTGAGAACAATTAGAATACTTCCCCCCATGCACCCCAATTTCCCCAAGTGACCAGAAGAGCTGTGGGGTAGGAGAGGGTAGAGAGGCATCTTCTGGACTAGAAGGAGGAGAGCGGGTAGAGCACTGAGGGAGAGCACGAGAGGATGACAGGAAGCCAAGACCAGCTGAGACTGTTACTTACGACTCATGCGATTCTGACCTGTAGCTATTACAAAGGAGGTTCTGGTCTCTTAAGGCAGTAGTCCCCAACCTTTTTGGCACCAGTGACTGGTTTCATGGAAGACAATTTTTCCACAGACTGGGAGAATGTGGATGGTCAGAATGATTCAAACATATTACATTTGTTGTGTACTTTATTTCTATTATTATTATTATTATTATTATTATTATTATCATTATTATTACATTATAATATATAATGAAATAATTATACACCTCACTTGCCACTGTAAAGCCTGCCACCAGATGCAGCAACTTAATTGTCACTTATCACTCACTGATAGGGTTTTGATAGGAGTCTGCAAGCAACTGATTTATTATGGTCTCTGTGCAGTCAAACCTCTCTGCTAATGTTAATCTGTATTTGCAGCTGCTCCCCAGCACCAGCATCACCACCTCAGCTCCACTCCAGATCTTTAGGCGTTAGATTCTCATAAGGAGTGCATAACCTAGATCCCTTGCACGCGCAGTTCACAATAGGGTCTGTGCTCCTATGAGAATCTAATGCCACTGTTGATCTGACAGGAGGCGGAGCTCAGGCAGTAATGTGAGTGATGGGAGGGACTATAAATTCAAATGGAGTTGCTCACCTCCTGCTGTGCGGCCTGGTTCCTAATGGGCCACGGACCAGTTCTGGTCCATAGCCCTGGTGTTGGGGAGCCGTCTCAGGGCACCGGAGAGAAGGAGAAAGGGTTACCAGCTGGAGACAACTAGAACCTGCTGATGCAGGTACTGTCTACAGGAGGCACAGGAGGTATTACTCGATCCCCACCACTGGGAGAACAGATGTTGGCATTGCTTATAAGGGTGTCAGCGAGGGCCTCGATCTAAGCTGGATGTCAGCCCTGTCACTGCCACCCCCACAGAGGACTCAAGTGGCTGGGAGAAAGTCCCTTCGCTCTGACCACATCCGGGAGCCCACATCTGCCACGTGGAAGTGCTGCAGGACACGCGCAAGACACAGGGCAGAAATAGATTAAAACCGGACTTCTCAGCTTCCGCTGTGGTCTACAGACCTGAGCCGTGGAGGGATGCAGTACACTGGGGTTTCCCAAGGCAGAGATTCTCAGAACACTTGCAGCACCTAAGATGACCCCTTAGGTGGTGTCCACGAAAACTCCAAGAGCCTCATTTTTAAACAGTTACACACTTACTTTAAGGCCTATTAGAAAAGACCTTGTAACTAGTACAGAAAGCCTATGAGGTCACATTCATTCTGCAAGGTGGCCATGTCCTGTTCTGACTGGCTCCTCAGGGATCACAGAATATCGGCATCAGAAGGGAACATTTCTCAGTCAAGTCTTACAGTATCATGGTGAAGAGGAAGGAAGGACAGGAAGCCAGACTGCCTGTGTTCAAGCCCAGTTCTGCCTGAGCAAGTTATTGGAACTCTCTGGACATGTCAGAATTTTTATGAAAATGAAAATAATAATAAATTATGCTTCTTGCAAGTATTAATATAGAGAAAGTATTTAAAATTGGCCTGCCCTTGCTGACACTGCTATCAAATGATAGCTTCTCCCACTGTATAACTTACCATCTTTTATAAAATGTGATGGCATCTGGGTGGCTCCAAGCCTACAGCCCACATCAGTGGTGTCTCCTCTGCCTCCTGTTTCCTCCTAACTCTCTTCACTCCTGAGCTTACCTCTGTCCCACTCCTCTCACTCCCACCCCCACGGGCCTGAGAGCATCAGACAAAAAGGCCAGGAGGACCACTAGCCAAATACCTCCCGGGAGACACGCACAGAACCACCAGGCCACTGCCCTGCCAGCCTCCAACCAGGGATGTCTGCCTATGTGACCCTCTGACCCTGAAGGTTCTCTGAGACACTCAACATGCCCATCCTGACACTAGTTCCCTGTGGCTGTGATCAGAGATAAACCATCCCCTGATGTCTGAAGTCTGAAGAGAGATCCAAATTAGTAAACATTGTTTCCCTAACTAAGCTGGATCCCTTAGAGAGAAGTTGATACCCACATTCCTTAACCTTCACCTTCACCTTGACCCCTAAGGTGTGGTCACATCACATTTTGTCAAGGTGCTTTGGGCACTACTGGTGCCATGCCAATGGTCTTCACCTTGGTCACTTTGGCAACAACTGGTGTGGAGCTATGATCTGTCCTGCAGAGATCTAGCACCAGTGACAGCTGAGAGGGAGGCCGCCCACAGAAACACCCACTTGTGCCTTCCTAACCTCTCAATCTGCTCATGAGATGCTCAGTGAGATCACGCCAGCACTCCCATCTACTCTGGACAGGCTAGCTCTTCCCAGAAGCACTACACCCATTCCCCTCACTGACACCAGGCCAACGAAGCCCTGGGTGTCCTTGGAGCTGAGGGCAGAGAACTGGCTGTGTCAAGCAAGGTCCCAGGGTCACCCCTGGGTTTGGTGATTCACTAGGAAAAGTCCCAGGACTCAGCATGTCGTCCTGCTCAAGGCCATGATTTATGATAGTAAAAGGAAACAAAGCAAAATCCATAAAACGAAGGGGTGCCTGGGCGAGTTCCTGAGGAAACTGGTGTACGCTTGCAGCCATCGTCTCCTGGTCACACGGGAAAAGCTTTACTCCTCCCACAGTGAGCTGTGACAACGGTGGGAGGTGCTGTCTACCGGGGACACTCAGGGACTCAGCCTGGAGTTTCACTGGGGGCTGGTCCCAGAGGCACCCTTGACCTACCATGTACCCAAACTGCAGACCCCAAAAGGAAAGCCAATGTTCCCTAAAGACCCTATTACGTATGTGCACAGTTTAATCTCATCCTTTAGGGGATGATGGGAACCGTCTCTAAATTCAAGTTTCTAGACACCAGCCAAGGGCCAATCCTGCCAAGGAAGGCTTTGTGAGGGCAGTGCTCTCAGGCCTGCTTCTGCCCCTTGGTGACAGAATGTTTGGTAGACGGGACCACCCCTCCTGTCTGGCCCATTCAGTAGCAGACTCCTGCCACCAGATCCTAGACAAGTGACAAGACTCTAGAACACTCGTGGCGACAGAGAGCTCACCCCCTCACAAAGCATACGAGTCCACAGCTGGCCTGTGCCCACTGTCAGCACTTTTGCCCCAGGGAACTCCAGCTTCCGAGCACACTTACTACTGCTCAGTGTCAGGCATGGGGTCAAGCACATGACACACATTTAATTTAATAGTAAATGAATATTGGTGCTCATTTAATATTATCATTCACAGTTTACAGTGGAATCAACTACAGCTCAGAGGTGTGAGACGACTAGTCCATGGTCCCACCGCTAATGACTTTGAACTCTGGTCTATTTGACCTTTAAACCCTACACCCACCTTTTCCTGGAAGCCTGCCTTTCACTCACCACCACTGTCACCTTCCATATAATATACTACTTTTACTCTTGTTTATTTAATATCATTTGTTGACTCACTTTTTCACTTACAAAAAAAAAAAAACCAACCTTATTTCTCAGAAAACGTTACAGTATTCTCCAAATAGAAAACTAATCACATCTACCAGAAATATACAGTGAACACAAAAATAACCCCAAGAAAACCAAGCAACCTGATTCGATCCTAGCTGGCTACCACAACCCGCTGAGGCCTCTTCTTACCCAGCAGGAAACTTTCTCCTTAACAGAATGGGAAGCACAGAGAGAGGACTGCAAAAGAAAAGCCTTTCTCCTTTTTGTGAGTCAATGGGATCGAAAGCCTTGCCCACGGACCATCGAAAAGAGGCTGACCAGATGTACAGATTTAAATGGGACAGAAAACAACAGTACTGTCCCATTTCAAATGGTACATATGGTCAGCCTAGTCTCACTGGGCTACATGCAAGGTGTCAGTGGGCTGACCACACGTACCGTTTGAAATGGGACAGTACTGTTGTCTGTCACGTTTAAAATTGGATGTCTGATCAATGTAATCTAAATCCATCTCTACATGGTCTCTTGGGAAACCTTCCAGAGAGAAAATACCAGCCAAGACACCATCCCTCCGGCCCAGTTCCAAAATCAAGACTCCTCTAGGGAGACAGAGGCAGAAGCTCTCTCACGGGCACGTCATAATCTAGAAAGTAGGGGTGGGTATGGGGGAGCCGAGGGCATACAGAAGTCAGAATGTACCAGTTCTCCAAAAGAGGGACATACACTCCAAATTCCCAGTTTCCCATTGTATCCAACACCTCATAAGCCTCTGGTCTGGCCCAATTCAGGCTCTGAGGAGTTACCCAATCAAAGTCAGGGGTTCCCACTACAAGGCCACTCGGTTGGGTATTTCTAGGCAGCAGGTCATAAGGGCACCAAAGAAATCCAAGTGGAGAAAGGCAGGGGGTGGTTGAGAGCTTGGATTCGTTCATGAGGCACACAGACCCGGGTTCGAGTCGTGGCTCCACCATCCCCTTGGCCAAGTGGCTTTTCGCATCTGAGAAACAGGACCCAGAATGATACATACCCCAAAGGGTTGCTATGGGATGCTACAAATTGCCCAGGTTCGGTGCTTGGTAATGCATTTTTATAGAGCTGGGCACTGAGTCTGGGGCCAAAAACAGGAATGGGAAAGGGCAGAAGGCAGGGTGTGTGAGGGCCAGCTATGCACACTCATGTGCAGAGAACTGCCACACAGGTGGGACCCCCAACTGGAGTTCTTGTCAGACAACGAGGGCTCACCCCACATGTAGACCAAGGGCCACAAATTGGGCCGTGGACCGAATACAGCCCCCTTGCTTTGCTTGGCCCATAAACATCTGAAAAATACTTGGCTTAGTTGCCTACATATAAAAACCAGGAGATTTCCCATGGGAAAAAAAAAGGCTACAATTGTTTCTTGAAAAATCAAGAAGCTCGTGTCCTGAAGTTCGCACTGAGGAAATGAGGGGAAATGCTGCCACCCTCCCCACCCTTCTCCAACACAGTGGCTTTCAACCCTGGCTGCCCCCAAGCATTACTGGGGAACTTCAAAATCACCCTCATGCCCAGGAATCTCCCGACCCATTACACAGGACCCCTGAGTAGGGACCTGGAGCTCAGTGGCCTTTGGAACTTGCTGGGTGATTCCAGCAAGGCTGTGCTGCTGTCTCCATGGCCCTCGGGCAAACACCTCCACCTGCTTCACAGGTACTGTTATCTGGCCTGGCCCAGACACTAGCAGATCCAGCAGCTTGTTTGGGCAAAGTGAGAAATAAGGAAAGGCTGATGAGGCCACAGAACACGAGCCCAGCACAGCCCGCAGCCCTGCTTTAACTGGAGTCCGTTCCACAGTATCTCCGAGCTGTGAGGCGGCACCCAGGCCATCTCAGGGCTGCACCGCCTCCGCCCGTCCCACGAAAAGGACCAAGGTTGCTGAGAGGTCTGGGAGCCCGGGGACAGCCCGGAAAGGTATTCAAGTTTCAGATTTCCCTGCAGTGTAAGAGGTTCTCTGGCTTAAAATACACTTTCTGTAAAACCCTGGAGCCAGGCCACACCCACAGAAACGCCAGGTTCCCTCACTCACTGGCAGAATGGCCCCGTCTGCGAGCCTGCCCTCCACAGGAATCGATGCAAACATAAGGAAAAAACAGAACAAACCACTTGCCAGGACCATTTTAAGACATGACGGGGAAGCCAGGCAAAGAGGCTTGGGGACAGGCCAGCGCCCATGGCCTGAGCGACCCCAGGACAGGTGCCTTAGGGGCTTATCTGCACTTGGGGACATTACCCACTGGATGCGTTACCTGTCTAAGAACAGGGGCTACACATTAAGAAGGAAAGTGGGTGTCAGGATGTCATCACTCTCCAGCCTGTGTCATCATTCCAAGCATACAGAGCAAGGCTGCCTCTATGCTGTCCAGGGCAGGCAATGCGATCGAGACAGAGGAGGAGGCCTCCCTGCCTGGGGACCAAAGTGACAGCAAGGTGAAGCCTACTTGCAGGAACAAGGTGAGGAAATGGGATTTTAATGGCACAGATAAAGCGGGGCAGGGCCAGTAGCATGTGAACTGTAAACCTTCCCAGTGCGCAGTGTGTCCAAACAGGCCCAGGACACACTCAAACCGGGAAACAAGAAAATGAGGAAGAGGGTGTTCACTGTGCAGGTAACTTGGCAGGCAGACTCATCCTACTCCGGGGCCCTGTGCAGAGCTGGGGGTGGGCAAGTTTGCATCACAAAGTTTGAGCCCAGCATGAGCTTGGGTCTTTCACATTCACTGGTAACAATCCTGGAAGTTAGAACACTTTCCATTTGAGCCTGTTCTCCAAGTACAGGGCCACGTTGTTGTCTCCAAGCACCTGGGGAAAGCCTCGGTGTCAGTGACAGCCTGAAGCTTTGCTACACAAAGCACGGTCCATGGACCAGCAGCACTGAGCTTGTTAGTAACCCAGCATCCAGGCCCCACCGCAGACCACTTGCATCATAATCTCCATGCTCACAAGCGCCCCAGGTGAACTGAGCCAGAGTTAGCCTCTGAGAAGCAGCACAAAGGCTATTTCCCCTGCATAAAGTAAATCTCAGGGCACTACCATGGACTCATCCAGTTCCCAACAGCTGCACAGGCAGCTCGGGAATTTATAGGCAGTTTCAGGTTAGGCAGCTGCACTGACTACTTTCCCCCAGTCGAATGCAAGGCTGCCAGTACGTCCTCCATTCTCTAACTCACGGATCAACCAAGGCCATCACCGATTAAACTGTCTCCCCGTAGCCACTGAACCTGACAGATGACGTTTCAGGATTTACTTGTCCCATCCGTTCATTTATTTGCTCATCGAGCTCTTTCAAACAATTTTGGGGTGCCTACTTTACATGTCAGGCACTAAGAATAAGCAGATAAATGACTCAAGCCCAGTCCCTGGAAGAACTGGACTCCCGTAAGAAAGAAGGCAAACAGGCAGCATGAGGATGTGTGCAGTGCTGAGGGACAGAACTGGAGGACGGGGTGGGCGGCCGGAGGGGGCCCATCCAGGAAGGCTTCTTTGGAGGTGGTGCTGCCTAAACTGCATCACGACATGCTTTCTCTTTACCAGGCTTTTCTCTGTGTTTTCTGGTCCCTCCCGTCCTTCTCTTTGTTGGATTGGTTGCATTTTCTCTCTTTTCCCTCCCACCCCCACCAACTTGACATTTGTAGGGTCTATTTCTACTACTTAGGTGGTTACACTGACATTTTTAACATGTACATTTGACTTCAAGCATAAAGTTAATCAATAGCTCTTTTCTCCTTCTGAATAATACAAAATGCTGCAAAGCTCTAAGTTCGAGAAGGTGCTGTTTTTCCACAAGTCTTGGAACCACCTGGTTATTCACTATCTCCTGTAACTGATCGATCATTTTCCAGAAAAATGAAATATTCCAAATTGACTCAAGAGGAAATAGAAAACCTGAATAGATCTATAACCTTCAAAATAAAATTAATCCAACAACTTAAAATCTACCTTAAAAACTATAATGGGTCTCTGTGGTTTTACTGACAAGTCTTTTTCAGACCTTGAAGGAAAGGACAACACTTTTACAATCAATTCCAGAAATAGAGGGGGAAAAAGAAAACCACTCAATTCCTTTTGAAATACCCTGATACTGACCTTCAAAGAGAAACAATATAAGGATCATTTTAAAGTCCACATTCTAACCTCATAGAGCGTAGGTGTAAACATCCTAAATACACATTAGCAAATTTTAGCAATGTGCTAGGAATATTAAACCATCAGAAAATTCATTCATTAAACTCACCACATTAAAAGGTTATAAGAAAAATATAGGATAATTTAGATGCAGAAAAAGCATCTGACAAAACTCAGCAAGGTTTTGGGATTAAAATTCGAAAACTAGGACTAGAACATAATTTTTCTTGCTTTGATAAATGGTAACTATCAAAAATTGGAATGAACTTCATACTGAATGGAAAACACGGGAAGTTTTTCCTTTAAAGTCAGGAATAAGACAAGGCTATTCATGACCACTTTTCAACACTGTACTGAAGACCCCACACCACAGTAAGGTAATAAAAAGAAATTAAAAATATAAGGTTTGCAAAGAAAGAAACTGCTGGCTTCTTTATATACTATCACTATCTATCCAAAAAATCCAAGACA
Source organism: Lyroderma lyra (assembly GCA_004026885.1). NCBI lineage: Eukaryota > Metazoa > Chordata > Mammalia > Chiroptera > Megadermatidae > Lyroderma > Lyroderma lyra. The sequence continues at coordinate 215,107 of PVJL010000470.1, read as the reverse complement.
TTCTATAAACGATCAGAACTAACAAGGCAGGCTCAAGATCTATTTATAAAAACAAGCAGCATTCCTAAATATCATCAACAATCACAAAATCTACTTCCAAAACAGGTTGTTTATCTCCATGCTTTCCTAAAATCCCATTAGAAATGAAGGGGGTGGGGTAGGGAACAGGCACAAAGCCACAAAGGGTGGGGAAAGAATGAAATAAGAATTGACAATAAATGACACATAGCCACAAAATTTTGGACAACAGAAAACAAATGGATTGTTTCCATGTTGTGGCCACTGCGAACAGCGCTGCAATGAACACTGGGGTACATAAGACTTTGCGGACAAAGGAGATCATCATACTTAGTGAAATAAGCCAGACAGAAAAAACAAAGAACTGTATGACTTCACTCATATGCGGAATATAAAACTGAAAGCAAAGAAAAAAGAAATGAAGAAACAAATAACCCATGGACACAATCAATAGTTTAATGTTTATTTGGGGACGAGTAGGATAAGGAGGGGAGAAAGGGGAGGGGGTGGGGGGGAAGCTAAATATAAGGTGATGGAAAGAGAAGTCACATTAGGTGGTGAACTTATTATACAGCAAGTTGACAATGCACTGTAGAATTGTATGCCTGAAACCTATGTAATCCTTGCTAACAGATGTCACCCCAATAAGTCTAACAATAAAAATGAATTAAAAAAAAGAGAAAACAAATGGATAAATGGTAATGACCTATTAATAGCATAGAGGAGAAAACTGAAATGTTTATGCCTTTGGAGGAAGATATCAATAAGAAGCAGCCAATGTACAATGCAGAACTTAGGAGGGGCCCAGGAAGACTCACAAGCAAAAGATAACTACAAGATGGAGGTTTAAAGAGGAGGCAGGGGATTGCTTTTTAGATCACACCCTACCCTCAAGCTGCCAAGTGACTCCCACTACCCCACAAGGCAGGAAGTGGCAGATCAACTCTTGAAAGAAACAAGTTCAGAGCTCCTGGACTCAGGGATATCTAGAGGACAGAATGACCAGTCTTAATGAAAATGGGGCCATTAAGCAAACGATTACATACTGCAGGTTTAAGATCAGACCCACTTCCTTCCCAGCAAGTTACTGAAGGGTGTGCTCCAACACAACAAGGGAGAAAACCAAGAAAGGGGGAAATGTGAGCCCCAAGAAATGGTCAAAAGCTGAAGAGAAGCAAAAGAAAGTAATGGGATGATGGTAAAAAAGATCCCAAGATGTCAAATGACCATCAACTTGAAGAGAGACAGACCAAACCAGAGCAAACTGATTCTTCCATCATCAGTAAAACAAAAACAAAAACAAAAACAAAAACACAGTCCTGATAGATTACTTCATGTGTTGACAGTATTCAGGGGAACTTTACAGGTCTGGTAAAGAGTATGGGGGAAGAACTGGGACAAGAGACAAGTGACAACAGCAAATTAAACACACACACACACACACACACCATTTTGTTTTTATACATTTCCATTTTTTAAATTAACTAGGGGAAATAAAAAATTGTTCCATCAAAGAAGCAGAAATCAATATGTCTCTCACCTACAATTAATATAAGTAATTTACAGAGGTATTCTACCGTAAAAACCAGACTCCGATATAACTAAACCTCCTGGTGTGGCTATTTTGGGAGTTGAGGAAAGAAGAATGCACATGGCATGGGGTGAGGTTGTGGTGGGTGGGGGCTCCATAATGATGGTAGGAGAGCACGGTCTAATTTTCTAATTTTCTATAATAAGGAGTTCAATAGACAATGTGTGATACTGGGAGGTGGGTGGGGGATAAGAAATAATAGTATAAATATATTATTTGCAAAAATGGAGATAAAGCCCTAGAGTTAAAGGTAGTGACCTTTGAGGGAAAGGATTTGGGGGTAGAGTGAGGTAGGGGAATGCACTACTTTTAAAAATTCTATTACTGTGATAAAAATAAACATCAAATTTAAAAAGAACAACATTAAAGGTACCATTCACAAGAGCAATACAGCCGTAAGTTAGCTGTCAGTCAATGTAATTGAAGAGTACAAGACTTGTTTGAAGAAGAGTAGGAAACTGTACTGAGATACACTAAAGAAGACCTAAATCAATGGGCAGATCTAACTTGTTCCTAGGTGGAAGACTCAATGCTGCTAAAGAGCCTTTTCTCTCCAAATTAATCTCAAAATGCAGTACATTTCAACAAAATCCTGACAAAGTTGTTCAGACCCAGAAATTCTCCTTCTAAGTATATAGCCCCAAAGGAATGCTAACATAAGTACACTACAAGATGCTATATGTGGTATGATTTTTAAAATATGGTGAGTGTTTAAATAAAAGAAATTTATCACAGTAAAAGACACATTGCCATGAATCCCCCTCACAATACTCCCCCTTGCTTCAAACACACTTGTCCCATCATTCTTGCCTCTTTCTGAAGCAGTTCTGGAAGTCTTCCTGCCTTTAGTTATGCTGTCGTGGCTGCCTCAGTGTCCTGAATTGATTTAAACCACTTACCTTTCATGGTCATTTTGATTTGGGGGAAGAGCCAGAAGTCGCACAGTGCAGGATACGGTGAATAAGGTGGATGAGGACACACCGTCATGTTTTTATTTGACAGAAACTGACATACCAGAACTGAGTGTGACCGAAATGGATTCAGGACCTCGAGGCAGTCACAACAGCGCAACTAGACACTCACGACAGAGGACTTCCAGAACCGCTTCAGAAAGTGGCTGGGATGATGGGACAGGTGTGTTTGAAGTGAGGGGGAGTATTTTGAGGGGGATTCATGGCAACGTGTCTTCTACTGTAATAATATTTTTTTAATTTCAACATTCTCTGTTTTTTTTTTTAAAATCACACCTTGTACATAAGGATAAAGATGGCAACATTATCTATAGTAATCTACAATGTCCACCAATAGGGATAAACTGAAATATGGACATGCTAGAAAACTATATAGCAGGTAAAGCCAATTCTACATAAATCAACGTAGATAAACCCTGAAAACTAGTATGTAAGGGAAAAAAGTGAATCGCAACAAGATACAGTATGACACTTCTTGTGTGAGTTTAAAAACAAAAAATGTAACAGAAAACATTTTGGATTCATACATGCTAATAAAATTTTTAAGCAAGCTTGTGGAAACGATACACTGACCACAGAATGGTGGTTACCTCGAGGGAGAGGAGAAAGAGAACAGAATTAAAGGGACACTCGAGGATTTTTAATGCCAAGTCATGTGTTATTTCTGACTGACATTTGGCAAATGTTAATACTTGTCAAATCCAGAGATGGTGATAAGCACATGAAAAATGTTCAACATCATTAATCCTCAAGAAAATGCCAGTTAAAAGCACAGTGAGGAACTACTTCATACTCACTAGAATGGCTAAAGAAACAAAAGTTGGCAAGAAGCTAAACAACTGTAAGCTCACGTATTACTGTGAGTGATGAGTAAAGTGCAATAACTACTTTAGAAAATAGTTTTGCCATTTTTTATAAAGTTAAACATACGCTTACCCACGACCCAGCAATTTCACTCCTAGGTATTTTTGCAAGAGAAATGAGAGCATGTCTGAAAGACTCGTAGACAAATGTTCACAGCAGGATTATTTCTAACAGCTAAAAACTGGAAACGACTCAAGTGTCCATCAACTGACAAATGGATAAGCAAATTAGAGTACATTCAACTAATGGGACTTCTACTTAGCAATAAAACCCGAACCATTGATGCAACAATATGAACAAATCTCAGACATTATCTTAGACAAAAAAGAACCAAGAGCACATACCACGTATTTCATTTCTATGAAATCCTAAATAGGCAAAACTGATCTACAGGATAGAAATCAGAGGTGACCCAAGGAGATGAGTGGGAGGAGAGGAGAGAAAATGACTGCAAATGGGTAAGAGAGAATTTTCTGGAAAGATGTCCTATACTTTGATTAGAGTGGTAGTTACATGGGTGTATATTGGTGTACACTTAAAATGGGTGAATTTTATTTTATAGTAAATTACAGCTCAGTAAAGTTGATTTTTAAAATATGAATGGCAGATAAATTTGCTATAATTCTATGGACAAATTTTACTAAAAATAAGGTGGATTTTTAGAAAACATTGGTTACTAATTATGTATGTTGGGTAACAGGAGCTTTCAGGGGGAGGATGAAAAATTCTGAAGACTAATAAAGCCAATTCATATTTCTTCCCAGTGGGAGATTGTCTACTCAGTCCTTAGAGGAGTCCTGTTAGAAATTAAAGGGTTCTTTGAGATCATCTAGTTCAAGTCTTTCATTTTCAGAAAAGAAACCCAAAGTGAGATTTGTCCCAGAGCACTGCAGCAGACATTGTTGCATAAGCTGCCCAGTGTCCTATACCCACCCCACTTCTCTTTCAGGGAACTCTCTCTCCCCACTGGGCACTTCCTCTGTTAGGCTATTGATCCAGGTACCAGCCCTCCCACTATAAATCCAAAGGGACCTCAGGGTGCTTCTTTTTCACAGGGCAAAGGAGTGTGACACATGCTTGCATCCAGATGTTGTCTGCTGACACCTGTAGATGTGGGTGGGGATCATCTGTCACAACCGAGCAAACCCGACCACAACACGTGTGCTCTGAGATTGTGCCTGTTATCCCTACCTCCTGGCCTCCCGCAGCTCAACACCTTGGTTTCTATCTGTTTTCAGGCTTTCCCAACCTGCTGCCCATGCTGTGACCTTCTAGTATCTTTGCAATTAATTGTACTTTGCTGACATCAGCCAGAATCAGTTTCAGATGTTTGCAAACACAGAATCCTGTGTGACACGTCACCCAACCCGTGCAAGGCAGATCAGGCCCCACAGCCCACAGTTCTGAATTGTAGACAGCTGTCCCTGGGTGTGTCAGCCACCTGGCTACCTTCTCAGGAACCTCAATGCCAAACCTCAATGGCTGCTGGGAGACAGAATGAAAGAGAATGATTATTTATTGAGTGACACGCCAAGTACTTTGACATGCTTTAATTTAGTCCTTCCCATAGCCTGGTAAAGTAGGGAATTACCCAATTTACCTACGAGGACACTGATGAGGAAGAAAAATATTTTCTCAAGGTTACAGAGCTCATAGTTGACAGAGAGGGAATTTGAGCCAAAAATGTCCAACTTGAAAGCCTATATCATGTCACCTCATCATATTGCCTCACCTCAAGAAATTATTGAGCTTTCTGCTTCCCCTACTTCATAACTAGGTCACTGAAATGTCACATGATGCATCAGAGGATGAATGGATGTTGGCTGCACCTACAAAGTCATGAGGGGGTCACCTGCATCAACATGGGACCAGGACACCCAACCTGGAGACAGCAAGGACGGATGTGGGCGTGGGGAGTGATGGATGGGTGTGAGGAGCACACTACAGCTTTAGGGAGAACAGATGTGCCCAGGGAATGGTGTGGAAAACATCCACATACCAGAGCAGTGAAAGTGAATTCTTTCTGCTTCGAGATGAATACATGTTCATGTTCCCATGGCAACAGAGCATGCTCACTATCGGCCATACCTGTAACTGAATGACTCATGTTTTTGGCATTGCACAAGCCCAATCCAAAGTCATTAGCTAATCGGCCTAGAATGTGTGTACTCTCGCCCTGATGGTACCTGGGAGGATTCATAGGATCTGCGGGTGTCCCTCTGAGGCTTCGGAGAGCAGGGATCACATCTCCTTTGCTTTCAAACAGCATTCACCCGCAGTACCTTGTACAGTCCCTGCCACTAAACCATTTTAAGGGACGTGGTGTTTGTTCTGGGATCTCTACACAGACGAGGTTGAAAGGTAACAGAGTGTGCTTTAAAGCCAAGGGTAGGAAATTAAACATGACACATAAAGGGAATACACCTGGGTTGCACAAGCTGTGGAAATCAGTAAGAACTGACAGGAGGTGAGGAAGTCTGGTTTTAGATGAAAGTGAGTTAATAAACCTTGAAGGGTAGAATATAAAAGAAAGGATCCTAAGCGAGCCTGCTTTGGGGCAGGCATAATCTCAGATTGACTTGGGTTCCATCACTCACATTTCCAGAAGGGAAGCAGAGGGGTGTCAGAAGAGATACTGCACGGCCACAACCTCAAAGGAATGCATCACAGCTGGTTAAAGACCCCTAAGAGAGGCCAATGAGGTGGGGGCTGTCACATGGATGCCAGAGAGAGGCCCCTGCAAGAAGATGGGACCGAGAAGCTACATGGACCCCACTAGACCAACCTGGAAAACCCTGACAGGCTCCCAAGTTGCTAAATAACTTTATCAGTTTAACCTTCATAGGGCACCAGAAGATACTGCTAAGGATCCATGAAACCCAGTGTTTACATGAAAGGGGTTTCTCTCCCTCTAAACCAGGGATGTTCAACATTTGGCTTTCCTGGGCCACACGGGAAGAAGAACTGTCTTGGGCAACACATAAAATACACTATCACCAATGAGCTATAAATAAATGAATGAATGAATGAATGAATGAATTTGTGTTGGGCCGCATTCCAAGCTGTCCTGGGCCACATGCGGCCCGCAGACCACAGGTTGAAAAAGCTTGCTCCAAATAAAGGGAAAACCTGTGGTTCCTACTTAGTTTTTTGAGAGTCATCACAAGGTTTGGGTGTGCAAGGGAAAACCCAAAGGGGAAAGAAACCACCATAGAAGGAGGGTCAAGAGTGACAGGACACCCTACCTGCCCCAATTTCAGAGCGAGCTCAGCCCAGCCTTCCAGGAGGGCTGTACACAGACCACAGAGCACCATATGGGTTCAGCTACCCGGATTTCTGTCGAGCAGGGGGCCCTCTGCTCAAAGATGAAATCACTGAAGAACCAGACCAGGATGATGTTTGAGGGGCACCAGCTCAACAGCATTCGTCATAAACAGTTTCTGCTGAAACATACCATGTGCTCATCCCAGCTCGGCAAGGAGCATGTAAGCTCCTGGAATCAAAGGCCAAGTGTCTACACGGCAGTCTACACTAGAGTCTACATGGCCCACAGCTCCCAGCAGACAGGCTTCGCCCCACTGCAGAAATTCAATAAAGGGTCACTGAACCATGCTGAATGAATGAAGAGGGCTTTCTGAACAATTTCCCCAGTTTGGAAGCCTTTGTCATTATAAATAGGATCAGCTCAGCAGGCCTCAAGGTCTCAAAATGCAGTCAGCCACTGAGGAGCTCTGAAAGGAAGGCAGAGGCGCAATCCAGGGGCAGATCTGAGGGCCCAGTGATAGGTCTGAGGGCCCAGGGGCATATCTGAAGGCCCAGGGGCAGATCTGAGGGCCCAGTGATAGGTCTGAGGGCCCAGGGGCATATCTGAAGGCCCAGGGGCAGATCTGAGGGTCCAGGGGCAGATGTGACAGTCCCGGGGGAGATCTGAGGGCAAGGGGCAGATCTGAGGGTCCCAGGGCAGATCTGAGGGTCCCCGGGGCAGATCTGAGAGTCCCTGGGGCTGATCTGAGAGCCCCGGGACAGATCTGACACTGCGGGCCTCTTTACCACAGAGAAAGGCCCTTCTCAGTTCTGAAATCTATGAGTCCCTACGAATCCTCTATTTAGAAAGGAAATAGAAATAATGAAACTCATCGGCCTATCAGGAGGTGTATTCAGAAGGAGGGAGAGGGAGCGGGAATAAAGCCCTGAGGGGCTGGCACAGCGGGAGCTCCAACAGACTGAAGGTGCAACTGTCTAGGAGGGACAATTTCAATATGCAAAAGGGAGTGGGGAAGGCTTTAAAAATGAATAAATTAGTGAGCCAGCAAAACCCTGGCTCTGTTAGGGGTCTCAGGGAGATGAGTCATGATCGGAAGGAGCCTGGCTGCTGGCGACCATCCCTCTTGGCATTGACATTCCAATATTCCGATCCCTGAAGCTGAGGTGAAGGGAGGTTCAGGAAAAGGGGACCCATGCATCTCAACACCAAATTCCTCTCACTAAACCTGTGCAGGACCGGGCTGGAGGACGACTCCCCAGTCAAGCATCTTTTTACAAGCTCAGCCCACCATGCTGAACAGATTCAAGATAAACCCTAAACCCTCACAGGGCCTGTCTCTAACAGAGAAATAAATCATCCTTAATTACCCAGGGCAAGTTGCCACACCATCCTATCTCTGGGGTGGCCGCTCTGGTCGGGGAAGTGCATGTGGGCACAAAACACAGAGAGGGGGTGTCAAGTTCAACAGGCCCTGTTTCAAAGGCTAGGAAATGAAATGATGGTCTCTGAGACAATCAGGAGAAGAGAAGAAAATTAGTGAAAGTCCACATGCTATGTCTTCCCTGGTCCGGACACTCTGAGAGTATATGAAGAGGAAAGAGAAGAAAAAAATGAGCTGAGGTCTAGGTGAGGTCAGGGGCCTCTTCCATGTAATCTTCTAGCACGAGAGGTGGGTCCCAAATGTGGCACAGAGGTTTGCAGCCAGTACAAAGAGGGAAACATTTCTGGGAATCTCCTCGGTGTCCATAAGATAAAATAAGCCACCTGCTCAAGGAAAGCACAACCATTCCTGCTCTAACACCAGAAGAAATTTCCTCCGAGGGAGTCACAGAAAGAGAATACACAGTACAAAAAAAAAAAAAAAAAGTCTTGAAAGACAAGTTCATAACACTGTTAATTTTAACCCTTGGTTTGAACTTGAACCAAGTCCTTAAAAAGCAATTGCTGGGCATCAGTTTCGGAGTGCAGTTACTTCTACCCAGGTGTCTGAGAGGCCTGGCTGATAGGAGAAGTGAAAATAAGAAGGGGAGGCAGGGCATAGTGTAAATAATTCCTCATCTTATGTAACGGGAACCAATAATGTTCAAGTTAATAAACCTGGAAGCATCTAAGCACTTTATTTTAAAAGTTTGGAAGTAACTGCCAGGAGAACTAAAACTACCATATTTTGCTGTGTATGACGTGCACTTATTTTGCCCAAATTTGTGAGGGAATAATACGGATGCACATTATACATGGGTAGTGCTCATTCCATAGCTATATAAAGGTTTTTCATTCTTTTGCTTATGCTTATGAGTTAAAGCAAATCACTAACGATATCCGTATGCAAAAATAATACCCTTGAATACGATAATCAGGTTGTTTTTAATATAAAAACATTATTCATAAAATTTCTTGTACCTTGTATCTGCTCTTGTGTTCTGTAATTATTTGCTACATGATATTTCTTTTACCATAATATGTCAACAAATAAATGCTAACATTTCTTTATAATACAAAAAAACCAAGTACCTAAATATAAACAAATAAAAATTTGAATTAAAAAATTAAAACGCAAGGTATTTTTTCCTGAATATTTGGGCTAAAAACGTGGGTGCGCATTATACACAGGACACATTATACTTGGGGGAAATGAAACTTGAAAGAAGTAGGAAGTTAAGTGTGTTGCTTTGCATCCTAAACTCTTTAATCCAATTTGATTGTTTTTAACCACGTGCATCTTACCACAGTAGACTCTCAGTTAACCCACACCCATGGGGATTGGTAGATACTGGATAAATGTAAGCAGACTCTCCATTAACTGGAACTGAAGCAACCATTGCTTAAGAGTGTCTGTTGTTTAAGTGTCAGTTAATGGAGAGTCTACTGTACTTTTGCTTAAAACAAAACAAAATAAAACAAAAAACTTTTCAAAGTTACAGCATTCAAAGTGTAGAAGGAACATATACCAGAATGCAATACAAATGAGAGCGTATCAGTACAGGCATAAACTTGTTCTGATTTCTACACAAAAGTAAATCTCTCACAAGCTTCAGAATTATGGAGAACACATCTCTGTAGTACACCTCACAACCCATAGAGACACAAGCACACTACATCCCTACAACGGAGAACCGCCCCTCCAAGCAGTCCCTGCAAATCCGGGTGAGGCCAATGAGGCAGGTTCCTGCACTTGACTCACAGCTCAGCCAGCTTTCATAGAAATTCACTTTGCCTACGAACTTAGGTCCACTCCCCAACTCAATCACGCTACCCCGGGTTACACACAGCCTGCACTTGGCATTCACAGCCTAGTCAGGGCATGAAAAAATCCAGGTAGCGGACACAAAGACACCCGTTTCCCTAAGATGCATTTGTGCATTGGCACAAATGATGGCGATTTATCCTCAGGCACGAAATCACTGAATTGTGAGATGTTGAAGCTGGTTAGCATCCTCGGTTTCTGGGTGAGGACCCAGAGTACCCATATGTGAAGTGAGACCGACCTGACATCTTAAATCTCAGCGGTCTCCTTTGGCAGGGGGTGATAAAAATGTTTTGGAACTACCACATACCAAAAAAGCAAAAAAAAAAAAAAAAATGTTTTGGAACTAGGCAGAGGTGGCCATGTAATATTGCAGATGTAATGAACTACCAGTAAACTATACACTGGAAAATGGCTAATTTTATGTCAGGTGAATCTTATCACAGTCTTCAAAAAATCATGTCATGCTTCAAATCAAATCTCTCCAGAGGATCCCCACCTTCCTCCAAGTAAAAGCCCACGTCCAAAGTGGCCTGAACATCCTCCTGTCTCTCCTCCTCCCTCCTCTATTCCAGACACAGTGAGAGTTCAAGGGCACGTCCACCTCGTGGCCTCTGAACAGTTGCTCTTCCCTCCCCACAGACCACTCTTACCTCAGATACCCCCAGGCTTCCTCCTTGTTTTATGAGGGTCTCTGTTCAAATGTTAGTGGCCAAAGACCCGCCCTGTCGACCTCGTGTACAATAGCACCTCCTACTACCGTCTGCTGAGAGAGGAAAATGGTACCTCACTAGCCTGATGCCACATCACATATTAATAGTGATGTGTTTTTTATTGTCTTTTAATTTTTATTCTCCAGTAGAAATCTAAGCAGTGAGGGCAGGGGCTTTCTTATAAATGCCTAGCACCTACAACAGGTGCTCAGTGAAAATGTACTGAATGAATGAATGTTCATTTGTTGACAGTTCCAAGTTATCTGACCAGGGACCACTTTTTTCCCCAAGGGTATCTTGAGAAGCAAGTGTTCAAAGGCTGACTTGGCCAAATGCTCACCGTACTACTGTCTTACAGCTGCCGTAACAAATATAGTAGTTCCCCCTTAGTTGCAGGGGATACAATCCAAGACCCCAGGGGATGCTCAAAACCACAGACAGAACCAAACCCTACATATACTGTATTTTTTCCTATACACACATACCTATGATCATGTTCAGACTACTTTTGTGCTTTGAGGCCACTGTTAAGTAAAATAAGGGTCACAGGAATACAAGCACTGCGATACAATGGATCTGATAGCCGTTAAGTGAATCGTGGCCAGGTATATGCACAGCGTGAACATGCTGGGCAAAGGGATGATTCACAATTCTGAGTGGGACAGACTGGGACGGTGGGACATTTCATCACACTACTCAGAACGGCAGGCAATTTGTAACTTCTGAATTATTTATTTCCAGGATTTTCCCATCTAATATACTCAGACCACAGTTAACAGCAGGTAACTGAAACCGCAGAATGTGAAACTGTAGATGGCGGGGCCAGGGACTGCTGTAACTACAAACTTGTAGCTTAAACCAACACACACTTTTTTCTCTTACAATTCTGGAGGCCAGAAGTGTGAAATCAGTTTCACTGAGCCAAAATCAAGGTGTCAGCAGGGTTGCACTCGCTCTCCACATTCTAAGGGAGAATGGCGCCTTGCCTCTTCCAGATGCTCTGGTTGCTACAGACATTCCGTGGCTTGTGGCCACCTCACTCGAGTCTCTGCCTCTGCAGAGAAGTGGGAATACATCTTCAACCCATGGACGAACTGAAGGGCATGTGGGCCTATCAAACCAGCTTGCACATGGGGGCTGCCTCTTGGTTGGCTTATCTCTCCTCTGGGGTACAGAAGGAGGTCCACAACAGCAGTCATGAAACCAAGAAGAATATGTCCCATGGCCCAGGGCTACAGGCTGCTAATCTCCAACCTAAGGCAATGACCCCCAGGTCAGCCTCTTGCAGTCAATCCCTCACCTGATCAGAGATTAGTCCCCCATTCCCACTTAGGCCCCAACTCAAGGGATAAACCGTGTTCTTCCACAAAGACACAGGCCACCACCAAACCCCTCAAACTCAACATCTCCAAACCCAAATGCCATTCCCAAACCACTCCCTGCCAGCATATGGTAGACTCTCCATTAACTGAAACTCAAGCAACCAGCACTCTCAAAACGGCCAGCCAAAAAATAGGAGGAATAATTCTACATTTATCCATTACAGGTGCCAGTTAACTGAAATCAGTCTACTGTGTAGATTGTTCTATTTTTTTTAAATTTATATTCCTAGCCCCCAGAAGCCCAAACCCCAAATCCAACATCTTTGATTTCTCCATTTATCAGATTCCCTACACTCAGTCCCTTCCCCTAAGTAGTCTTTAAAGACCACGAGTTTCATAAAACTGTTTTTGTAACCCTCGGTTTGAACTAAGTCCTTAGGAGGCCCTTCCTGGGTATTAGTTTCCAGCTGCTGTTCAGATGTCAGTAATGGCCTGGCGCCTAGAAGTAGTGAAATAAAAGAAAACTATTACATTTGGGAGAAAGGTAAAAAGGGGACCTTCCAAGTCCTAGCTATTCAACCACCAAAACATCTCCACATTTTCTTCCCCCACCAGTCCCTCTCTTGTTTGCCGTGATAGAGTCCACCTACCCAGAATCGATGGGCCCTCCGTGGCATGCAGAATAAAACCACAATCCTTCCAAGGGTGAACATCTGTTGATTCTGCCTGCCTATCCCCCAGTCCCTTCTTATAGCCCCTAGCACCTCCTTTTTCCTGTGTGGAGCCACATCTCTGCATTCTCAGGTGTGGCAACACTGCCCAGGCCCCTGCACCAGCCGTCTAGGACATTCCATCCCATTTGCCACAATGTCTGCCTCTGAAAGGCCACCTGGTTCTGTGGAGCTTAATCTCGGTACTTGATAGAAAAGGCCGCTCTCTTGCTCATGGCCTCAAAGCAGCAAGGATGCCCATGTGAAGTTGCCCATCTTCAACCAAGGCAGCCCAAGTGAGAAAGAACCTATTCTGCCACCTTTGGGACCCACAGGGAAGTCCCTCTTCTTTGCTTAGGAAGCATTGAGTTGGCTTTGCACATTTGCAATAGAAAGGGTCCCTCAGAGGTGACAACTTCTCTCCTGCACTCATCATCTCACTCCTCACCCTGCCCCTCAGCCATGCCAGAGCAAACATTTCCTAAATCAATATAAAGCAAACACTATTCAAGCAAGTTCCCTTATTTAATGCCCAAGTACAAACTCCTTGGGTCCTCTGTGCCTTGGCCTATGCTGATTCCTGACCTTTGTTGCCCTTCCCTTGCTAGCCTCTGGGAATCCTCTCCTTTTAGAGTGGACACCCTTCCCGTCTGTGAAGTCCCTGTAACATTTTCAATGGGTTTACTAGAGTTACCTGTTGGTACCTGGCCTCCCTTACAGGACTGCAATGGCAGGGATCACTGACTATCCTGTCCTCGTCGTACCCAGGAGTCCTCATACAGACTTCATAGACCAGGAGGAAGAGGGCGGAACAGAAGTGAGACTCTTCCGTCTCGGGGCTGGGCCAGGACATCCAGAACACGCTGGGCGTATAAATCAGGTGAAGGAGAGGCATGCATGCAAGTGCCAAGCCCCGGCCTCGGCGAGCTCGTGGGTTCCCTTCCAGGCTGCTTTCTTCTTCAGGTTTTCACAAACCCATGACCTCAGAACCACATAAACCCACTTGGACTCCGAGCTTTGTGCTGATGCCACAGGTGGGCGTAGCAGGTACATACCTGGCAACTTTGGCCCTCACTCCAGGGCAAAATGTGCATTGGGACCTACTTCCTTTAATTCAAGAGATACTGGGGAGCCCTGAACTAGCCCCTCTTTCTCCTCCCCAGGGAACTCTGCTGGGTGCTGGGCAGCCAGAGCACCTGGAAGGAGTAGCAATCTGGGACCTCCCTCCAGGGCTGGCCTGGGTGGAAAAGGAGGCAGTGGCTTCCCCAGCTGACATAAAAAGGCTCTTCTAACCACAACTCACTACCCACCCCAGACACACAGGACAGCCCTTTGCCTGTTCCCCTCTTTCATGTTGCCCTGTAGCGACCTTTTTTCTGCTCAGTTATTTCCTCTGCATTCACTGCACAGAATTATCCTAATGGGAGGACAGGGTGATCAGGCCACCACATAGGAAGGAACCCTTTGTTTGCCTAAGTGTAACCAGAACTTCTTGTTCCAGTGACCAGGATGGCCGAGGAAGAGTAAAAGGTGGGGTACAAGAAAGTAGGAGGGGTCAGCTCAGGGCTGTGGGGAGCCATAGGTACCCCCCTCACCCCACCCCCATGTCAGGCACTCACCTCCTCCTAACATAAATATCAAAAAAGGTTAATGAGGGGTAGTGTTGCAGGCATGGGTATGAAGGCGAGACAGGAGTACCTGATGCCCACTGACTGCTCGCAGAACCTTTGTAAGCCCTGCTTCCTGGGGCTTGCGAAATAATCCTGCTGGATTGGATGATCTATGTTTGAGGAATCTTCCAGCACTGCAGTCTGAGTCACTGGAAAAAGCAGAGGGAGCTAGGGACACACCCGTCCAACCCTCTCTCTGCCTCGCCCCTGTTTACCAAACAGCGCTTGCTTGCCCCACCAGCCCTTGCAACACCGGGACACATTCCTCGGAAGCTCCTGGAAACAGGTTCCACAGGGCCTGGCCAGGCAGAAAGCCACGACGGGTTTCCACCATAAATGCTGAGGCCTGAGCGGCAGTGGCTTCGTACGCCTTTCTGGCCAGTGAAAAGTTTAAGCACAATCACAATGTCAAGTGATACAAGAGAGGCATCTTTCCACTGCCCTCCCTGGGGTGGGTCTGGCAGGTGTCTCTTTCCCACCCTGGCACTAAGGCCTCCCCACACAGGTGCTTAAAGTAAGGACTGAGCTGCATTTCTTAATATTTTCTTGTCCAGTGTGACCTTTTCCCAGTAGTCTCACTTAGATGGCCCAGGTGCATGGTCCAGCACGAGCTGAACGCTCTAACCCCCGGTGAGATGCAGACATCCAGGTGGACCGTGCAAACACACCCACACACACAGCACTTGATTTTGAAAAGAAAGCTACATCTCCATGACGTCCATGGTATCAGTTGTCCTGAGTGCACCCCCTAAGTGTGCCTGTCCCCACAGAGTCCTCTGTCCAGTCTTTCTCCCCAGAGCTCCAGGCTCGCAAACCTAACATACCCGAGGCCTGACGGCATGATGAGCTAACTTCCTCCCAAACTCTATGGAAACTCTCAGCCTCCATTTCTGGGAAAGAGAAGGGCCAGGACTTTCCTTCTCTCCTGCTGGGCCTGAGGAATATTCCTATTTACCCAGCTCCTTAGCACCTGGTAGGAGACCAGGAGAAGAAAGAGAGAGAAGAGGAGGTTGGGATCACTTATTCCTCTCCTTTTTAGTTCTAAAGGCTCAGAAGGAGGAAACAAAGTTTTGGTTAAAAGAAGACTGGGTGGAATTGTTCAGTTGTAACGGATGTTACAATGACTGATTTATAGGGGTGCTTGCAGCCTTGCCTTTTGTAAATAATTTCATTCTATCTCTAGCCCAACCTGCAACCTTGTCTCCCGTTAGCACAGATGATCAAAATCTTGCCATCAAACTGCTCAAAACGATGGTCTCTGTTTGCCTTCCTTGGTGTCCTTACCACCGTCTGCCCTTCTTAATGTCTTTGTGTGGCTGGGGGCACACACATCCTCAGAGTTAAAACGGGGAACACTTTTCACAGGCCTTTCTCAGCCCTCATTCCTCCAGCTCCTTGCAGTCTCTGCCTTCAGATCTTGAGACTTTTCCATTGGCCTCTGTGATACTAACCATTTAGCTAGGTCGACCAGATGCTCTGTTTTTAACAGGATGGAAAACAACGGTACTACCCTATTTCAAATGGTATGTATGCTCAGCGTAGTCTCACTGGGCTACATTCAAGGTGTCAGTAGGCTGACCACATGTATCATTTGAAACAGGGCAGTATCATTGTTTCCTGTCCTGTTTAAAACGGGAGGTTTGGTCAGCCTACATTTAGCTTCCCTCTTTGCTTAAGGGCTGAACCAATTCTCTCAAATCCCATCCAGAGTAACATCAAGGGTTCTATCACTTCCATATCTCATCAGTTACCATGTGGTAAGTTCCATTCTCTTCCATCTAGAACAGCGGTTCTCAACCTGTGGGTCGCGACCCTTTCACAGGGGTCGCCTAAGACCATCGGAAAACACATATCAGATATTTATATGACGATTCATAACAGTAGCAACATGACAGTTATGAAGTAGCAATGAAAATAATTTTATGGGGGTCACCACCACATGAGGAACTGTATTAAGGGGTTGCAGCATTAGGAAGGTTGAGAACCACTGATGTAGAATCAGCGGACCTTGATTTTCCTTTGGCTCCACTCTTGTTTCTTTCTCAGCCCGCATAGTTAGGATGGGGCTGACCCCCACCTCCCAACCCTATCACCCCAGGCTGCATTTGCAATCTGCTCACTCATTTTCTTTTTCCTTTCTTGTTGGGGTTACTGAGAGTTTTTAGAATCTTTCTCAGGAGGCTGCTAAGGTAGAAAGTTGAAGCCAACACAGAGGAAAGGAAAGGACATACAAAAGGTGGAGATGTCTGATGACACTGCCTTTGCCTCTTCTATTAGTTATACACTGCTGCAAAACAAAAACTTAAGTTAGCCCAAAACTTAGTGGCTTCACGCCACTGATGTTTATCATCTCCATTTCTGTGGGCCAGGAATCTGGGTACACTTTGCCCAGATGTTGAGCTTTACCCAGGGTTTCTCACAAGGCTGCAATCAAGGTGCCAGCCAGGGGCTGTAGTCATCTCAAGGCTCAAGTGCAGGACAATCTGCTTCCAAGTTCATTTATATGGCCGTTCATATACCTCAAGTCCTCGCTGGCTGTGGACACATTAGTTCTTCCACATGAAGAGGTGATTTTTGTCCCTCACTTCCATCATGACTCCTGACATGAGTTTTGGCAATTGGATGAGAGGCTCCATCTTGGGCTTCCAAATTGGGCTCTCTATTTTTCAACCTTTTTGTCCCTCTATCCTTGTTCACGAACAGGTTATATGGCTCAAGGGGTCCCTACAAGTTGAGTGCGTTCTTTGAAACTTTCTAAGGGGCCTGGGGCTAGTAGAAACTGGCAGAACCATCTGAGCAACCTTCTCCCCATGCCCAAGTGGGTCCCCTGACCCATGAACCCTAAACATAAGGTAGACCAGAGACCCTGAGGAGCTCTGAACTATGTGCCAATAGGGTCACCCCAGGACCTTGTGAAGATTCCTTGTAAAAGGCAGCCTAGTGAACAGCTCCTGCTGGCTGACACAGTATTTCTCTGGTGGGACTATGGAAGATTGGGCACCTAGAACAGCCTTGGCAAGCTATTTTGGGGTGACTCAAATTATTTATGTAGCCAGAGGCCCACACATACCAGGGGCTGCCCTGCCTGCACCCTAATTTGGCCCCTTACTCCCACAATCATTACCCTGACCTGGTATTTTAAACCAGTGCCTCTCAAGCCTGGATAAACATTAGAATCACCAGGGGGAGCTTTAAAAAGGGGAGTGCCTGGGAATCTACCCTACCTATGCCAATTAATTCAGAATCTCAATCAAAATCAAAACCTACAGGCCTTTTTCTTTTAAGTTCCCAAGATAATTCTAACATTGGGAAGACCTGCTTTAAATGGATGGCCACAATTCTCAAACAGGCACTGAACTTTCACTACTCTGCCCTAAATGTATAAAGTCTGACAATAAGTTCAAGAACTTGCCAGTTGGCAGCACTATACAAAGTGGTAAGGTTTCATACCTTTGCTATATCTGTGTCTCACCGCTGTGTTCATATTTGACATGTGGCGGTGTCTTGCTGTGTGGTGTTCATTACTGTTGTTGCGTGTTTTTGTGTGCCATCTCAAGAATGTCAGGCTTGAATTAGAGCAATGAATAAACATTAAATTTCTTGTTAAACTTGACAAGAGTGGAAGTGAAATCAGGGACATGTTAATCCAAGTATGTATGGAGATAATGCCATGAAGAAAACGGCAGTGTACAAATGGATTAAATATTTTTCTGAGGGGAAAGAAAGAGTCACTGATAAAGAGAGGTCATGGCGGCCAGTAATGAGCAGACCTGATGAAAGCATTGCAAAAATTTGTCAAATTGTGCATCAAAATCGTCGGCTGACTGAGAGAAGCAAAACAGACCAGGTAAACTTTGATAGAGAAACAGGAAAATCTTAACTGAAAATCTTGGTATGGGAAAGGTATATGCAAAAATGGACCTGAAGTTAGCTCACAAATGAACAAAAGCAAAGGAGATTTGAAGTTTGCCAAGATCTTTTGGACAGAGAAGATGATGTTTTGGGCCATGTTATCACTGGGGATGAAACATGGGTGTACCAATATGACCCTGAACCAAAGTGTCAAAGTGCACAATGGAAGTCAGCCAATTTTCCATGATCAAAAAAGTTCTCAGTCCAAATCAAGAGTCAAAACAATGTTGCTCACCATTTTTGAAATCAGAGGGACTGTCCCTTACGAATTTGTACAACTGGACAGTCAACCAAGTTTACTATTTGGAAGTGCTGAAAAGGCTGCATGAAAAAGTTAGATGAAAACGATCTGAACTTTTCACCAACAACTCATGGCTCTTGCATCACGACAATGCATTGTGTCTGTGAGGGAGTTTTTGGCCAGTACACAAATAACTGTATTGGAACACTCATTCTATTCACTTGGTCTGGCCCCCCAATGACTTTTTTCTTTACCTGAAGATAAAGTAACTATGAAAGGAAGACATTTTGATCACATTCAGGACATCAAGGGTAATATGACGACAGCTTTGATGGCCATTCCAGAAAAAGAATTCTAAAATTGCTTTGAAGGGTAGAGCAGGCACTGGCGTTGGTGCATAGCTTCCTAAGAGGAGTACTTTGAAGGTGACCATAGTGATATTATATTTAGCAATGAGGAATATAGCATTTTTTCTAGGATGAGTTTACATTTAATTGTCAAACCTTGTAAGAATGGACAAATAATTTAGGCATCTCCTGGACACATCAGGAAATTGTGTGTCTTCTCAAGCTTCCCATTGGATGAGTTCTGAGGAGTCTTACAACTCAAAGTGGAATCTGAGAACAGCAGTAGCAACATGACCTAGGAACTTGCAAGAAATGCAGAGTCCGCATTTTAACGATCCCATGATTCATTTGCATGTTCAAGTCTGAGAAGTACTACTGAAGCTATCAAGCAACCCTACTATAGCTACAATACCTTGGATTTGTTTTCCACCTTCAAAATAACTATTTCATGTTTTCTCAGATAATAGCCTTATCTCATACTTCCCTTAAGTCATGAACAGTATCTGCTCATTAACCTACTGCCCCACATCAGTGTCCACATTCTCAGCCTTCCCTCCCATTATATGACCTGCCTGCTTTCTACCTATCAGCACACACCTAGCTTGAGAGAGAGAGAGAGAGAGAGAGAGAGAGAGAGAGAGAGAAATGACCTTTGACCATAGTCCTCCAGTCCCTGCCTGCTCCTTTGCTTCTCATCATAGAAAACGACCTCTACTTTCTTACCTCTAATGCTCTCCTACCCACTTCACTGAGCCTGTTCTCCCAATGTCACCAGTGACCTCCACGCTGTTACCAAATCCAAGGGTACCTTGGGCTTGTCTAGAGTCCTTGGTCAGCCAGCAACATTCAACATTCATTCCTTCTGGAAACCATGCCTTCTCTTGGTTCCATGGCATCTCACTTGTTTTCTCAAGTAGCCTCTCTTCTGGCTCTTCCCTCTAGGCCCAATCCTAACTATTGCAGCAATCTCCTGCCCCTACCCCATGTTTCTATCTACTCATTCTCTTTAGTGGCCTGACTCTGTCCATGTCTTTAGACACCCTCTATCTCCTGATGACCCTAAATTCCTATCTCTAGCCCTGACCTTTCCCCATGGCCCCATGGCTACTCTGCATGGGTGGCTCAGCGGGAATCTCTTAACAAATCCAGAAATGAACCCATTTCAAAAGCAAAGTGAAATGGAACAAAAGCTGCTCTTCATGCCTCATTTTAGCAAATGTCACCACAGTCCACCCCTTTGCTTAAGCCCGCAACTTGGGATCATCAAGTTCTCCCACGTTTCCCATGCAGTCCCTCTCCACTTCACTCAGTTCTACCATCAACACTCACGTGGAATCCACCCACATTTCTCTGTTGCCACAGCTGCCACCTGTCTCCAAGGCATCACCAACACTCCCCTACATTATCACGGTGACCAAACTGGTCCCTTTGTTCCACTTTTCATCCCCTACGATTCATTCTCCACATGCCAACCAGAGTAAACTTATAAAACATTAATCAGACTATGTCAGTCATTAAGTAAAACCATCCAAAGACTTCACATTCCTCTTCAAAAAAAGAAATCCAAACTATTTAGCCTAATTTACAGAGCACTAAAGTCTGCCTTCCATCTTCCTTTTCTCGTGTTATGTTATAACACTCTTTCTCCAGCCACACCAACCTTCTAGCTCTGTGCTGTTCAATGCAGTATACATGCCCTGTGCATGACTGTTTAAAGTTAAATTTAAATCACATAAAACTAAAATAAAATGTAAAATCCCATTCTTAAGTCTTATTAGTCACAATTCAAGTGCTCAGTGGTCACACATGGCTGGTGGTCACATGCCCAGTGAACACAGAGAACACTCACTTCTATTACTGTAGAAAATTCTAGTGGACAGGCTGTTCTGGCTAGTCCTCAGATGAGGCAAGTTTTGTCTTTCCCGATGGCCTTTGCACCTGCTGTCCCTTAGGCCTGGCATGCCTTTCCCCTGCCTCTTCCCATAGCTGGATCTAGACAGGCATCTTCTTCAATGTTACCTCCTCGGAGATGCCTTCCCTGAACACCCAGTCTGAAGAAGCCACCAAGTTATTCCCGATGTAAACCTCCACAGCATTGAGTGTGGAGTACAACGCCCAGCACACCCTGCTCAATTAGTATTAATTGACTGTTAGACCCGTGTCATGTTCACACTTCCTCTTACATCTATCTCTCACAGCCATCATCGTTTCTCTATTTTCCCGGCCACCACCCATGCCAGGCCTTCACCCACTCCACCCTAACTGCCCCAGCACTACAAACTGCCTCTGCCCTCCTGTCAACCCTGTAAACATAAGCATGTTCATCGCGCTAATATTCCTCTTGTCAAATCCATTTCCAGCCCCCACCCCTTCTGGCCCCCAGTGGCCTCCATGGCCCCAAATGGGGCATGGTTTGTTCCTACCTCAGTGCTGCTAGTAAGGTCCTTCCTTCTGCCTGCAGCACTCGCTCTGCGGCTTCGTGATGCCACACCTTCTCTTGCCTGCCAGGTGTGGCACAGGTGGCAGGTCCTCTCCAGATAGTGGCCCCTCCTCTGGTCTTCTCAGCATTTCCTGTCTGCAGCCCTGCTTTGCCACTTACAGAAAACAAGAACTTCCACCTTCTATGCCACACACACACACATAATCCCTGTGATTGTTCCTAAGAACAATGGTTCTCAAACTCCACAGAGGATCAAAATCACCTGGAAAGCTGATAAAGAACACAGAGGTCCAGGCTCAGTGAAGTGGGCCAGAGTCTGGGTCTCTATTCTTTCTCCTCATTCCCTAGGTGACTCTCAGAAACCAACCAAATCTGAGGTCCGTGGCCTTAGAACATCAGACCTATAGTGTGAGTCGATCAAGTTCTGCCATTCCCACCAGAACACATGGGAAGTGGCTGATTTGGTTATCAACCTTCTCTTGCAGAAACTTGTTCTTCATCAAGTATTGAACATTACTCCCCATTATAGGCTGAAAGTGGTCCCCAAAACACATCTACATGCTAATCCTGGGGACCTACAAATGTTTCCTTATATGAGGTGAGATAATGAATGTTGTGAATTCATCCTAGAAAAAGTGCTACACACCTCATTGCTGAATATCAGTATGGTCACCTTCAAAGTGCTCCCCTTGGGAAGCTATGCATTGACGCCAGGACCTAGTCAACCCTTCAGAGCAATTTTGGGACTCTTTTTCTGCAATGGCCATCAGAGCCGTCATTGCACCCAAAATCTGACAATGAAGTTTCCGAAGTTGCCACCATGTACAAACAACTATGAAATCTTACCAAGTTGTTTGTACAGTGCTGCCAATGTTAGCGCACAGGGGCAAGGAGTCTAGAAGAAAGAAAAGAAAAGGAAACAGATCCCCCCCAGAGCCTCCAGTAGGAGCCAGCCCTGTGATATCTTGGTTTTAGCCTAGTAAGACCCATTTCAGACCGCAAAACTTCAGGACTCTGAGAGAACAAATGTGTGGTGTTAAGTTACTAAGTTTGTGACAATTCATTACAGCATCGACAGGAAATGAATACACCTCTTCTTAACACCACACGGTATAAAGTTCTTTCCCTTAATTCAATTTTCAATGACAGCTGACGTACAATATTGGATTAGTTTCAGATGCACAAAACAGTGGTTAGACATTTATGTGAGGGCTGTCTGGAAAGTACCCAGCCATGTAATACGAAAAATAGAAGCCATTGGGGCTGGATTTTTTTCCGGACAGCCCTCACATGCCTTACGAAGTGATCACTCCTATAAATCTTCCATGGTTATTCCAATGTTATTGGGCACCTTCCCTATTGACTTTATATCCCAGTGACTGTAACTGGCAATTTGCTATATCTTAATCCCTTTCAACAAGGTACAGTTCTAAGTGCACAAGGATCATGATTTTCCAAACTCATGTGTCTGCATTTAACCCCTGCATTGAAAAATAGCACAAGATGCCCCCCTTGGACCATCTTGCTTTGCTCATTTCTGCACCCACAATACCTAACTCAGTGCCAGCTGTGGACAGTGGAAGTCCTCAAAGAAGGCCAGTATTCCAAGTTCAAATTCAGGGCCCTTCCTCATGGGCCTGGTAGCCTAATCCCAATGGTGTCGCTAATGGGGACATCCATGAGCTCCAAAAACAGGTCACCAAGCTGGAACACCTTGGGGAAGAAACGCTGCTATATTTTGACTTGAAGAAACATAGACCAAGTGTACCCTGCTTCTTAGGCTCTTAGTCTCATCTTGGAAAGCACACAGCTTAGAGCTGTACTGTTTCCAATATGGTAACCACCAGGCACATGGAACTATAAATATCAGTTCATTAAAAATACAATTGAAGACCCAATTGCTCAGTCACACTAGCCATATCTCAAGTGCCACGTGTTGGTGGCTACTGTATGGGGTGACACAAATTAAAAAACATTTCCACCATCACAGAAAGTTCTACTGGACTGTAAGGACAGAAACTCCACCTCTAGCCCTCTGACTGGAAAAATTCAGAGGGTGAGACTTGCAGCCACCACACCCCATTCTCCCCTGGAATTCACTTTTGAGCACGTGTCCTACAACACACAGCTAGGAAGGGTATCCAGAGATATGGGCCTGAGGTCAGTCTTTTCACTGAAAAGACACTCTCTTGGAAACTGAGAAGCAGAAGTAGTAATGAGGAAACTGCAAACGAGAGATAGGACTCATGGGGGAAGGTGGAGATGAGAGAGAGAGGAAGAAGTAGGAAAAGATAAGGGCGCAGCATGTAAGAAATGGATTCTAGTGATGTTATCATGAACGGAAATCCAAATGTCAAAAAGGAGGTCTCTCTCCTTGGAGAGCTGAAAGCACGCAAAACCATCTGCCAGCCTACAGAGGGGCTAGACTCCTGCTCTGAGAAGGGTCTGCAGGATAGAGGGTCCTCACCCTGTGGCCCTCAGGAGCCTGGAGGGACCCCACCCACTCACTACCTCCACAGGAGTCAGCAACAGTGTGGGGAAGAGAAAGTCAACTGAAAGCAAAGACACAAAACTTTTCCACACAGAACATTGAAAAATGTGTAAGTACAGCAGGCTGGCGAGGCTGTGAGGAAATGGGCACTCCTAGAATTGCTGGTGAACAGGTAAGCTGATCAGCCTGGTTGGAGACCATCTGGCACTTCCTATCACAATTACAAACACTTAACACTCCTTGCTCTAGCCTTTGAACTTCAGGAATTGATCCTTCAAAGACACTCACCTTTGTGTGGAATGGACATAGAAGAGTATCCGCAACAGGTAAAGGTCCCAGGAAAAGATCAGATGCAACCTGTATGCCCATCAGTGAAATAAGTCCAGGAAGGCATTAAAAGGAGAGGGCATACTTTCTACTGCCTAAACTCCAAGATATGTAATTGTATATTTAACGCCCCCTCGTCCCCACAAAAAAAACCAAACAAACAAACCAGTAGCAGCAGCAAGGTGCAAATGTAAGGGAGCTACCGTCTGTGTGAAGGAAAACAGGGGTTCTATCGATTTGTAAATGTCTGTACTATTTCTGGAAGTCCCCATAGGAAACGGGTAACTTGTTTGCCTCTGGGAAAGGGAAATGACAGGTAGTAGACAGGAGTGGAGGGAGGCCAGCCTTTCACTCTCTATTTCTTCGTACTTTTCAAATATCAGATCAGATATCAAGTATCTATAGATTCCCTACTGAATAAGGGCACAATGAACAGACACACTTGTGGGAATGCACAGTCAACAAGATTAAGACAGGTCCCACACGCACCCTTCTGCACTGACGCTATAATCTCAGTGGGAAGATGGCACATGCCAGGTGAGGGGCCCCAGGAAATGAGCTGCAGCCATGAGCTCCCGAGGGTGCCATGGGTGTCTCTGTCCCCAATCCCTGCTGCAGGTTTCCCTTCCCCTGCGGTCCAGTGTCAGCGAGAAGGAGTTCCCAAACCCCTGGTCCTTAGCAAATCTGGGCTTTCATCCAGTCTCAGAAATGACCCGGGATTTCCCCCCGCTCCCCCCACCCCTGCCCCACTGCCTAAATCTGGGCTTCAAGGTCCCGTTTCCAACCAGGTGCCATCACACCTCAGGGGACCTTTGAGGGCAGGGTGCCCCACAGCCACCACCGAAAGATCCCCTGCCAGCCTCTCACTCGAGGGAAGAAATGAAAGCAAGTCCCATGGCTGCCATCTGATAATCACTATGGACACCAGACAGCAGCCCGTATCAGGTCTGGGTCCAATTAGCCACCCCCACAACAACACCATGGCAACAAAGGTAATATTATTGTTCTAAAAGAAAAAAAAAATAACTGCATACACTCTGTTGTGCGATGGCTTTTAAAGCTACACAGATAACGTTTTTCCACACCCTGCAACTTCTGCCTCTCACTTCCCCAGGACGAAACTTCTTCAGTGGGAAGTCAGGGGCATGGGGAAATTACCTCCTCAGACCTCCAAGATCAGTGCCCTTCACAGGAAACGGCACAGGGTGAGTCCCGGGCAGGCCGGGAGTGGGGCTGCATTCCACCCTCAGCCTCCCCCTCGGAGGCAGGGAGGCCAGCCGGTGGGGCCAGAGGGAGGCAGGGCAGCCTCAAGGTGCAACTCCAAGTGGCCCTCCGTCCCTTGGTCCCCATCTAGCGTCTGGCTGCCTTGTCTGTGCCAGACTCTAGCTGGGCACTGGGGTTTTGGTGGTTGCAGCAATGAGCTAGCCACACACTAATCTTCAGACCTCAATGTGGAAAACATTAACCCAAATAAAAGAACATAAATCAGGAGGGGAGCTCATGGCTCTGAGGAGAACAGCTATGCTCAGAGAGGGGGAGCCTCGGCTGTTGCACAAGAGTGAGAGCGTCACCAGCCAGCAGAGGGAGGAGCGCGGAGGGAGGGAAGCCCCCCACAGGATGGACGGGTGCACAGGCAGAGCAAGATGGTGCAAAAACAGCTGTAGGTTCACAACTAACCACACTTCATCAATAGTCTGTGGGGACAGGGGCAAGATGCCACCTCCCCTCTCCAACTCAGGAAGCATTTCAAAATGTGTCCTCCCCAGAGAAGACAGCAGGAAAGACTCTTCCTAACAGCTAAATGGTCACCCTTACACCCTGCAGCTGCATCCTGAGGAAGCAAACCTCAGGCCCTCTAGGGAGAAGGCCTCCCTTACCCTTCTTTGTTCCTCTCTGGTCGTACGCCCCACCCTTTTGGAGTCCCCAGCGTGGACACAGACACTTCTTGTCCCACCTGCTCATCCATCCTCACTACTCTTTCTTATCTTTTCTTCCTTTCCTTTTTCCAAACACCTATCCCCCATACAAGCTGCTGACAACACGATGAACCCCTCAGTTCCCCCTAGTGCCTAGGAAGAACCTCCTACATTCCGTTAGGACCTGGCCTCACCCACCCACTGCTCTGCCAAGACTGATACCCCACTTTCAAGTTCCATGTACCTAGTATGAGCAAGGCCCTGCTGTCCCTGGGGGTGGCCATAGGCAGAAGGAGCTCCCAAACAGAGAATTTAGCTGGGAGGTCTGAGCCCTGGAGGCTCTAGAAATTACCATGGTTAATACAGTAATGTTGAGCAAGACCCTCCCTCTCAAGGTCATCTTCATCTTCATCTTGCTCCGATGAAATAAGAGGCTGGGTTTACAGATCAACCATGTCCTTTAGCGTCTGATGACGCTACATAAGAAACACACAGAACAAAACTACTGTGTTTTGCCGTGTATAATGCATACTACTTTTGCCCGAATTTGCATGAGAAAGATAAGGGTGCGCATTATACATGGGTGGTGCTAATTCTGTATGTATCTATTATATAGAAATGTTTTTAATTCTTTTGTTTATGCTTATGACCTAAAAGTGTAACTCTAGAAATCAATAATGATATCCGTATGCAAAATAAGACCCTGGAATATGATCGGTTTTATATTAAAACATTTCATACATAAAATTTCTTGTATCTTCTATCTGTTATTGTGTGTTGTAATTACTTGATACATAAAATTTCTTGTACTATAATATGTTAAAAAATAAATGTTAAAATTCCTTTATAATACAAAAAAAGTACCTAAATATAAACAAATAAAAATTTGAATTTAAAATTTAAACCAGGGAGTTCCCTGATGGTGTAGTGGCTTAAGGCTTCGGCACAGGCACTGTCAGTGCTGCGGCCTGGGTTCGTTTCCCAGCCAGGGAGCTACCCACATACCAAAAAGCAAAAAAAAAATAAATAAAAAAAAATAAATAAAATAAAATAAAATAAAATTTAAACCAAAGATTTTGTATTTCCCTGAAAGTTTGGACCAAAAACGTGGGTGCGCATCATACACAGGAGCGCATTATACATGGAAAAAATACAGTAATTCCTCTGGAGTGGGACTCACTCCAGAGGACTCACAGGGGGGTGCCCTGGGCAGAGTGGGGCTCGGCAAGTAGCTGGCTGGCTCCCCATCACTGGTGCACAATAATAGCGGCCGACAGGAAGTAGCATCATGCCCTGAGAAGGAAGCTGCTTCCAGGAGAAACCTTGGGAAGACGTCAGGCTCAAAGAGACTTAGAAGACACAGGGAGCAAGGGCTGAGTAGGAAGAGAGGGCAGTTCCAGTGCAAGGAAACATTCATTTATTCACTCACTTATTCAACAAATATTGATTGTGTGCCTCTTATACATCGGACATGGTTTTAGGTGCTGGGGAGCTTCAGGGGTGACCCAGTGGAGTTGAACCTTCTTGGGAGAGCAGACACACAGTCCACAACAAGCCTGACAGAGAGGTAAAGGATCCAGTGTTGTCAGAAGGTGATAAGTGCTGGAGAAAATAGCAGAAGTCATACAGGAGGAGAAGGCATGGCGGAATAATGAGAGACTGACAGGAGATGAAGGAGTGGATCAGCTTGTGGTGGCTGCTGCCCCACATCACCACCAACTAAGGGGCTCACCATTACCACACAGATATATTCTCTTAACAGTTCTGGAGCTCAGAAGGCTGAAATGGGTGGCACTGGGCTCACATCGAGGAAGTGTGCCTGGGGCGGCTGAAGGGACACCACACAGAAACCAGTTTGCAGGGGAGGAATGAGTGAGATGAGGGGGAGGGATGACTCTTGAGATCAGGGTCACCATGGGGCCTGACCAGGTAGCTCCTTGTCGGCCATGGTGAGGCTTCTTCAGCTGTCACTCTGGCCACCACAGGGACCCACTGGAATCATCTGAAGAGAAGTGGGAGGGACATGGTCAGACTTACTACGCAAAAGCAACAGACCGCAGTCTAGCTGAATAGTCAGGGCTCGACTGCAATAGTCCAAGGGCATCACGATGGCGGCTGTGGCTGGGACCCAAGAAACTGGAAAGACACACTTGCCATTTACTGAATGGGAAAGGCTGTGGGTGGCCCAGACCTGGCAGGAAAGTGTGACATTCTGGACAGGTTGAATGGAGATGTCAAGGAAGCACCTGAATGTATGAGTCAGGAGGCCAAAGCAAAGCTGTGAGCAGGGATTAGAAAGGGACTCGCTGAGCCACAGCTGAAGGCTGCCCAAGGGCTGGGCTGGGGCCCCAGCATGGGGCTGAGAATCTGGGTCTGGCTTTCACTCTGAGAGTAATGGGAGGCATCCGAGGTGCGGATATGGCTGTGACTAGCCGGGATTAAGTCTGGGAATCGGGCACTAGTTACAAGACAAGAAGACGGAGGCTGAGTAAACAGGGATCTCACCTCGGCCCTCAATTGCTCAACCAGGCATTTTGCCACTGCTCACAGCCCATGGGGTGGGAACTGGATTGTTGGGGAAGGAGGGGGGAGCAGGGCAGGATTCAGGAATGCAGTCCTACCAGAGGCTCTGAAATCCTTAGCTGCAAACAGCTCCACTCTTACCTGGTAGGCTCTTCAGCTCACCCGGGGCCCTCACTGCCCTGATGATGGGGTGTGCAAAAATCCTTCCACGTCTGAGCACCCTGCGGTATCAGGTGTCCAGTAAATCATGAGGACAAAGCAAGGTCAAGGGCACGCAGCCAGGCCGTGTGGGCACCTCCCAGGGCATTCAGGTCTTTCCCACCCATGGGACATTAGCACAGCAGGCGACCTACTCGAAGGGCATGTCTCCTGCTAGCAGACCCCCAGGGATAGATGACACAAAGTGAGTGCTTCCTGGGCACTTTCATTCACTCATTCATTCGACAAATATTTAGTGAGCACCTACAAACCGCCAGGTGCTGCTTCTAGACATTGGGGGCATGTCATTGAATGAAACAGAAGGAGAGAAAACAAAACCCGGCCTTCATGGAGCATTAGTTCCAGAATGCAGGGTTCACGGAGGAAGCAGACAATAAAAGCAGTAAATACTGTATTTTGCCATGATTAATGCACACTCTTTTGCCCAAATTTATGAAGGGAAAATAAGGATGTGCATTATACATGGGTAGCACTAATTCTGTATCTATAGACGTGCTTTTAATACTTTCATTTATGCTCATGAGTTAAAAGTGTTACATACAATGTCTTGTACCATAATATGTTTTTAAAAATGCTCAAATTCCTTTATAATACAAAAAACAAGTACCTAAATATAAACAAATAAACATGTGAATTAAAATGAAAGATTTTTTTTTCCCTTGAAGTTTGGGCCAAAAACATGGGTGCACATTATACACGGGAGCACATTATATACAGCAAACTAGTAGACCATCAGAATACTACAATGTGATGGACAGAAAATAGGGTAAGGTAAGGGGAATCAGGAAGTCAGGGTAGGTGGAGGGGGGGGTTGCAGTTTTAAATAGTTCAAGATGTTACGATTGCTTCCAAGTCACAGCTGAAGATCTTTCTAGCTCGTTTGCTCACTTCCTTCCTTCCTTCCTTCATTCATTCGTCAACTTCACCAAACAGTTACTGAATGTTCACCACGGGCCTGCCCCAGTTGCTGTCCGTGCTCATAAAGCTTACTTACTCAGGGAGATGGAAGTTAAGACAACTATTATACTTCTAGGAGGGTTAAGAATGATCGAAGCTCACTGTCTTATAGGATGCCAATCAAAATGAAACACAAAGCACACTGGAACAAAGTGCTGTGGGTCCGTCCCGAGAGGGTCTGACTCATGGACAAGGGCCTGGCCCACTTCCTTCCACCTCCCTCACATCACCATCACACCTGACCTCTTCTCAGCTACCAAAAGCCATGACTGACTCAGTCTGTCCCTGGAAGCTGCCCACTGAATGTCTTCACACCTTGCCCGGCCGCTACCCCAAAGCATCTACTGGATTTAGGGCCTTATCAACCTCATCATTTCCATCCTTCAGACCCAACGTCTCCTCCAGAGGTGCCAGTCACAATACTGAGTGGGCCGGGCAGGTTGCCACTCCTGTGGGTAGAAGAGGAGCAGAGGAGGATGTCACACCTACGAGACCAAAGTCACACCTCTGAGGGCTACTGGGAAGTGGCTCAGCAGCGCCAACCACCAGATGACTACAAGCGAGCCAAGCACGGAGGCTCATTCTATTTGGAGGAAAGCCAAGGCCTACCTTGGGTGCACAGCCCTGGCCTGGGGACCCTCTGTCTCTTCCCACTCCGCATCCAGCTGTGAGCCAGCTGCACCCATGCAGGCCTCAGGCCCCAGTGGATGTCACAGCCACCAATAAAAAGGAATGGCCACCAGGAACTGCTCCAGCTGCCACCTACCTTCCCGGACTCTACCATTATCTCCTCCAGTCTCATCTCCCCCCAGAGTGGTGGGGACTTGAGAAGATGGGGTGCCACTGCTTTTCCTTCTCATCCCAACACTGTGTCTCCCCAGAGAGCAGGATGCAATCCCAGACTCGGAGTGGAAGGTTTTCAAATCACGGCTGTGTGAGTCCTCCACCCCTCAACAGCCTCACAGCCGATGGCTGGGAGTAGAGAAAGGAGGCATGTAGAGCCAGGGGGCTACGCATGCCTCCCCCCAAGTCCTCCTCCCGTTTTCATCTTTCCTCCTGTTCACAGTGGCCACACAAAAGCAAAGACCTGCTGGGACTCCAAACTGGGAGCCACTTACTTATTCAAACTGAGTGTGTAGGTACATTTAGGATGGGCAGCCGCAGGGGCTAGAGGGGTCCCCCACTCCCCTCTATGAGATGGGAGTACAGAAGGAAGGAATATATAGTGGTTTATTTATTATTTTATTTTTTGGGGGTAGTTCCCTGGCTGCGAATCGAACCCAGGCCACAGCATTGAGAGCGCCGAAGCCTGGCCACTACACCATCAGGGAACCCCATATATAGTGGTTTAGATCAGGGGCTCTGGAGAGAGATGGCCTGGGTGGGTACACACCCCACCACTGGCTGGGCAACACTGAAGAAATGATTTGACTTCTCTGTGACTCAGTTTCCCCACATGTAACAAGGGCCTGGTAATATGTATAGGCTTGCTGAGAGGATCAACTGTTTAGAATGGTGCCTGACAAACAGTACATGCTGCCTGTTATTTTTAAGTATTTTTTGAATGGACAAATCTGAGTTAAAATACTCAGTCCTCCCAGGAGGCCACAGGCCCATTTCTGGGTTGAGAAAGTATGGTAAGTATAGGGACAGAGGTATTGAAGATCTAACCTCATGCTGCTCAGATTGCTTACTTATACCTCATCAACATCTGTCCTATGCTCCTCCAATCCCTTTTCTTCCAACAAAGTGTCAGAAGCCTACAAGAATCCGAGGTGCCATGGGCATCAGCATGGTCATCATAGAAACCACTGAGGCAAGTTGTCAGGGGGGAAGACTTGGGAGGTGGTAGGTCCGTGGCTACCTGGAGCTCTGTGTAGGCTGACCAGATGTCCCATTTTAAACGGGACAGAAAACAACAGTACTGTCCCATTTCAAATGGTACGTAGGGTCAGCCTAGTCTCACTGGGCTAAACTCAAGGTGTCTGTAGGCTGGCCATGCTCATACATACCATTTGAACGGGACAGTACCATCATCTTCTGTCCCATTTAAAATGGTACATCTGGCCAGCCTAGCTATGTGGAACCTAACACAAAGCCTTGTGGTGACAGCCTTACCTCTCCCAATGGCAGTGGCACTGGCACTGGCACTGACTCTGGCACTGAGATATGACTGAGAAGCTGGCCGAGCAAAGGCCACAGTCAAACAGGGCCAGTTAAAGCCCCAGTCTCCAAATGGTGTCAGCACCACAGCCCTTGGAGGTGACCAGAAGGAGAGAAAAGAATGTCAGGGGACACAACTTCCTTATTAGCTATGTGACCTGAATCCCCGGAGGGCGCATTCTCATCTGTAAACGTCAGTGGTACCCTCTCCCAGACACACCCAGAGGACAGTGCTTAGGAAACTCCTAAAGCCTCAAAAATAGTCAGCCATGGTGTCTTCATTCACCCTGTTGGCTCGCAGAAGACCTGCAAAGAAATCGTGCTCTCTGCTTGGAAAAGTAGCTAGTGCCTGAGCCAGCATCTTTTAGAAGTCCTTGCCTTCACCTCCCTCCAAGGGACCCACATGTTGAGATAAGGACCCAGATGTCCTTCCCTCAAGGCACCTTCCCAAACAAGCAGGTTTAGGTGTGTGGCCCTATTCAAAATATGCATTCCTTTTCTCAGACCAGACACAGAGCCACCTGGGGCCTGGCTCACCGGGTGTCCCCATCAGAAGGGGCAGCCTCAGCCTCCTGCCGCAGGTTCGGTTCACAGCACAGAAGAAAGGGTGGAGAGCCCCTGGCTCCCCATCACATTTCCCCTGCACCAACAAGTCATTTGTCGCAAGCCTTCTTTTTCTCTCCCATATAGTAGGCTGAACAGACATCTCATTTTAAGTGGGACAGAAAACAACGGTACTGTCCTGTTTCTTACTGACACCTTGAAAGTACCCCAATGAGGCTAGGCTGACCCTATGTACCATTTGAAACAGGACAGTACTATTGTTTTCTGTCCTGTTTAAAATGGGACGTCTGGTCAGCCTACCAGATACCCAAAACATGACCCCACGTGGTTATAGAATTAACCTAAATATGTGGACGTGTGCAGGGTGAAGACCTTTATTTATTTTTAAGGCCAAAGGGGAGACTCTGTGTTCAGAAAAACAAATATTTTTATTTCTCCGTGAATGCCTCAGATGGAGCACATGCCCTCCAGGTTGCCTGTGGACTTCACTGTCATATGAGCCACCAGTCAGACCCGGCAAAGTACTGAAGACTGTTTTTCAAACAAACACCATCAGGCGTGTCCAACCTGTGACCCAGGACGGCTTTGAATGCAGTCAACACAAATTCTTAAAACATTATGAGACTTTTTTTTTACGAGCCTTTTCTTTTTCTTTTTTTTTTCTTTTTCTTTAGCTCATTAGCTATCATTAGTGTATTTTATGTGTGGCCCAAGACAATTCTTCTTCCAACATGGCCCTGAGAAGCTAAAAGGTTGGTCACCCGTGCCCGACTTAGAGCAGCAGTACTGGAAGCTTTGGAATGTGGCAGAATTCCCTAGAGGAGAGCTTATTAAATACAGGGACGGGGAGGGGAGTGGGGGGCGGTGGCTCTTAGTTTTCTTCTAAGCAGGTCTGGGTGTGGGGCCTGAGAGCAAGCATCTCCAGCACATTCCAAGACAATGCTGCTGCTGACGCTGCTGGTCCGGACACCACGCTTTGAGAAGCCTCACCTTAGAATCTGAAAGCTAGAAAGAACACTAGGGATCACCCAACATGATCACAAGGGCAGCCGGGAGCACTCAGCTCCTGCGGTCTGGTCCAGTCATCGTGCCACTGAAGTGACACGTGGCTGTCCCCTCTCCTCCTCAGACCCAGGCAGGGGTAAGGGTGGAGGGTCCAGCACCCAGTCATCACTCACACAATCTGGTTTCTGTTTCCTGTCCCCTGGCATTGCAGAAACAGGACACTGTGGTCCCCACACTGCTGCCTTCAACACCCAGCATCTGGCCCCTCCAAGCAAGGGCTCTATACCCACTTTCCAGGAACAGACAGGCGTGGCTGTTCATGGGAGTTCTCAAGTCTGGGAGGGTGGAGTCCATGGCCCAGGGAAGGGAAGGGGCAGAGTGGGGCTCTGGGGTAGCCTATTCCAGGCCAAGCCCCACCATCTCAAGCAAAGCCTGGAGACAGTGGTGGAGGGGAGGTGGGGTCCACGCATGCACACTGTACCCAGTGTCCCAGCCACACAATGCACAAGCGGCCAGCAGGGCAGGCAGCCAGGGCCCTCTCATGCCAGTACCATCTGGGAGCCCTTGCCGGGCCTCAAGGGCCAGCTGAAGAAGCTGGACCCTGTCCCAGGGCACAGTCAGGCTCTATTCTTATCTCAAGGGGGAATGCGTGACTCTCCTTGCAGTGAATGGAGGCCCCTGGTGAGGTGGGGGAGGAGAGAACAGAGCAGTCACTGTACCCCAGAGGGCTCCCCACACGGCTCCCGGCTCTGACCCACCCTTGGTGGCATGGCCTTGCACAGGCCCCCGACAAGGAAAGGCCAGTCCAGAGGTGAACAAGGAAATGGACAGTCTCACTCACACTGCAGGACTCGGGCCACACACACCGATCGATCTTAAACGAGACCCACAGAATGAAGTCCCAGACCTAGAGGAAACACAGCCTCTCTGCGATAGTTCCTCACCAAATCCTGAAGGAGGGAGCCCAGATACACTACGCACCCCACACACGGGCACGAGCCCCCACTCGCAGAGATGGGGCCTCCCCCTCTCTCACCTAGCTCCCACAGCACCACTTGCAAGTAGCAACAAATCTCATTCAGAACTCCCTGGAGGCCTGCAAATTCCAGTCTTGACCAGCCCATGAGGCATCAGGCATTCTCAATGGTTGTACAATTGGTCCTGCACTCTTCTTTCAAGGACATTACCGTATCTTGTTGTGTATAATGCACTGCCATGTATAATGCACACCCATAGTTTTGGCCTAAACTTTCAGGGAAATAATCTTTCGCTTTAATTTTTTAATTCAAATTTGTATTCCCATTTAGGCACTTGGTTTTTGTAATATGAAGAAATTTTAGCATTTATTTTTTAACATATTATGGTACAAGAAATTTTATGTAGCAAATAATTACAACACACAAGCACAGATACAAGGTACAAGAAATTTTATGTATAAAATAATTACTGTATAGCAGAGTATTATTTTGCATATGAATATCATTATTGATTTCTAGAATTACACTTTTAATTCATAAACATAAATAAAAGAATGAAAAACATTTATATAGATACAGAATTAGCACTACCCATGTATAATGTGTATCCTCTTTTTTCCCTCACAAATTTGGGCAAAAAAGTGTGCATTATACACAGCAAAACAGAGTAATCTCTGTGCAAAAATGATGCCATCACTGCAGCTTCGGTGATATTTGCAATAGCAAAAAAGAAAAAGGAAAAAAAAGGAAGCAACCTCAGTGTCTATCACTAGGGGATTTACATAATAAACTTTATCCACACAATGAACTAACAACAAATGCTAAAAATCATGCTTTCGATACACTTACAGACATAGAAAGATAGTCAACAGATAGGAAGTTTAAAGGAAAAGAGAAAAACCAGATTGCACAACTGCATGTATAATATGATTAAAAACAGGGAAGCAAGGGAAGGAGTGTTTTTTCTTGCCCAGTAGGATGAAAGAGGGGAGTAAATGGTGATGGGACAAATTGGGGGTGGGCAGGGGCAGGGTGGGGTGCTGGGAATGAGGCCCGGGTGTGAGTTGGGCAACAGGGGGTGGGGACAGCTGGAGCAGTAAGATGAAGTCCTGTTCAGCCTTCCTCGGGACCAGCTTTAAAGGACTATGAAAACATCCGGAAAATATTTAGCCAGTAAATCTTTTAGAAGCCCTCCACCCTGTTTTATTTATTAACACTTCCTTCCTACTCCCCCCACCTTCAGACAGTCAACCCTCCCATTCCCCATCCCTACCACAGAGCCAGAGGGAACTGGGCTCTGTGATCTCCCAGGACTCAT
Source organism: Lyroderma lyra (assembly GCA_004026885.1). Taxonomy (NCBI): domain Eukaryota; kingdom Metazoa; phylum Chordata; class Mammalia; order Chiroptera; family Megadermatidae; genus Lyroderma; species Lyroderma lyra. The sequence goes on along the minus strand of PVJL010000470.1, from coordinate 179,339 downwards.
ATGTCACCTGGTTCACCATCTCAGAGTGGCTTCCTGCTCCGCAGGTGTGGGGCATAGGAGGGGCTGAGCCTGGCGACACTACTTGAGTTCCCTGGACACCAACTCACCAGCAGTGACTGACTCAGTGACTCAAGGGAGGGCACGGGGTTAAATGGGCCTTTCTTGAAGAAGGGGGGCTGATTCTCAGCCAGGAAAAAGTATAATATTTGCTCCAAGTCTCTTCCTTCTGGGGAATTCCTTGGATTTCTCGGGGAAGAAACCCATAAATAATGAATGAGTACAAGGGAGGAGAGAGAACTCACATGTACACATGTACACACACAAGCACATGCAAACACACGGCCTCGAGATCTCCTCCTGTTTTTGAGAAGTCCACAGAAGTCAGGAAAAGCTGCTTTCTGGTCTAGCAACAGCCCTATTTGGAGAGTCAGGAGCCAACCCAGTTGTGGGAAGGGGACGGGATGCAGAACACAGCAGACCCAGCCGGTTCTGGGTTCAAATCCCATTGCCAACCCTTACTAAGTTCAATGATCTTTAATCTCATTGGGTCTCCATTTCCTTGACTAGAGAGTAATGGTACTGTTGGCCCAACATAGCACCAGAGCTGGGAGTCTAAAAAGTAGGCTATGAGTGCAGGCTACTCCCTGGATTGGTATAACTATGCAGGAAGATGGACATGACCTGAAGGCTAGAGACAGGCTGCTGTAGGTTTTGGCCAGCACACTGTATTGTTTGCTATTGTTTACAATTTGCATCAATTACCCACATTACAAGATAGAGATTTCAGATTTCCAGCTGGGCATAGGGAACCCATGACTGGCTGATGCTGTCTGTTTCCAGTGGCATATAATTCCTCGGATCTTAGTGACCTACCTGGCCCCTGGCATTTGTGTTCGTCACCACCCACTGGAGACGATCCAACATTCCATAATTGTGGGTATCAGCTCTGCTCTGAACGCTGGAGGTCATTACTAAGCAGTGACTCTGGGATCCCAGGGGGAAAGATAGCAGTGCCTCCAGAAGCCCCTCCTGGACTTGCATCAGGGGAACCCTTGGCTTTCAGTGGCCACTGAGTAGCCCTCCCTGAGTAGCCTACATTGTGAAGTGGGCCCAATGGGGACTGACGGAGCAGGGGCTGGGGTTTTGCTAACTGGCTCTGTGGTCTGGAGACTTGGGCTAGAGGGACTACAAAGAACATTGACTTTTTCTTTGCTCCAGAACTCATCGTCAACAGGCCCACCGAACTCCCTGAAAGCACGTCAACTGTGCACTCACAGAGAGACAGACTCAGGTCTAGATGACACAATTCTTACTTAAGGGTTTTGACATCTCCGTCCCCCTGAGTCCCTGAGACCGGGCAAATTCCACCAACCAGGGTGGGTGGACCAGGGCAGAAAGCTCTGCGTCAATCCAGGAACCCCCAGCCTCTCCCTGGAAATGCTGACTAAACAGCAGACCCACGCAAAGACCTGAGCCAATGCCAGGACCACCTCTGGGGGCCACATCAGCTCCCGAAATAGTGCACGCACACATTGAGTCAGGGCTCTGAACATCTGGGCTTAGCTAATCCTCTGCTCTCCAACATTCAGCTTGGTTGGATGCCCAGTGCCGGTGGGGCCTGCAGGGGCTCTGGGTCCAGCTCCCAGGGAGCCCTGCATACAGCCCCGCCTGGGCTGGGGCCCCCATGTCACACCCAAGGCCATGAGTGCATCCTCCCAGCCCACCCCCAGAGGTTCCAGGGCGGTGCCATAGCCTATCCCACACGTGGGAGGCAGAGCCACGGCGCTCCAGGATTCCATTCTGCAGTGGAGGCTTCTAGAGGAAACAATTCCCTAATCCCCTTCCTAAATCAAGGCCAAGAAACAACTTGTGGAGTGTCCCACAGATGGCTGCTCCCTCTGCCCGGCTGTCCCTGCCCTGACCTCCTGCTGCTGAGGAGCCATGAGCGGGGTGGGGCGCTGGATGGGGATCCTGTACTCACAGACCCACAGTCCGGGCTCCCACACTTGCTGCGGTCAGCTCTGATTTTCAATCCACAGACCCTGGAATTCCAGAGCAAGCCGAGGCCAAGGGCCTCCCCCACTCAGCCGGAATCCGGCCAGAATATAAAACTCAGTGTTTCATTACTTATATTTATTCAACAGCACTGTTCGTTGCCTGTTTTTATCTGCAACAAAAGTTTTCCTTGAAATCTTGTTTAAAATTCCAAACGAAAGCATCTTTTAATGTAAATGATCCTTGATTGATTTGATTTGTCCCTGTGGGTCAGTAGACACACGTGAGGAGATGTTTCCCCAACCACTGACTTAAAATAAATTAACACAGTTAGAAGCCTGGATGACAAAACGCCAAGACTACAGAACGGTCTTTGCAACAAATGGTGCCGGGACAACAGATAAACCACATGCAAAAGAAGAGAGCTAGCTGGCCCCCTTTCTCACATCATTTACAAAAATTAACTTGACATAGCTAGAGTTCTAAACCTAAGCACTAAAGTATACAACTCTTGGAAGAAAATACAGGTGTAAATCTTCATGACCTTGGATTAGGTGATAGTTTTTTAAGTATGACAATAACAGCACAAGTGACAAAAGAAAAAAAATAATAAAGACACCAAAATTAAAACTTTCATGCTTCAAAGGACACCATCAAAAAAGTGCAAAAAGAGAACCCACAGAATGGAAGAACACTTTTGCAAATCACATATCTAATAAGGGACTTTTATCTGCAACATATAAAGAACACTTACACTGAATAAGAAAAAGACACTTATTATTTAACCCATTTTTTTTTGAATGGGCAAAGGCTCTTAAAAGATCTTTCTCCAAAGAAGATATAAGAATGGTCAATAAGCATATGAAAAGATGTTTCATTAGCCTTCAGGGAAATGCAAATTGAAACTACAGTGAGGTATTGCTTCACACTCACTAGGAAGACTAGAATCAAGACAGATGATCACATGTGTGAAGACGTGGAAAAATTACACCCTCATATAGGTGGGAAAGTAAAACTGTAGAGCAACTTTAGATAACAGTCTGGCAGTTCCTCAAAAGGTCAGTTACGTATACACGTAAGCACATGTGTACAGACATGCACATGATTGCCACTCATCACCCACGTCTTCGTCTTAACAGTTGTGGCTCAGTCTCCAAATGGTATCACGTGTGAAGAAACACCACTCAGGTAAGCAAACTTAATAAAAGCAATTTGTCTCTTTCAAAGGGGGCGTGGGGAGCTTCATTCATAACTCGCAGCAGAACTTGAAATCTTATCCTCCCTTTCAGTCTGACTCAGAGGCACTGCCCAAATCTCCTTTCTCCTTTCTCCAAAGGGTGTTTAATTCCTCCCACGCCCCAGGTGTCCAGCCCCCAAGGCTTGGGCATTTCTCCCCTGTAGGTATCCTTCTAGAAAAGAGACAAGAAGACAGACCCTCACACACACAACTTCAAGATTAGTCCTTTCTCTCCTCCTCCTGAAGAGAGCCTTCAGACCTCTCCAATTATGTCTCTCTGCCCATTACTCTGACTGGTTCTCCGCAATGAAAGCCAGAGACTGAGCCAGCCAGAGAGAGTTCCCCTAAACTAACAAGGGTGGAAGAGCAGCTATGAATGTCCCAACACGCTCTGCTGGTTTACATTTGCTTCTGTTTCCGATTTTATCTTTTAATATTACTATTAACACGTGCTTTCCCACCTCCACAGAGAGGGACATCAGCTGGCAATGCAGACACAATGCCTTCTTTTTCTTTCCTCTCCATCCACAGCTCTGGTACTTCCTCCTGAGCTGTGCCCAGTGAACACACAGGACGCAGTGCGGACATCTCCAGGCCTCCGAATGCGCATGGGGGTGTGGTGGTGGGGTGCATTCCAGCCAAAGGATTGGGGTGGGGGGGTGGTTTGCATAGCTCCGAGCTGGATGCCTGAGCTCTAGGAAGGAAATTAATTTTCAGCAGATCAAAGGAAAGAACACGAGCGGAAAACAGTGGGGAAGACCTGAAGCTGTAATATTTAGAGAGAGATGAGACTTTTCCTTTTCCTGTTCAGAGCTGCAGGGAGAGTTTAAAGAGCTAGGACATAAATTAGCAACTGGGCCCCACTGGAGCACAGGGGTGGGTTCAGGCTGCGCCAGCACAAAAGGCTGTCTGAAGGAGGCCTAGACGTCCTGAATTCAAACAAATGCCTCCCAAATGTTGTCTGTCTTTTATTAATTACGATGTCACCCATGGCGAAGTGTCCCATGACTAACATCAACTGGAACAGGGTGGCGTTGGGCCAGCTTGCTCATCTTCCCTTCTGAGCAAACCAGCAATGACCCACGGGGAGGCTCGGGTGTGTGGGCAGCTCCTTCCTCCATGGGTCACATCAACCCTAGAGGGTGTTTCTGGCCTTGGCTGTGGAACAGAATTTCTGCTGGGGACATCCAAATCCTTAGTTACTTTCATCTTTCTGTCCAGCCAGAGGTTTGGAGAGTGGCAGGGGGTCCTCAGAGTTTCTCTTGACTCAGCACAATGCTGCCATGGAAAATGCAGGCCAGATCTCCCCAGACTGTACAAGGGGGGCTGATACGCTTTCTTCTCGCAGCCAAAGTTAAGTAGCTATCTCTAAGATGAGACTTGCAATCCATCAGCAAATCCTGTCAGTGCCTCCTTCCAACCAGACCCCAAATCCGACACTTCCAGCACCTTACCCCAGACTGGACCACCCACCCCTTCAGGTCTGTCTGCCTCAACTTGTAACCTGCTCCTCTCCTTTCTCCACAGGCAACCAGTGATCGATTTGGGACGGGAAACGCAACCCTGTCACTCATAGCTCACAGTCCCCCGATGGCTTCCCTTCACACTTAAAAAAGAAGAGAGTTCCTGTAATGGCCACAGGACCTGCATTATCTGATCCTCCTCAGCCTCTCAGGCTTCAGATCCTTTCCCTCCCTTCCTGCCTGTTCACCCAGCTCAAGCTACATGGCATCATGCTGGTCCTCGGGGACTTTGTACTTGCTGTTTCCTTGGCCAAGAACACTGTTTCCCCAGATCTCCATGTAGCTCATTCCCTCTCTCCATTTAGTTCTCTGTTCACAGGTCACCTCGGAGGTCTTCCCTGACCACCCCACGTAAAGTAAGCCTCCTCTCAACCTGCCTCACTCTTCACCCTCTCCCTGCTTTATATACCTTCACAGTATGTGTCACTTAGCTAACATGTATGTGAAAGTATGCGTTGTGTGTTTACTGGAATGTAAGCTCCACTGTGCAGAAAAAGGGTCTGTCTGCCTTACTTGCTGCTGTATTCCTAGCATTGGGAACAATTCCTAGCACATTGCAGTTGCTCAATAAATATTTGTTGGATGAATGAGTGAATGAACAAATGGATTTTCGGTTGATGATGGTACAATAAGTAGGATCGTGATACCCCCTCTTGTGACACTTCTTCATGGTGCTTTCTTTTACAGATGGGAAAGCATTTAAATTAATGTTGAAGAAGGAACTATTGTTTGATCACCAGCCTTCCAACTCAAGAGTTAGAAGAGAGGGAAAGCATGACAATATCCATGGCACAGAAAAGTAAACCAGGATGTGGGGTGTTATTAAAGGCAACATAAAACATATAGGCTTGTCCAAAGTCAAATTTGTAATCAAGAACCAAACCAGAACCAAATCAACTCGGGTTTCCAGACACTCTGTCCTATGTTCTTTCTACTGAATTACCTCTGATTTCAACATTCTGCCCTCCTGAAAATCCATTAGTATCATTAATCATATTCAAAAGTAAAAAAATATATGATTATCTGAGAATGCTGATAAGGCATCAGTGGATAAATTCCACATCTATTCATGGCTTCAAATGTACCTCTTCTTGGTATTAGAGCCAGGGTAATCTTAACTCTCCGTGAGGACACAGGAAAATACACATAAAAGGGATATTAAAATGCTAAATAGAAAATATACACTCTATCTAAAACCAACAGCCACTATCAGAGTTATGAGGAAACCCTCAAGGAATTCTCATTAAAGACAGAACATGACTATTTATTAACATCCTTCTGGAACCATATATATATATTTATATTTATACACACACACACACACACACACACACACACACACCAATTTAAAAACATGAATAACCAATTTAAAAACATAACTACATTTCACTCACAATAACAAGAAGAAATTTCAACTTTCTAGGAATGAATTTAATGCAGGAAATACACAAGTTCTATGCGAAGAAACCATTTATTGAAGGGACAGGGTGAAACTTAATTATGTGGCAATATTATGTTCCTGGATAATGTCAAACATGGTGAAAGGTCTGAAATTTCTCACCCTTAGTCCAGGGGCAGAGTGAGACACCTGACATCCTTAATTGCATTTAATCCATCCAATTAATGGCCCACTCACTATAAAGAGGGGAGTAGTGTTACGATTCTCCCTTCTTGGAAGAGGCGCAAATCAGGTCATTTCCCTAAATTTAGATCATTCTGATTCCCAAACCCACTGTCTTCCCACCAGCTTACCCAATTGTCTGGTGGTGTGATGGGTTTCTAATGTGTCAGCTTGGCGACATTGAACTTCATTTCCCAGAATTCATTTTCTCGTATGTTCTGGTTAGAGTGGCGCATAGGCAAATTCTTGGAAGGCAGCAGCCACGCATGTTACTGCTGTCATGCTGACTCCATGGGTGGCATGAGGCAGTGGCCGGGCCACAGCTGCTCCACCCTCCCCCAAGACCCCTCAGCATCTCCTAAGCCAGGTGTGTGTGGCTCACTTCCTCCCCACCGTCAAGGTCAGATGCAACTTCGGTCTGTCCTTGAGGAGTTTCAGCTTATGACCTCTTCCCCACTCAGCCTGCCTTGTGGGTTTTGTGTTTCCATCTCCAGCAACAGATATGGAGACCACAGCCTAACAGATTTGTTTAACCATTCCCACAGGGCATGAGAACAACTCCCTATAAAAACTCTTTAAAAATATATATACAGTATACTCTCAGTTAAACGGCACCCATGCCAGATAAACGTAGTATTTCTTCTTTTTTTTTGCCAGTTGCTTGAATTCCGGTTAACAGAGAGTCTACCATATTTATGTGTGTCTACATCTACATGTATGTCTATGTGCATGTGTGCCTGTGTGTACATGGGTGCGTCTACGTGAATGCATACACACTACATTTGCATGTGTACCTCCCGATTCAGCTTCTCTGGTTGAATCCTGGCTGACACACTGCCATGGCGTTCCTCCAGGAACAGGAGGTCGTAGAGTGGGACTCTCACTAGAGAAGCTGTAACCCTGAAGGCAGGGGTAGGAGAAAGTCATGAAGATAAGTCCGCCACTTCTATGTCACTACACTGAAGTAAAAAGAATTTCTGAATACCTTCTAGGTCCACAGCACTACTGACACAAGTGCTAAAAAAGAAGGGCCTCACTGTGCCCCAATGGGTCCCCCAAGCAGGGGTGGACATACACAGAGGGGTATCCCTCAGCACCACCGGCTGCAGAGCTGACCACACCCCACCCTGTGCCCAGCCAGCCCATCTGAGAGCCATGGAAAGGCTGCTTCTGGAGACCCAGGGACATATGCCCCAGGGCTCTGGCCCTGAGTCACCTCTGGAATTTCCTGTCCCCGGAGGCAGATCACACCAGGGGGACTTTAGAGCCACTGGTGAATGACTGCCAGGGCAGCCCTAAACACAACTAGCCCTAAACAACCCAACGGTGCAGATACCCCAGGGTAGCTCCAAGCACCGAAGATGTGCAGCTGTGAATTGTTACCTCCAGAGAACCTAGCTGCAAAGAAGTAACAGGGAGGGAGTAGGGGCAGTACCTGCGGTTACCCCAAGCATGCAGGCCCAACAGGACCCTGTTAGGGGTGCGGCTTCTTAGGGGTGGGGCTTCGGAATCAGACTCCAGGTCACATTCCAGGGCTAATCTGAGTGGCCTTGGGCAAATTTTTTTCTGAATTCTTCACCTTTAAAATGTGTTTGATAGATGCCTGACAATGCTCAGTTGTGGAAAAGGTTAAATTTTATTTTAAATTAAGTATAATAAATGTTCATTACTTTGTTAAGATCTTCACTCATCAGACTAATCTTGTCATAGCTCAGAGCGGTGAGTCAGTAAGCACACTTAAGGAAAAAAGGGATGGAGTGTATTATAAAGCTGCATAGTCATTATGAAGATAACTACTAAAAGCTGATAGCAAATCTTTCCAATTATCTGAAGAAATACACACATAATAAAGTCAATAAAACAGACTGTATAGTAAATACACAGTAAGTAACTACATATTTTAATAGGTTTAAAAAGAGAAAACATAACATTGAGAGCATTCAAACCCATCATAACCTTACAGGAAAAGATTCTCAGACGTCCCAAACATACTCCAGACTTACATAAATTTTATTATTTTTTTCAAATTCCATGCAACTTTGATCAAGCCCCACAGTTGTGTATGCAGGCACAGCCTGAATTTGTGGGGGTTCTAACAAGAATAACACAGTGTGTGATATGAGCTGAATTGTGTTGCCTCCCCCGCAATATTCCTATGACAAAATCCTAACCCCAGTACCTCGGGATGTGTCTGTATTTGGAGATAGGGTCTTTAAAGAGGTGATTAAGGTAAAATGAAATCACTGGAGTGGGCCCTAATCCAATATGACCAGTGACCTTGTAAGAGGAGATTGGAATACAGACACACACTGAGGCAGACGACGAGAAGGCACCATCAACAAGCCCAGGAGAGAGGCCTTGGAAGAGGACAACCCGGCTGACACTTGGGTCTTGAACTTCCAGCCTCCAGAACATCAGTGAGAGAGTAAGGGTCTGCTGTTTCCACCCCTCCCCAGCCTGAGGCCTTTTGTCCTGGCAGCCCGAGCTGACGAATCCCGTGCCTGGGCTTCCTGGGCAAAACGGGGGATCGCCGTTTGAGCTGGTGAGCATGGAAAAAAAAAGAGCCGATAAAGAGGGGGCTCAGGTAGGCCCAGCCCCATCTTTACCTGGACCTGCCCCAGGGCTGAGAACAGCCAGCCCCCCAGACAGGCGGTGGGCTCCACACTGCAGCAGCTGGAAGGAAGGAGATGGGGCACTCACAGTGGCCAACCAGCCACCTGCTCAAGATGTGCTCACAGGAGACTCTCGTGGCTCCAACGACGCCAAGGGGCAGGAGGAGGCTGGTGATGACTTCATTTTGGGGTCCTGTTGGAAGCTGAGGAAGCTGGTGCTCTGCCCACCTGCACTCCTCATTGTCCCCAAAACAGAGCCAGGAGGGGGTCCTGACCACAGCTGCTGAAGTGCTCACCAAAAGGTGCTCAGAGGACAGATGAACCTCTACCTTTTATGGGCACTGCAGGCCCAGGGACATCATCCCCACAGGAAAGAGAATGACTCTGACCAGAGTATGAAGCCTCATGATGCACTTTTGGGGGTCTGGGTCTATCAGACCACATTTCATTCAAAGTTGTGAGATCAACCCAAAGTGGTCAATCTCTGCAGAACTCCTAATATCAGACAAGAAAGGGCCTGAGAAGTGATTGTATAAATGTAAAAGTAGTATCTAGGACACTGGACTTCTAAGCGGAAGTATAGTCTTTCTTTAAGCCAGAAGAGAATTACATGGCAGACACAACTGGCCAGATCAATAGCTCCTGCCTGCCATCTGGCCAGACTCCTCTGGACACCAAACTCGTAGTCAGGGACTGCTACTGGGTGAGGAAGAGGGGAAGCTCACAACGGAACCCACTGGGTACCAAATATCATTAGCGTGTTCTGGAGATGCATAGCCAGTTCCTGAAAAGGAGTTCTAAACTATGGCTGGGCCACTCCACCTAGACAATCTGAGAAAGGTGGGTTTCCCAGGTGAGGATGGGAGACCAACAGGAAACCCCCAGCCCATGGCTGCACATGCCCGGTGCCGGGGCAGTACTGGCAAGGAGTGCTCAGATGCACACCCACAGGAAAGAAAACAATCTCTGCACCGGGAGACCCCCCAATAAAAAACAAAACGTATTTATAAAACATTGTGTATTTATTCTTACGTTTAAACTTCAGTCACCTTCAAAGGACTCGCCATTGGATGCAATATACCTAGACACTTTTTCCACTACTCAAAACAGTGTCTGAAATCATTGATTCTGATGCCTTTTAGTGCTTCTGCCATTTCGGTTTCATCTCTTCCACATCAGCAAAATGTTTCCCTTTGGGGACTTTTTTCCTCCCAAGAAATAAAAAAATAATTGCTCAGGGCAAGATCCGATGAATAGGGAGGGTGGGGCATGGGGGTCATGCCATTTTTGTTTTTGTTTTTTAATCAAAAACCGCTGAACACTCAGCACAGTGTGGGCAGGTGCATTGTTAGGCTGCACACTGTTTGTGTAAATCACCCATCATGCAATGGACAATCGCATTGAAAGAATCTCCAAAATACATTCACTGAAGCCAAACACAGTCTCTTACAACAATGCCAGCTGGTACACGGATGCAGGTGGGCTCCTAGAGCACTCACTTAGTAGAGAAACCTGTACTACAAGGGGCCCGCCCTCCAGAAGATATTCTGGGGTTTTGGGGTGCCTCTGGGAAAGGCAGAATCCCAGGTTCTTCTGGAGCAAGTCATGCCTAAGTTAATCTAAGTGAGACAAGGACAGAGGTAAGACGGAGAGCCCCATTACTACCAGCACTGCAATGCCATCGTTAACAAAGTTAGTTAAGGGAGCAGGTAGCTGAGGTTTGAAAGAAACCTTCAAGGCCATAGAGGTGGAAGCCTGCCTAGTGCTGAGGTGAAGTGGCAGCCATGGCCCTCAGGACCAGGTTCTGAGGCAGCCCTGTCAGTCTCTCGATCCCCAGGCCCTCTAGGTGACTATGAGGACCACTCAGCTTGGCTCAGCTCAGTGTGTAACAGGCTACATCCCAGACAAGAGTTAGCAGGTTCAAGGACACTCGTTCTCTTCAGTCAGACAATAAAAATGCCTTATTTTAGGACTCACTATTTTAGAATCTGAGCTCCTCTAACCATGCTCCATTGAGATCTACCTAGTAAATCAATAATTTTGGTAAGTCAGGAGGAAGCCAAAAGATCTTCTTTAAATGCTTAGCTACCTGTTTTATTTTATTTTATTTTTTTAATATGTTGGGAGCAAAACACTTTCCGGTACCTACCCAGTGAGCTTGAAAACATCTTAAAGTATTTTGTTCATCATACCTGCACAAAAGCCATATGTGTCCGATGTTCAGCTTATGCATAAATCGGGGTTTTCACATTTTGAGGCAAAGCCACAGCAGTGGGGCTTGGGGCTTGGGGTGGGGAGAGAAATGTCCATGTCCATGTGTTTCATCTCAGTACAGTATAAATACACAACTGCTTCTCAGAAACTTGCAAACACCCTCCGACAACCTGAACTCAGACAAAAGGAAGCATCCCAAAGGTTTCCATAAAGGTTTTCAATCCCACAGCTGAGCATATTGACCAGTTTGGAATTTACTAGCTATTCAAAGCAACAGGAACATCCTTATGTTTCCTCTTACAGCTCAAAGTGATGAGACTCTAAAGCCAGCCAAAGAGCCAACTATGATTTGATTGGAGCTTCCCGAAACCAAGCTCAAATCCTCCTCTTAACATGATTCTTTAAAAAAAAAAAAAAAAAAAAATCAGAGTACTTTTATCTCAATTTTTAAATGAGTGTGAACACTGCCAAGAGCTCATAACAGAGTACAGAACTCTAAGTCAAGAGGTCTGAATGCTGCATCTGTCCTTCTCTAACGGCCACTTCCTAACCTGGAGCGAATCACCAATTCCCAGGCGCCCGTGTCCTCATGTGTAAAACTGGGATCATGGGAGGAGTAACTGCTCACTCACGCTCATGAAGCTGCTGCAAGGACCCATCCTATAAGACACTTGAGAACATCTCATAAAACGTAAAGCTCACACATACCTTACTTACTGCCTAGCACAGGCATCTCTGACTGAGGAGCTTGGGAAAAGGGGGAGTCAGGATCATCCGTTTGTTGTACTTTTTAATTTCTTGGTTGCATTTTGGTGTTGGGGTCACTTCTGTGTGGTGAGGAATTGCTCTGTTGGTTTGGGTTAACCTGGACCATTCTCCACCCGACCTCTCCAATGACCTTGTATTGCTTGCTGGTCAAGACTCACCATGCGGGCGGAGGGTGGGGGTGGGGGGTTCCTCCCTTAGGAGTTTGCATCCCCAGGGTGGCTGACAGAAGCCTGGCCTGTGTGAACCCACAAGCCAACTTCCTGCTCCAGAAAGCTGTTGCACGGCATGTCAGCTTCAACAGAAGAAGTTTCCATTTTTTTTTTAAAAGGACATATCATATCCCATGTCACAGAACTTTAGGATGCTGCAGTAAGGAACGTACACACCAAGCTCTATTTGTGCAACCTCCTGTACAGGACATTTAAAGGTTAAACAGCTAGGGATACTCAGGCAGTTCCTCAAAGAGTTAAGTACAGAGTCACCACGTGGCCCAGCAATGCCAACCCTAGGTATAAATCCAAGAGAAATGAAATCATGTCCACCCAAAACTTACAGCAGCATTATTCACAACAGTCCCAAAGTGAAAATAACCCAAAGAGCCAGCAACTGATAAATGGATAAATGTGTTCTACCCATACAATGGAATAGTACTCAGCCATAAAATGGAATGAGGTACTGATATATGCTACACCCTGGATGAACCTTGAAAACGTTATGCTAAGTGAAAGAAGCCGAACACCGAAGGCCACATAGTGTATGATTTCATTTATATGAAATGCCCAGAACTACCAAATCCACAGAGACAGAGAGGAGACTGAGGGCTGCTGGGTGTGAGGGGGAGAGACAGGAGTCACTGTGAATGGGTTCAGGGTTTCTTTTGGGGGTGATATGAGTGTTCTGAAATTAAAAGGCAAATATACACTGAACTGTACACTTTCAAAGGCTGAATTCTATGTTATGTGAATTCTATCTCAATGTTTAAAACATTATAAAAACAGAAGCTATGAATACTGACTGGTTAACCAACTAATTAAGATGGAAGAGGGCAGCCCTCTGAAATAATACTCACTAATTCCCAAGAGAAAATCAGGTATGTCATATGGAGTTGATTGCACCTCTCCCTCAGCCTCATACACCTGTGCACTCCTTTGCATGCAAACTTCTCCTTTCCCTTTCTCTCTGAACGTGGGGTAGGTAATGTGCCTTTTAAAAATATAATCATTTCTCTCCTTTCAGAGAGCATAATAGTTATTCAATAAGTGGCTGTGAAAGGCAGCACATGAGTGCTTTAGAGTCAGGAGAGAGGACCCAGAGTTAAAACCCAGGCGCCACCACTGTGTGACTATGGAGAAGTCCCTTTACTTCTGTGCCTCAGTTTCCTCGCCTTTAAGATGGGAATCATAACAGTGTCACTGTGAGGACGAAAATAGGACATGCCTGGCACATGGCAAATGTGCTGCAAGAGTATGATAACCAAGGAAACGAGAGAAGCCTGTGCACTCAGGCTGGTTCTGAGGGTCCCTAGACTTGACTCAGAAACTCTCTTCCTGACGTAAAACTGACTTTAAAGGTTGTTTTCTCATTGCAGAATGAACACATCCTCATTGCTCTTATTAAGTATCATTTTGCCTCATGAAGTATCACTTACTGGCAATATAGCGTGTGATTATAGGATAATCTTGTAAATACTAATGATATGTTTTTAAATAAAATCTCCCAGTTTTGACTTTTTACCCGTTAACACTCTTTTTCTTTTCCCTTTTGCTAATGGGACAAGAGGGATCACTACTGCCTTCCAGGATGGTAGGAAAAGAGAGTGAGGATTTTCAGTGGCAGTAGGCAAAAATCCAACCCCCAAGTTTAAACCCAAAGAAGGGAGGGGTGATCCATGAGTTCCCATAACTGGGCAGAGTTCAGGGATGGCTGGTTCCCGGGACTCACGCAATGTTAACAAGGTGCCATCCATCTCTCACTTCTTTTTTTTTATTGTTAAACTTACTGGGGTGACATTGGTTAGCAAACATTATAGGTTGGGGGTGCCCTGGTGGTGTAGGGGGTAGGGTTCGGCACTCTCACTGCCACGGCCTGGGTTCGATCCCCGCTCAGGGAACCACCAGCACAACCAAGAAATTACATAGGTTCCAGGTGCACAATTCTATGGTGCTTCATCCATAGGCTGCATTGTGTGTTCACCACCCAGAGTCAGTTCTCTGCCCATCACCATGTGCTTGACGCCCCCTTCTCCCTCTCCCATTCCCTACCGCGTGCCCTCAGGTAACCACTAAACTATTGACTGTGTCCATGAGTTTTCATTTCTTTGTCGCTTTCAGTTTTATATTCCGCATAGACTCCAGTCATGTGGTTCTTGGTTTTTTCTGTCTGGCTTATTTCACTAAGCATGAGGATCTCACAGTCCATCCATTTTGTTGCAAATGGCAATATTTCATCTTTTCTTACAGCTGAGTAATATTCCATTGTGTATACATACCACAGTTTCTTACTTCTGACTGGCCATTCTATCCAGGTGGACTCTTCCCAATTAGGGGATAATTAGTAACTTCCTCTCAGCTTAGCAACCTATCTTGATTGACAAAGCCCCACCAGGACCATCTCACAGAATTTGAGGATCCTGAGGTGGAGGCTAGGGAGAGTTCCCCCAAAAGATGAGAGATAGAACAGAACATCACGATAGGCAGATCAAAACAAAAGCTACAGGGAGTTCCCTGATGGTGTAGTGGCTTAAGGCTTCGGTGCTGGCACTGTCAGCGCTGCGGCCTGGGTTCGATTCCCAGTCAGGGAGCTACTCACATACCAAAAAGCAAAAAACAAACAAATAAACAAACAAAAACAAACAAACAAACAAAAGCTACAGCAATTCACTTTGGAAAGCCATCAATTCCCCCAAGAAGATTTGAACAGGAAACTATTGTGCTCAGCAGTTGCAAAAGCATTCTCGTGAAACGTAAGAGGATTACTAACAGGACCCCGAGCTCCTATATTATCACTTCTCAGGAAAGAGCTGATTTCACATACATTTCTTTCTTAACCTTTACCACTCTCAGTGTTATTAGGTACGTTTTACACCTGACAGAATAAGGCCCAGGTAGACCGAGTGACTCGTTCAAGGTCACAGAGCCGAGATAGAAACTCAAGTCTATACAATCCCCAAATTTTGGTGCTTCACACATCACTGCACAGGGACAAGAGACCATATTAAAAATTACAGAAGAAACAGACACAGTCCCTGCCTTCAAGAACTTCTCTATCTTAACATGCCACAGTACAGGGTCTGTCATTTGTTAGACTTCTTCAGAAGGTTCCCATAAGAAATCAGTAGGGAAAAAAAGGATAATTTAAAAAAATCTGTGAACCACTACTCTAAATTATTTACATGTTAACTCCTTTATTTACTTCTATGAATGAGTCCCATTGTTATGCCCATTTGACTGATGAGGAAACGGATGCATTGAGAGGTTTGAGTAGCTTGCCACAGGCAGGAAGATACAAGCAAGGAATCACACCCAGTTTGTATCCAGAACCCCTGGAGCTCCCTGTGCTCCAAATGACTCTATTATGCTGCCTATCGGTGATGCTCCAGGCCAGTTAGAAAACATCTTCATTACAGTTGAAACAAAACGCTGAAGCGAAAGTTTTCTTCTCCCTCTACCTCCCTTCCTCCAACACTCTTCCTTCTGATACCTATGTCCTCGTGCTCTCCCCCAACTTTGCCCTATTCAGTACCCTAAGGTCCTCGTACTTATTCGTACTAATGTGTAAATGGCTGCTGAGCTTCAGCTGTAATAGCTGCCTCTGTGGCCAATGGCCAGCCTCCAAACAGAACCTAACGCAAGCCAAGGTTCTTGGCTGATTTCCACCACTAACTCAAGGATCAATTTAGATCATGGCTTTCCTCCTATTTTCTCTTCCCTGCTGGTCCCCTTCTTCTCTGCCTCCCAACCTGACCCCAAAACCACCCACTTAGCCCTTTCTAGTGTTAGAGAACCTGAAGGTTAAACCAGGAAGCAGTGGTTCTCAAGTGCATACCAGGAACAAGCAGCAAGCTTTCAAAATCTGCTGATGCCCAAGTCCAACCTCCTGAGGATAGGTGTTGGCTTAATTTACCGGGCCCAAGCAATAGGTTATTTTTAAAATAACAATCATATTCATAGACAACAGTGACTGCCTGGTTAGTCTGTGCTGGGCACTATTTTAAAGTTTGTATTTATTCATTTGAAACTCAATACAACCCTATGAGATAGATCTGTCTTTTCTAATCACTGGTCTGCGGACCAAATCCAGTCCACCAGAAATTTCCTGCAGGCCCGTGAAATATTTTCATGTTCTCAGGATGTATTTGTAAGAGACGAATAAATTGACTTCATTGTGATTTATACTATTTCACGGACCAGCACGAAAACTCTGGCAGACGGGATCCGGGTCCGCGGACCAGGGGTTGAAAACCACTGTGATAGGGATGCTAATGCTCTGAGACACAGAGAAGTTAAGTAATCTGCCCACTGTGTCACAGCTAATACATGGCAGAAGAACCAGGACTCCAGCTTCATAGTCTACACTCTGAGCCACTATCCTGCACAGTCACGGACAAGCACATCACCAGGAATCACATTCCAGGGGAATAACCTCTCCTCCTGTCAGCAACTGACTTCAGCTCAGCCCATCCCCCAGCCTTCTCTGCACCTGGCCATCGCACTTCCTTTCTTGTCCCACAGGCCTAGGGACAGGGTTTTCTCACTCTCCTCTGCCTTCATCTCCAACTCGGAGGTGACTTTTCCTTCTTGCTGGGCACATCCTTTGCTCTGCCGTAAGAACCCCCTTCTTCCATCTCTTTTTAGGACTTGATAATATTTCCTTACTAAGAGCCCATCCTGGCTCCTCCGACCTCCACGACCTACAATTTTCCTAGGTGCCTCTGCTCCTCCCAGCCAGCCACCTGCTACCTTGGCCTGTGAGCACCCCTCTCCCACTGTTTGCAGACTGCAAGCCACACAAGTTCGAGAGGCATAGCCCACATTTCTGCATTTGACTTCATGTCAGTTCCTAGGCCCTAACGCCCTTTCAAATTCACCAGGAGGGTTTTCAATATATTCCTCCAGAGCAAATATTTCTGCACTAAACATGGCCCAAAGGCCTAGAAACACCTCAGGGCTGGTTGCTCTCAGTGTGCCCGACTGGATCTACATTCAGCCCTTCTCCTGCCTGCTCCGTGCACCAGGAGGCTGACCCAAATGGACCACATCTAAGGACTTCCTGTGCACTGGCTTTCAGGTGGGTTCAGCCCACGGGAAAGGTAGGTAGGAAAGACAAGTTCAGGAGGAGTGAGGTAGTGTGTTTTTACCAGCCCTGTCTTGTCTAGGCTGGCTGTGACCTCTCTCCACCAGTCCCCCTCTCCACCCCAGCTCCAGATATCTACCTATCTCTCTCTTCCTTCCTCCCTCTCTCCCATTTTTTGTCACTGCTCCCTCCCCTTGCCTCCCCTGGGCATGCTTCAAGTTCCCCCTAAGCCCACCCACATCTCTGTAAACAGTCTCTCCTTTAAAGTCCCCATTGCCTCCATATTTATGTTTTCTTCCCCTGCAGACCCTTCCGGATACACCCTCCGATGGTGGAATTCGGCCACAATTGCCTCAGAGGACAGCAAGCTCTTGGCAGGCCTGGGGCAACGCAACATTTTGGTGACCAAGTTCTCTTACCTTCACAAAATAGTTCCTTCACAAAATAACATCTGATTAGAATCAGAAAGCTAAATGAGGAGGTGAAAAACCTCACTTCTCCCCTCCCCCAGCCTACTCTGCATGACAAGACCACATGTGCCCAGTCACAGACAGGGTCAGGAAGGAGGAGGAAATGCCCAGAGCTTACAAACATGCCACAAACACAGAGTTCTCAGCCTACAACAAGGCTGGGGACGGGGCCTGAAATCCCACAATGCAAGACGTGCCAACCTTGCAACCCACGAGGGAAATGATTGTTTAAAAGCCCCATTTCTATGCCCTGCCCTGAATATTTCTGTACTCGCACCAGCACCCTAAGAGGACTAATCTGAGCAAACATGGGAGCTCACAGTCACATACCCTCTGGCAGCTTCTGGTCAAATCTCTTTACCAATCTGCTAATGATTTGGCGTTCTCCTGCTAGAATGACACTCATTGGGAAGAAAGTAACTGGAAATGATTAGATAAGGCTTCAAGTGACATGCTTGAAAATTTCACTGCTCTACCCAATTTTTAGATGCGTTTTTAACAAATCAGCATTTCCTTATTGGGAAGTCTTACAGAATGTGAAAGTTCACCTTCAATTAATGGCAGATGCTTGGGAATAAGATTGTCACAGGAATATACACTTGGTCCCCCTCCGCCACCATCAATCAACTCGACTCTTTCCTGCATTCATCCCCACAAATTTTTAAAATCACCCTCAGACATGTTACAAGAGCGGAAACCCAAATGGCCAGTAAGCACAGTAAAAAGTGCTCAGCATCATTAGTCATAAGGAAGATGCAAACTAAAACCACAGTGTGATTCTAAAATGGGGAGGGGGGATTAGAGCAATGGTTGCTTCTGGCAGACCCGGGGTGGGGATGAACAGGGAAGGGTCTTCTAGGTAATGGTCACATTCTGTAACTTGATAGGGATTGGGGCTGCACAAATGTAGGCATTTGTCCAAAGTCAACCAATGACACTTAAGATGTGCACTTGACTGTATATATGTTAAACCTCAAAAGAGTAAAATAGCTGTGAGCACTGCACTGTGGTTAATGTTGGGTATGCCGAAGTGTTTTAAGTGAAGTATACTGACGTTGTCAGCTTACTTCGATGTGCTTCCAAAAAAAGAAGACTGATGGATGGACAGAAGGACAGATATGTGATAAAGCAAGCATAATAAAATGATAACGGCAAAACCTAGATGACGGCACAGGAGTGGGCACTATAAAGTTCTTACAACTTCTCTGCAGGTTTATAATTATGCATAATAAAATGTTGAAAATTATTAATTAAAAAAGACAAAGCCAAAACACAAATTAGCAAGATCGACTGACGATGACAGATGCAGCTGAGGACGCAGAACGACAGGAACTCAGACATGGCTGGTGGGAAGGAAAAAATTACTGGTAGTATTTAAGAAACTTGATCATGTGCATACACTGTGACTGAGCAATCCTACTGCTGGGGTTATACCCAACACAAGTGAGGGCTTTTCTCCACCAAAAACATGTATAAGAACGTTCGTAGTAACACTATTCACGATAGTGTGAAACAACCCAAGTGTCCCAGACTAGGATAAATAATTGGTGGTATATTCATAGTGACATACTCTATAGCTATGAGAATGAACTACTGCTACCCATCATGTGAGTGAATCTCACAAACATAATGTTGAGTGAAACGAGCCAAACGCCTTCCTCAACAATAACTAAATACCTACTCTATGCTTCCGATTAAGTAAAATTCAAAAATGGGCAAAACGAATACCTGGTATAAAGCCAAGATCATGGTCACCTTTGAAGGAGGGTACTGACTTGGAGGAAAGAGGATTTCTGGGATGACGTTCTGTGTCCTGATCTGATGGTTGTTACGTGAGTGCTCTCAGTTTGTGAAGATTCATCGAACCATACATTTAATGATTTGAACCATTTTCTGTATGTACGTTGTACTTCAATTTAAAAGTTCATGTTAAAATAAAAAGATGGATCTTCCAGCAATTTGTAGCAATCTGGAGATTGGGGGTAGTTTTATTTGTTTGCACTGGGGCTTTATACCTATTTCACCTGTCCAT
Source organism: Lyroderma lyra (assembly GCA_004026885.1). Classification (NCBI taxonomy): domain Eukaryota; kingdom Metazoa; phylum Chordata; class Mammalia; order Chiroptera; family Megadermatidae; genus Lyroderma; species Lyroderma lyra. Next base: position 159,575 of record PVJL010000470.1, on the reverse strand, counting down.
TTAAACCATGAACATCAAGTAAAACTGTTACAGGATCATATAGAACTGAAAGAGACTTCAAAGAATAACTAGGTGTCGGGAGCTACTGCTCAGAAAGTTAAATAGACTTACTTGAGTTACCCAGCCTGTGAGGGTCAAGGTACCCTAGAACCTGTGAGAATCCTAACTTATCAGCTAGTAACCTCTCGAGGACTTCATGGGTCCATCCTTGGCTCCAAGCAGATCACATCACTATTCACAATACGGTATTTCCCTCAATGGTATGGAAAGTTCACGATGCAGATGTTTTAGACACCACGCAACAAGTTGCAAGCCACAGAACCTAAACCGAATTGTGTTAGATACTCACACAACCCACGTGCACATGAACACTCAAAATAGAGAAGTAGCAATATTTATCGGCTTACATAACTTACAGGTTTAAGAATATACTGCCTTCAGGTGCTCACACAATGTTATCTCAGCTGTTTCCTTTCATGCTTGTAGATAGTCATGGCAGCTCCAAGTTCATAAACCCGCTAGCTTAACAACTAGAGCATCTCTTTCCCAGACTGTACATCAAAAGGTCCTAGGAAGGGAGGAATTTCACAGGACTAGCTTGAGTCACACGCTCATTCCTGGATGGCTAGGAATGTGACCCCATGGGGAGTTAAGTCAAGCCTGGGTCATCCATCTACCCTTAAGAGTTCAGGGGCAGCACCAACTCAAGCCAAGTCATTGGCTTTCCATGAATCCACTGCCCCTTTGCTTCGCCAGAGGAAAACCAGAAGAATCAGACAGCAACCAACAGATAACCTACCGCAATAAGTGTCACCCTTATCCTCTAACTCAACATTATCACAGAATGCTACCACGTTACTGGGAAGGCACACATTCCCACACAGGTCAGCTGACGGCTGAGCAGTTCATCTCGACAGATCTCCGTTGTTCTACTTGATGATTCAGTATTACATGTAAACCAAAACATCCTAGCCCAAAACACCCAATGACAGACGAGAGAGCCAAAGACGAAATGCCAGTTTGCCAATCCTCCTCACAATGCCTCTTCCCCGTGTGCCCGCAGAATCCTCTGTGGGCTCTCACTCTGCAAAACCAACTTCCCCATGCATGTGCTGGGGCCCTCTGGAGGTGCCACTGAAATGAGTGACTTAGCTCAGGACCACCTCTGCCCCAGCAGCCAAGCCTGAGAATGCAGGAGCAGCCCACGGTTAGAACCGTTATCGTGAAATGGTGATTTTCCACTCGGTCCTTGTCTCTTGAAGGAAAGAATTCAGTCAAGAGACAGAGTTTATAAAAGCATAAGGTTTAGGTTGGTGCAAAAGTAATTGCGGTTTCAGATCATGAATTTTAAATCATTTATAACTAGGCTCAAACACATCTTTATTCATCAAAACAGGAACCATTACACATTTTTGCCAGTGAGAAGTACGTTTGTTTATTCCTGTAATGTAAAAAACCCATGATTTGGGATTCAAGAAACTCTTAGAAAGCATTTTCTGCATCCTGCTGGTTGTGGAAGCAGTTTCCCTGCAAAAAGTTGTTGAGATGCTTGAAGAAGTGGTAGTCGGTTGGGGAGAGGTCAGGTGAATATGGCGGATGAGGCAACACTTCGTAGCCCAATTCATTCAACCTCTGAACACTGGTTGTGCAATGTTCGGTCAGGTGTTGTCGTGGAGGAGAATTGGGCTCTTTCTGTTGACCGATGCCGGCTACAGGCATTGCAATTTCCGGTGCATCTCATCAATTTGCTGAGCACACTGCTCAGATGTAATGGTTTTGCTGGGATTCAGAAATCTACAGTGGATCAGACTGGCAGCAGACCACCAAACAGTGACCATGACCTTTCTTTGGTGCAACTGTGGCTTTGGGACATGCTTTGGCGCTTCTTCTCAGTCCAACCACTGAGCTGGTTGTCACTGGTTGCCATATAAAATCCACTTTTCATCACACATCACAATCCGATCAAGAAATGGTTCACTGTTGTTGCGTAAAATAAGAGAAGATGACACTTTCAAATGACCAATTTTTTGATTTCCAGTTAGCTCATGAGGCACCCACTTATTGAGTTTTTTCACCTTTCCAATTTGCTTCAAATGCTGAACAACCATAGAGTGGTCAATGTTGAGTTCTTCCTCAACTTCTCGTGTAGTTGTAAGAGGATCAGCTTCGATGACTGCTCTCAATTGGTCATTGTCAACTTCTGATGGCTGGCCACCACCCTCCTCATCTTCAAGGCTTTTGTCTCCTTTGCAAAACTTCTTGAACCACCACTGCACTGTACGTTCATTAGCAGTTCCTGAGCCAAATATGTTGCTGATGTTGTGAGTTGTCTCCGCTGCTTTAAGACCCATTTTGCACTCCAGTAAGAAAATCACTCGTATTTGCTTTTTTTGTCTAACATCATATCCATAGTCTAAAATAAATATAAAATAAACAGCAAGTAATAAGTTATTAGCAAAAAAACATAAAGCGAGAAATGCGCATTAAAATGACGTATAACATAATATTTATTTAAGAATATATTCCAATATCAAATGGCAACTCTCAACAATGCAAAAACTACAATTACTTTTGTACCAACCTAATAGTTAAGAGTTTATTTTAAAAAGTAAACTCTGACACGTAGAGCAGGCTGACCCAAGAGAGGGAAGCGCCTCCCAACCCCCAACCTCCCACCCCCATCCTGACCCCCTACCTTACCTTGTTTGGGAGTTTTTATTCCTGTGGTTGGAAAGTTCTCCCTCTCTCCCTCTTTGTGATTTATTTGAAAGCAGCAAAGCTACATAATAGCAGAATTCTGGGAAGCAGGACTTAGGTTGTTGGATAAATAGGGCTATTTTCCCTTTGTCTTGCATTTTCTCTGATCATCTTATCTTTCCCATGTGAGGACAGCTGATAATGGGCCAGGGCCAGTTCCTTATTCTGCATTTCTTTCCTGAGAATGTTGTCTCTTTATTTTAGGGGTTCCTTCTTTTACATTTCTTTCCTCCTTAATTTAGGGACACTTGTTATTGGGCCTCCTAACAGGCAAGTTTCTTTCTTTGCATTCCTTTTAAATTAGAGGCAGCGGATAATGGACTGGGACAATTTCTCCATTCCTGCTCTTATCTACCTTCCTCCCTACTCTGTCAGAATCACACAGCTCGTGTTCGGAGGGCTGGGCAGACTTGTTTGGGGATGAAAGGGAGGTAAATCCCATGAATCATCTCTCTCTCTCTCTCTCTCTCTCTCTCTCTCTAAGTACAAATTGCTCCTGGCTGTCATTTCCTAAATTTATTTGAAGAACACAATTTATCCATCAAGTTTTCCGGGTCCCCCTTCAACTCACTCTTGACAAGTATGCTATGGGAGCTCCAAATCTTCTGATTTTTTTTTAACAACAGGAAAAAAGAAAACACTGAAGGAATTGCAAAGGTCCTAGTTTTGTCCATGGGTCCTTTCTAAAAAGCTTTATTCTTTCACGTTGCTGACCATTTGTCACATTACTTTTCTAGACAAATATGAGGTGAGATAAGCCCACTACAAAAAGGCATATAGTGCATGACTGCACTTATATGAGGTACAAAGAGTGGTCAGGTTCACAGACAGGAAGTAGAATGGTGGTTGCCAGGAGCTGGGGAGCGGGGGGGTCGGGGACAGCTATTAAGTTTCAGTTTTACAAGATGAAAAAGTTCTGGAGATGGATAGTGGTGAGGGCAGCACAATAATGTGTAGGTACTTGATGTCAATGAACTATACATTTTAAAAAGATGAAAATGGTCATTTTTATGTTATGTATGTTATACCATCATTTTTTAAATAAACAAGAAAAAATGGACATTAAAAAACATTTTACCAATAAGTCTAACAATAAAAATGAATTTAAAAAAACATTTTAGATAGGAAAACATGAGGATAAGTTTTAAAGAAATAAAAATGTCTAGGTATAAAAACTTTTAAGAGGACGACAGAAATTAGAACAAAGTTGAAAGAAATAAAAATGTCTAACACATTTTAGTGAACCAATATACAGTGAAGTCATTTTTTTAAAGAAAACTTTCACCTATTCTGTTTAGTCAGTGAAGGCATAGCATGATAAAAACAACTTTGAGCACTTTGATATTCTAAAAATAAGAAATCCTGAACTGATAAATAAAAAAGTCAGCACCCAGCCTACCATGAGCTCTGTCCTGGGTAGCCCCCCAAGGCACAGCCAATCAAAGACCCAAAGGACCCCCAGCGTAACTGTCACGCACCATCCCACGCGTTATAAACAGAGACAGAGCTTTAAGTTTTCACTCTTCCACTACCTGCCATGTGACCTTAGACAAGTTATTTCACCTCTCTAAACTTCAGTATTCTTATAGCTAGAGTAGGAGATGAAAAAAGATGTCTTCGGGGGCTGCCATAAAGGTTAAGGAGACAATGTGCCCCAAAGGCTTGTCACAGAGTCCGTTGTGAGTTGGGTGTTCAGCAAACATAAGATGTCATCACCCTTCTCCATTTCCCATTCCTAAGATTTCAGCCTGAGAGGACAGTTGTCCTTGTCACCTAGACAGTCCCGTTCTACTACCCTCAAGAAAGAGTCACGAAATGCCAGCACATATGCAAAAATAAACACTGTAATGAAATTATTTAATACCAAAAACAAACAAACAAAACCTTAGGAAACTCTAAAGAGGAAAGGAAAAAAGTAGAAACACTAAATATTCATCAATACAAAATGCAAAAGTAAACCATGCTACATTCATACTAGAGACTACCATACAGTTTTTATAAATAACCATTGATATATAACCATTGATATATATGTGTTAACAAGAAAATATCTTCAAGATACATTACTGAGCGGAAATAAAAAAGAATACATTCTGGTTCTTTATTTAAAATAAGCACTAAACCCACAAATCAAGATATGTTTCCACAGAGGGAGGGAAAGGACGTCAAAGGGGGCTTTAATTCCGGTTTTTCAACATTTTTTTCATGCTCTCTCTTAATCAATTCCTGCCACCATGAAATTTTAATAGCACAGATCTACTGTGGACCCCTTTGTGTACCATAACCTTTAGAGGGCCGCAAACCACTGTAAGACCTATGATTTTTTTTCCATCCAAGAACCAATTCCCTCCCCCCGCCATTGCTGATGTAGCATCTAATTCATACATTGTGTGATGTTAAATCATTAATTAAAAACATTCTTTCCTCAACCTCCTTCCCCAAACTATTTGGAAACAGGACTGCCAGTGAGCCTGGGTGGTATGAAAGGAAATGTAAACACAGACTTCGGCAGTGCTAACGTTTATGTTTGTACTGAACAGATATTGACAAGACTAGAAAATGAGCATCATACAGGTGTGATCAAAAAAACACAGTGAATGTTTAAATTCAAAGCAATTGATGACAGTAAAAGACACATTGCCGTTAACCCCCCCTCACTTCAAACACACACATCCCATCGTCCTTGCCACTTTCTGAAGCAGTTCTGGACGTCCTCTTTCGTGAGTGTCTTCAGTTGCCCTGTCATGGCTACCTCGATGTCCTGAATCAATTCAAACCATTTACCTTTCATGGTCATTTTGACGTTGGGGAAGAGCCAGAAGTCGCACGGTGCCAGATCCGGTGAATAAGGTGGATGAGGACACACCGTCATGTTTTTATTTGACAGAAATTGCCGTACCAAGAAGCGGTGTGTGACATGAAGAGTTGTCATGATAGAGGAAGAAGCTGCCCATTTCTCAGACACGACAGAGGACTTCCAGAACTGCTTCAGAAAGAGGCAAGAATGGTGGGACAAGTGTGTTAGAGGCGAGGGGGAGTATTATGAGGGGGATTCATGGCAACGTGTCTTGCCTGTAATAACTTTGTTCTTTTAAACATTCACGTATTTTTTTATCACACCTTGTAGCCATAATTACAAGTCTTATCTCGAGACACTGGGATGTGCCTAGTGTAGTGCTGCCTAGTCCTTGAGAGCTCCCAGTAGGGTCGATGTCCCAGTGACTCTGGATACCTTCTCAGAGCCCAATGACAGGCTGTTGTGGTCTCTTGGTTTCTTCGCCGTTGGTTTCCTCCTCACCATCTTTGGGATTCCTACAGGGGCCATCCTTGGACCGCCTCTCTTCTCCATCCACCCCACTTCCTAGGTGACCTTACCCAGTGTGGCCACTTGTTGACCATCTTATTCTACACCTCAATGACTTCAAAACTATTATATAACTGCAGCCCAGGCTTCCTCTCCTGAACCCAAGAATCATCTCTCCAAATGCCTCTTCAGTATCATTACTTGGACACATGGGAATCTCAAACTGCACATGTCCCACACAAACTCTTCATCCTCTCCCAAAACCCCACCTTCCAGTCTTCTTTTCTCATTTAATACCAGTTCTGTCTTTCCAGTTGCTTCAGCCAATAACCTTGGAACCACCTTCAAGTTCTCTCTCAAACCTCACACATTCAATCCAATCCCATTGGTTTGACTTTCAGAAAACACCCAAAATCCAACTGTTTCAACCACATCAATATCTATTACCCTGCACAAAGCCACCATCACCTCTAATTTTCATTTGCAGTAACTTTTTTACTGGTCTCTCTCCTTCCTTCCATCCTTGCTTATCCCCCACATCCATCCTTAACGAAGCAACAGAGTGAGCTTTGTCAACGTTAAGTCAGGTCACATCAATTACCTGCTCAACGGTCCTCCAAAGTCTCCCCCCACCCCCGCACTCAGGTCAGGTCCCCATGCCCTAGGCCCCTCCCACCTCTCATTCCAGTCGTCCTTCTGCCCTCCAGCACTCCCAACCCCAAACACACTCACTCTGCCTTAGCCACAATGACCTTTTTGCTGGTCCTGAACTTCAGGTATGCTCAGGCCCCAGGGCCTTTGCACTTGCTCTTCTGTCTGTCTTCTAACTGGAATGCTCTTCTACCAGAAATCCACACACTTGCTCCTTCATGGCTTCTAGGGCTTTGCTCAGATGTCCTCCCCTAATAAGACCTTCCCTGCCCGTCCCATTTAAAAATGACAGATCTTCTAAATCACTACAGTTTGCTTCGTTTTGTTTACCGTCTATCTCCTGCAATTAGAATTTAAACTCTCCTAGGAAAGGGATGTCTGTCACTTTGTTTACTACTACATGTTCAGCTTTGAGGGTGGTGGCTTGCACAGAGTAGGACATTGATTCAAGGAATGAACTCCTTATCCTGTGAATGTGCCAAATGGTTCCGATACGAAGGAAGTGTACTTTAACCTTAGATCTTATACCCAGCCATTCTGTCACCTCAGGGAAGGTCGCTAAGTTTAGAATTACCACACACACTTCCCAACACACATCCACATAATGCCACCACAGGTCCCTGAACAACTCAAAGGCTAGTGGGCACTTTCTGTGGCTGACTCAACAAACATCCCTGGGAAGAGAGGCTTTCTAAGCTCAGCAACTTGCCCAGGTCCCGGCCAAGGGCAAAAGACCCTCCTATCTGCCAGATGCCCCGTTTTCTCTCCACAGCCTCACCTAAGCCTTGAAGAACCTACGATCCATCAATCTCTGAGCTCCATTCAAGGAAAACTCTAAAACGTCTTCACCTCTTTATCAGAATTCTTTCCTCTTCTGATTTGGAAAAGACCCAGAGGTGCTAAAACTGAACATCTTGACTGCATTTCCTCTGGGCAAACTTTCCTTGGGCTTCCTCACCCCAGCACACCCGTTCACCCTGCCAGACCTCAAGGGAGCCAGACTTTTCAGTAACTTGCTCCAGAGTGCAGAGCTCTTGGAACCCAAGTCCAAGCTGCACTGTCGTTCTGAGCTGGCTCCACTCCTGTCCCCAAGAATGACAATAGTTCCTTAAATCAGACCCGCTGGTAGCAAATGAGGAACACACCCAAAGCAGGAAATTGGCTTTCCTTGAAGTGTCTCTGAAGTTTGAGGAGAAAAGAGGAATCTATACCAATTGAGTAACAGGAAAGGCCACCTGCAACTTCTACAGAACTTCCTCTGGACTTGAAAATTCTAGTATGTTATTCAAAAAATCTCTGAAATGAACAAGGTCCAAATGGACATGATTTGTTTCCCATGTTCCTAAATCAGTGCTGCCACATGGTTCCTACCTGCTGCAAAGTCTCTGCAAGGGAGGGGGACACAGTGAACAGTGCCGGTTCCAAGCAGAGAGCCCAGCTGCACCTCTGTCTAGCTGTGTGTCCGGAGGAAGTATCTTAACCTCTCTGAGTCTTAAGCTTCTTTATTTGAGAGATGGAATCCACCTTGCCAGGCTGTTGAGAAGATAAATGAGAAATCCTGTGTGAAAGCCCCCTGTGACCATGATAGGACTAAACAAACGAAGTTACCACATATACTCCACACCGTTTATGTTCAGAACTCTCTAAGGGGTATCATGAGAGACCACAATGGGGAGACATAGAAAACAGCCGTCGCCTTTGCCCTCAAGAAGCTTAAAGTCTGGCTGGAAAAACAACACACACAAAACTGCATCTGCAAATCAGCACACTAAGAAAAGCACACACCACCCTCTGCTGTGTTTTTCCCGGCGTCCTTTGGGTCTGCTTGTTTGGATTCTAGTATCTGCCTAAGTACCCATCATTCTGGCTACTTCCTGGACTGCAAAAGGCCTCAAAGCGGTCAATGAACTAAGTCTTCAAAGCCAAACCTGACAGAACAGCAGGGCCATTGCAGCTCCCCCCAGGTCCTGCCGTTGGGGACGTCACCCCATCACCCAGCCAACGCTGCCAACCGCCTTCCTTGTCAACTTGTCCTACCCCGCACAATGTCCCCCCACCTACAAAGTCCCCAGGGCAGCTGAAGAAAAGAGAAAGGCGAAAAAAAGGCAAAGGGAATTCAAATGCAGCCATTAACAAAAGGAGAAAAGAGGAAGCAGAGGAAAAACATAGAAAGCAAGAATAAATCAAAAGAAAACGAGGAGCACCAGTATCATTTGGCATCTGATTTTTCCAGGGCTGAGGAAGGCAGGCAGGGAATCTTAGACCCATTTCAGAAATGAGCAAACTGAGGTTTGACAAAAATCTATCAGGTGCAGCGAGAGCTGGGGATGTGAACCTGCCTCCTGATTTTATAACTGGTCCTTTTTTCACCGCCAGTAACCTCAGTTAGGATTGAGAACATTCGGAGGCAGGACTAGAGACAGCAAAAGCAGAGGGTACCATTCCCAACAGCCAAAACATGGCAACAGCTCAAATGTCCATCAACCGATGAATGGATAAGCAAATGGGGGGGGAGGGGTATCCATACATGGAAAGTTATTCAGCCATAAAAAGGAATGAAGTCCCAACACAGGCTATAACATGGATGCACCATGGAGGCATCGTACTGAGTGAAAGAAACCGGACACAAAAGGTCACATATTGTTTGATTCCATATATATATGAAATGCTTACAATAGGCAAATCCATAGAAACAGAAAACAGATTCGTGGTTGGCAAAGGCTGGAGAGGGGTATGGGGAATGACTGCTTAAGGGATGTGAAGTTTCTTTTTGGAATCATCAAGAATAGAGTGATGGATAGAGTGATGGTTGCACAACATTGTAAATGTACTCATTTCACTAAAATCTACAGTTTAAAATGGTTAAAACTGTCCATTTTATGTTATGTGAGTTTTACCACAAATTGTTTAAAGTGCAGAAGGGGAAGGAGGGAATAAAGAGAAAAATGATGAGAAAATTGGACACAACGTAGCAGGAATGAGAAGCAGCCCAAGATTCTTAGGCATGTCATGAGGTTCCTTCAAATCAGACCAGGGGAGCTCTGCTGTTCCTCTTACACTGAGGAGGTACCGTATTTTGCTGTGTATAATGCACTTTTTTACCCAAATCTGTGAGGGGGGAAATAAGGCTGTGCATGCATATTATACATGGGAGTACTAATTTCATATCTATGTGTATAGAAATACATAAAATTTCTTGTACCTTATGTGTGTTCTTGTGTTTTGTAATTATTCATTACATAAAATTTCTTCTATCAAAATATGTTTAAAAAATAAATGCTAAAATTCCTTTACAATACAAAAAAAAAAACCCAAGTACCTAAATCTGAGCAAATAAAAATTTGAATTAAAAATTTAAAATGCAAGATTTTTCCCCCCTGAAAGTAAGGGACAAAAAGCAAGGGTGCGCATTATATATGGGAGCACATTACACCTGATAACAGGCCTTCATCGGCAGGCAGGAAAGGAAAATAGATCAGTGAGCAGAGAGGAGAGGGACTTTGAGGTTGGGGGCTGGTGTCCCCACAGAAGGACCAGCTGACCCCACCGGGAAACACTCAGCATTTACTTGTCCGTCCTGCATGTTGACGGAATCATTGACTCACCAAATAGGAACCCAACTCTGGGCCACCCACTGTCACTGGTTTTAGGGGCTGCAATGATCAAGTCCCTGGCCTCACAGAGTTAATCCTCTGGAGGGTTAACAAGTTCAAAGTCACTGGCTGGTATGACCTAGTTTAATACAACCTAGGGCTCAGTCTACCAAGCATAAACAGCAACTAATAAATGAACCTTTCTTCTCTGATTTTTAGCACATTTTAATCACATCTGGTGGCTGGGTAGAAATTAAGAGAGCAGCTATATGGGACACGGTCTGTAGAAACAATAGGAAGTCACCTTGTCAGGTGCGCTCTAAGCAGAAATATGAATGTAAAAACAGCTAGTTTAATTGAAAATTCTAGATTTCCACCTGGAGTAAGGAATTTGACTTCAGGCCATTGTTTCATCCAAAAGACGTGTCCTAATGCCCAGAGGGCCTTCAGCTGTGCCTAGTCCTGGGGACCCTACAGGAAACAAACCAGACACACAGCTCTGTCCTCATGGGGCTCACGTTCTAATGAAGGAGACATACGATAATGGAACCCATCGCGTGTTTGCCAGGGACACGTGTTAAGGAGACAAACAGGGACAAGCATAGTCCCTGGTTTTTACAAGGTTTCAATCCCACATAGAACTGCATAAATAACCCAAATCTGGGTTACTTTGTGTGAGTTTGCTCAGGCTGCTAGAACAAAGTGTCATGGGCTGGGGGGCTTAAATAACAGTAATCTGTTTTTCTCCTATTTCTGGAGGCTAGAAGTCCAAGATCAAGGTGTCAGCAGGGCTGGTTTCTTCTGAAACCCATCACAGGTCCCCAGTGTTCCCGTCACCCTGAACTGCCTCCCAGGGGCCCTCCCCAGCCAGTGGCCTGGTTCCCCATAGACGCTGAGCCCTTTCACCATAGGGATCGGGAGTCTTGTCTGGTCTCTCATTCTTGGCTACATCCCGGGGGCCTAGAACGCACTGGTGTCTCAGAGGGGCTCAACTGAAGGCCACACAGAAGGACAAGGAGGTGACTAGGCTGACTGAGCACTTATTCTAAATGGTTAGAGCTTGTTTGAGCCAAGCATTTCAACAGCTTTTGTAATCACTCAAACAGAGGACAAGAAGGAGGCCTCAGAAGTAAGTTCAAAGGGTCCAGTGGGGAAAGGACCAGCCTAACATCGAGCTGAGTGGCTGGGACAGGGCTGCCAGGGAGTCAGCTAGGTCCCCGAGCACCCCAAGCCTCTCCTAACAGGCCTTGCACATGTCATCAGCTCACTCCTGCATTTGAAAGTGTGCTCACATCCATTGTCACCTTCCAGCCAACCTGTGAGGCAGCAGAATGGCTGTCACCTCCCTTTTGGACAGAGGAAGAACTGAAGGTCAGAGATTTTAAATGAATTTTACAAGGTCAAAGAACCTAGAGGTGTGTAGGGTACGTGGTCCTGCAGTTGGAACCCAGGGCTCCTGATGGCTGTCCACAAAGTTTTCACCCACCATGGCTGAAGGAGCCCCACTGAGAAGCAGGACAGGCAGAGAGCACTAGCCCATGCGACATCTGCTCACGTTTTATCTCGAGTGTCCCATCCTGTGGCCTAAACGGCCTTATTCCCCAGTATCCAGTGACCTTACCTTGATGTTCGGTGACCTGGCTGCACCTCTTCCAACCTTCCATGAGCACAAGCTTCAGCTCCTGACAAGGCCATTCATGCCTTTTCAGAAAGAGGCTGATCAAGCCATGAGCCAAAATCAGAGTGAGATGTGCCTAGTTCTCCAAGGCAAACTCTCTCTTTATCCTCTTTAATTCAACCATTCATCCAGCAAGCCAGCCAACACTTCCTGAGCCAGACCTTAGAGATGCCAAGCGCTGCGCCAGGCCCAGGCACTTAATGGAGATTTATGGAGCGGGTTTCCTGCACTGGTGGAGCTGAGAGCACAGTAGAGGGGAGCAGTCATATTATAAACAAGTCATTGTGGTCCAGTGTGGTGTCTGCCGTCGCCGTGGGGGGCCCCATGGAAACCAGAGGACAAATGGGGTGATGACATCAAAGGCCATGCTTGGCCTGGATCTGGATGGGGATTATCAGTCCCCAGACAGACATGAGGGAAAGGCACTCCAGGCAGAGGCAGCAGCTGTGCAAAGGCATCGAGGTGTGTAACAGGACAGAACAGGACAAGGGAAGAGGCTGGGCATAGAGGCCAGGTACAATCATTAGCCCTGATAGGGAGTGCCTTGACGCTTGGGGCAAAGGGGAGCCAGTGTAAATGACTCTAGGGCAGCGGTCCCCAACCTTTTGGGCACCAGAGACAAGTTTCATGGAAGACAATTTTTCCACAGACCAGGGGGGTGGATGGAGGGGGCAGGGAGGAAGATGGTTTCAGGAAGATTCAAGCACCAGGTGCAGCTTAATTGTCACTTGCGACTCACTGATAGAGTTTTTATATTGGTCTGCAAGTGATTGATTATGGTATTTGTGGAGTCAAACCTCTTTGCCAATGTTAATCTGTAGTTGCAGCTGCTCCCCAGCACTAGCATCACCACCTCAGCTCCACCTCAGCTCATCAGGCATCAGGTTCTCATAAGGAGCACAACCTAGATCCCTCATATGCGCAGTTCACAATAGGGTTTGCTCCTATGAGAATCTAATGTCACCCCCAACCCCAATCTGACAGGGGGCAGAGCTCAGGTGGTAATGTGAGCAATGGGGAGCAGCTGTAAATACAGATGAAGCTTGGTTCACTGGCCCACTCTTTACCTCCTGCTTTGTGGCCTAGTTCCTAAGAGGTGGCTCAGGGTCTAGGAACCCCTGCTCTAGGGGACCCAGGTTCTCGGAGGATACCATGAATGGCTATGTGAGGGTAGGGCGAGAGTGGAGACACCAGCCCTAAACCTGGGGTTCCTGGCTCAGTGAAAATACGTGATCCAAAAATACAGTGAATGTTTAAATAAAAGAAACTTATCAAAGTAAAAGACACATTTCCATGAATCCCGCTGTCTTTGCACACACTTACCCCATAGTCTGGCCACATTCTGAAGCAGTTCTGGAAGTCCTCTTTTGTGAGTGTTTTCAGTCGTACTGTCGTGGCTGCCTCGATGTCCTTAATCAATTCAAAACATTTACCTTTCATGGTCATTTTGACTTTGGGGAAGAGTCAGAAGTCACATAGTCCAAGATTCGGAGAATAAGGTGGATGAGGACACACCATAATGTTTTTATTTGACAGAAATTTATATTAATACATTGTTCGCAATCCATGATTTATGGCACACTTTATAACACAAATTCTCCCAACCATAGCTCACAACTGACTGACTGCACTGAACAAGTTGAAACTTGTCACACATTATTACTAAGGTCCGACGTGATGCTTCCCGCATTGAAGATCCCTGCCTTTCTGTTGGATGGCACTCAGCAGCAGCATTCACTATCACTGTGTAATGTTTTTAATCACACCTCATACAAGAAACATTTACTAAGGATCAGGATAATGGAGAACTTGTCCATTCCCAGGCAGATGTCCAGCACCTTCAAAATGCCTCCCCTCAGAGTACAGCCCTCCAACGACTGATGCTCTTCCTACCCATAAACCATGTACAGGTGACTTATTATCAGTCATGCCAACTGCATTTCTGCATCATAACCCCTTCCAACATCCCTGTATCTCACATCGGTCCTCATTTGCAAAAGCCTTGCAGCTCCAACTGAATATATATAATCTTGCTGATTTGCAGTGAAGCATAATTTACACCTTCTACTGCCTCTCAGAGAAATCATTCTCCCAGACTAATAATAAAGCAGACCAGCCAGCCAGAGGAACAGAGCACCCCAACCACCCCCTGGCAGGTGATTCACAAACAAACTGGAATGTCACTCAACACTTGGCACCCCCTAGAGCAATGCTGATGGGCAGAGAGGGATGTGAGCCTCTAGCTTCACACCATACCAGGCTTTTCAAACTCTATCCCAAAGAGTCCTCGGGCTTCCAAAAGGAGTCCTCGGGAGTCACTCTGAAAAGGACCCAGGGTGATCAAGGACTCAGGCCGCAGACCACAGGAGGTGTGTACAGCCAGACGAGCACCTCTTGTGTCCAGACCCGCTGCAGCCAGCACTAGTAAACAACGGGGCTGGAAGATTCCAAGCTTTCAAACAAGCTCAGACTCCCCTGACTCCCATCATGCTCCAGCGTAGCTGTCTTCTTGGGCTAAGGGGCTAGTCAGGAGGCGCAGGCCAGAGCTGGCTCCACTGTCCCTTAGTGTGCCTGGTAGTGCTTTCACCAACCTCCATTCCCAACATCTCCCACACTGGCAAGGTTCCCCACCCACCAAATACATGGGATGACACAGGGAGGAAGAAGCCTGGCTACATTTTCATTCTGGCCATTTTCTCCTGCCTGACACCAGGGAAGTCCATCGGAAATTCTAAAGCAGTGGTATCCAACCTTTTGGCTTCCCTGGGCCACACTGGAAGAAGAATTGTCTTGGGCCACACATAAAATACACTCACACTAATGATAGCTGATGAGTAGGACAAAAAAGTCACCAAAAAAAAATCTCATAATGTTTTAAGACTTTGTGTTAGGCTGCATTCAGAGCTGTTCTGGGCTGCAGATTGGTCATGACTAGTAAAGTGTATCAGGATCTTTGTGGCCACACCTACCACAGGATTCCTTAAAGAAACACACAAATCAGGCCTCAGAAGCCCCCTCTCCCTATGAACACCCAGAAACCCAGCTAACTCTCAGATTCCAAATTACTAATCAGTACGCATTAGTTGTCTAGCTAGAGTAGCAAAAAGACCCCCCTTCAGAATAGGCTGACCAGATGTCCCATTTTAAACAGGACAGAAAGCAATGGTACTGTCCCATTTCAAATGGTACCTATGGTCAGCCTAGTCTCATTAGGCTAAATTCAAAGTGTCAGTAGGTTGAAACAAGACAGTACCATTGTTTTCTGTCCTGTTTAAAAATGAGACATCTGGTCAGCTTACTTCGAAAGATCTGCAGCAACATAGGATTAGATTATAGGGCCAGGGCAGATGGGAACTGGCGCTCAGCAGTTTGGGCACCCTTCTATCTCCAAAGAACCCACAAAGTGCTCAAAAATTCAGCAGCTGGCTAGCAGAAAGAAAGAATCCCTGTCCCCTTTGCCATGTCACAAAACACATCAACTTGAAAATATCCACAGGTGCTGTGATCCCAAGTTAGAGGTGGGCACACCGAGCAGTAACTGGCCCCCGGGCAGGGAGATGTCTCAGAGGCCCTCGGGATGCAATCTTCTGCAGAAAAATGTGGGTTTGCAGTCCAGTTTATCTCCCACTAGCTCGAGATAAGATTCCCCTTAATTACTACCTATAGTTAGGATTCTCATCTTGGTCACACCCACAGAGGATCCGGATGGGAGGAGAATCAGACAACTGTGATGTTTCAACAAAGGAATTGCTGGTTTAAGTTTGGGGTCTCAGTAAGCCATGACCAAGCTGAAGAGACATTCACAGAAGGGCCGTGACTTTCTTGGGCAAACACATCTTTAATGACAATGCTAAACCTGATAGAAAGAGACGTGGAAGAACAAAGATGGAAACTGAGTAGAGGTGACAGGCCAGAAATGGTGGCCAAAAGGTCTGGAGTGACTCTCAGGGTAGCAGATTTCTTTTACTAAGGGAAAGCAAATAACAATAGCCACCACACTTGAGTGATGAATGAGCAATAAGAAACATGTATGACAGCAGCCACCAACCCATGCTGATCACTAACACCAGGCTCTCTGTGGAGCATTTACATTAAGAAGAAACAATTCTAACTTTCACAATGATCCTCTGTTGCGGGTCTTTTTGTCCCCATTTTAAAGATATGGAAACTGAGGCCCAGGGTCAGGTAAGCAATGTACAAAAAATCTCAACACAGCCAGCACCCAAAACCAGGTCTGATCAGCTTTAAAAACCATTCATTAGACTGCCTCCAACTGAGAACACGCCCACTCCAGGATTCCAGGAGTGACCCAGTGATCAAACAGTCCCAGAGTAGGTCGGTTCCCTCAACACCTGTTTTTCTCTCCAGCAGGAGATAATAATGGTTATTGCCCTCTATATACATGGTGACAATCCAAGTTATTTGCTTCCATGACAAGGGTGTTCTGCTTGAGTAGCACACACCCTTTTCTTTCCCAAATACCCAGAGTCTGTATGTATATGACACCTGGGTGGGGATCAAAGATTCCAGAAGACTGTCACCCCTCAAACTCTTTATTATTTTTTCCCATGTGAAGTCAAACAACTATCATGGGTGGCAAACCCGAATCTGTAGTCATCAGCACCACAGCTGAAATGACTGAACTATATGGTCCTTCATTTTTTTTAATTGAGTGTCTATGCCTGGTTGTGTGCTAAGGGCTGAGTCTATAAAGATCAGAGACCCAACCCTTGCCCTCGAAAAATGGACAATGAGGTGAGAGCCACAGACAATCCCAATACAGTAGGGTAAGTGCTGAAAGATCTAGAAGGACACAGGAGAGCTGTGTCAGCAGTCTTCCCAGGAGATTGACATTGAAGCTGCGAAATGAGAAGAAGTTAATCTAGCTAAAAAGGGAAAAGAAAAAAAGACCACAGCAAAAATATGAATAACCCAATTAAAAATGGGCAAAGTATCTGAATCGGTATTTCTTCAAAGAAAATGTACAATGCTTGCCATGATTAATCATCGGGGAAGTGCATACCAAAACTACAATGAGACACCCCTGCACATCCACAAGCTTGGCTATAATTAAAAAGACATATAATAACAAGTGTTGATGAGAATATGGAGAGACTAGAACTCTCATAGATTGTTGATGGGACTGCAAAATGATGTGGCCACTTTGGAAAAGAGTCTGGTAATTTCTCAAATTGTTAAACACAGAATTACACTGTGACCCAGCAATTCCACTCCTAAATACAGACCCAACAGAAATGGAAACATATGTTCACATAAAAATTTGTACACAAAAGTTCACAGCAGCAATACTCTTAATAGCGAAAAATGAGAAACAACCCCAATGTCCATCAAAAGATAAATGGGTAAATAAAATGTGGCATAACCATATAATGCAATATTATTCTGCAATAAAAAGGAATGAAGTTCGGATACATGTTACAACATGAATGAACCTTAGAAACTATGCTAAGTGAAAGAAGTCAGTCACAAAAGGCTACAAATTATATGATTCTATTTATATGAAATGTCCAGAATAGACAAATCCTCTATAGAGACAGAAAGTAAATTAGTGGATGCCTAGGGCTGGAATGGTTAGAGGATAATGCAGAGTGACTTCTACTGGGTAAGGGGCAATGAAATGTTCTAAAAATGACCATGGTATTAGTAGTACAACTTCATGAATATGCCAAAAAAATCAGTGAATTGTAGACTTTCAATAGTACGTGCATTATATCTCAGTAGAGGTGTTGGGGGGGGGGGCTATTTCAGAGAGAAGAAACAGCAAGAGAAAGCAGAGTCACATCGCAGAATTAGGTAGTTCCATGTGGTTTTGACAGCATTTCACATGTGAAGAAATGGCTAACAATGCAGCTGGGAAGGAAGGTAGAGGCCAGGTTACACAGGGCCTCGTAAGCAAGGCTAAGGCATATTCTATTATAAAGCCCATGAAAAACCTGCAAAAGGTCTTCAGGAAGGGTGTCTGAGATCAAACTGGCTAAAAAAAGCACTACGGTGATGCTATGGAGAATGGACATCACAAAGGAATGAAAGAGGTGACCACTGCTGTTAGGGGCCAGGACCGTAACCCACGCAAGCAAAGAGAAAAGGTCAGCTCCGGAGCCATGCCGACCTGAGGGTTTCCCCAAGGGTAGGTTGACCACACGTACCATTTGAAATGGGATAGTACCGCTGTTTTCTGTCCTGTTTAAAACAGTATGTCTGGGCAGCCTATCCAAGGAGCTGTGGGAGATGCCTGCTTTGTGGAGCTAATACAATCTCCAGCTTGCAGCCCTAGAACATGAGCTTCTGAGCCCCACACTACACTTTAAAAAGATAATTTCCTTGTAGCTGGAGGTCTGTACCTCTTATTCCCCCTACCCATCTCCCCACTCTGTTCCCCTCTCCCCTCTGTTAACCATCAGTTTATTCTCTGTGGCTATGAGCCTGGTTCTGTTTTGTTTTATTTGTTCATTTGTTTTGTTTTTATTTTTAGATTCTACATATAAGTGGAAAAGAAATAATGTCACAGGGAAGGTAATGTACAGCATAAGGAAAAAAGTCAATATTATCATCATAACTTTATATGGTGACAGATGGTTACTAGTCTTATTGGGGTGATCACATTGTAAGGAATATAAATGTCGAATTGCTATGCGGTACGCCTGAAACTAACAGAACAGTGCATGTCAGCTATACGTACTTTAATAAAGGTAAATAAATAAATAAAATAAATCAAAGGAGAATTTCCACCCAGCTCCTTGAAACAAACCTTTCCTTTGCTCCAGGACCAGGCAAAGAAGAAAAGACACCCCCTAAAAGCCCCTTGTGTTTCACCTCTCCCAACAAACAGCCTTTTCCTCATGACAAGGAGAGGCTCCTCTGGGCGTATGGGACAGCCAGAGGTCAAAAAATAAAATAAGCCGTTAAGACAAACTACCCAGTCTGAGCGTCAGCATCTGTAACACAACAGTTCCTAATAAACTAGACCTGGCAGCTTTACCTCCTTTAACTAGTAGGACCTGTGTCCTGAAAGACCCCCCAAAGTGCTGTACCATCTTGCTGCTCAAAGTGTGGGCCCAACACCAGCAGCAGCAAGCAGCACCTGGGAGCTTGTTAGAAACGCAGACCCTAAGCCCCACCCCAGACCTTCAGAATCCCAACGTGCATTTAGTAAGATCCCCAGGTGACCTGTGCCCACGGTCAGAAGGCTTTGACCACAATGTGCATCCAGACAGCTTGCACTGTGACCCCAGAGGGGCCCATGGAAAGAGGTGTCTCCCACCCCAGCAGCCCCTCAATAGAAGAAGCCCCAGGTTAACTGGCAGTTCTCAGCACTGAGCTTGGCGTGATGCCCAGAACACACCGTATCCTTCATTAACAGAGTACATGCAAGACACCAGCTATCCTCACCTGAGCACACCAGGGTTAGCTGCAGGGCTCATGGCGTACGCCACGAACCAAACCACACGAGGCATCCAGCATCCCCGTGGAACCAACCAAGTGCCTGGAGAGGTGGAGGCCACAGCCTGTTGCACTGTTGTCCTGACACTGCTGGTACCTGGCAAGTCCACGCCAGGCTCTCCATCTGCCATCGTGTTCACACTGAAGTCAAGAACCTGGGCCTGCCATGTCCACGTCACTCACCACTCTGCCCCCAGCCTTTCTTCCTCCACAGCCCGCTCCTGGTCCAGTCCCCAGGAAAGCATTCCTGAGCCCCACATCCACCCCTTGATCAAGGACCCCTCTGGGCAGTAAAGACCACCAGCCACCACTCTCCCCATCCTGCCTTTTTGAGAAAAAACCACCTCCATCTCTGTCCTCAGATCAAACAGACTCAATGAGAAAGATTTAATTCCAAAACCTGGTTCTTTCCATGGCCCTATATAGCCTCATATAATCCACTTATGAAAAAAATAAAAAAGTAAACTAAATCCAATCTAATACCAGGATTTAATCATGTCTTGCAAATGTGAAAACTCTTAGGGCAACGGTCCCTAACCTTTCTGGTACCAGAGACCAGTTTTATGGAAGACAATTTTTCCACAGATGGGGGTGGAGGGGGTATGGTTTGGGATGATTCAAGCATTAGGCATTAGATTCTCATAAGGAGGGTCAACTCAACCTAGATACCTCGCATAAGCAGTTCACAATAGGGTTCACACTCCTAATGCAGTCTCTGATTTGACAGGAGGCAGAACTCAGGAGGTAATGCCAGCGATGGGGAGCAGCTCGCATGCCACTCACCTGCTGTGGGGCTGAGTTCCTAACAGGCCGGTGACTGGTACCAGTTCTGGCCCAGGAATTGAGGACCCGTGCCTTAGGGAACTCAAATGCTTTGCTACTCAAATGCCCACAGACCCACAGTATCAGCATCGCATAGGAGGAAGATAATGCAGAGACGAGGGTCCCACCCCAAACCTACTGAGTCAGGATCCACATTTTCACAAAAGCCCCATGTAATTTGCATGCACATGCATGTGTGAGAAGCACCAGGCTTAATGCCCTGCGGTGATATTGTAATGTTGTGCCAGTAGGTTCTATGTGCCCACACCAGAAGACGGGCCCCAGGTATTCAAACCCTTTTTAATAATATGAAAATATTAGACTGAGTGTCAGATTAGATTTGGTGTTCAGTATATCCTTGATTACTAAAAACTCAACCAAGTTTCCTTTTACACTCGAAGCATAACAAAGGCTTGTACTATTTATCAATGAAACACTTGCCAAACAAGAATGGTAGACTCACAGCTCCTATTTCTATTTCTAAATTATATTACAAATCAAAAACAAATGCCTCAATGATACTCTTCCATGAGCCACTGCTAAAATAAGGATGCTCTGTCATGATTAAATTAGGACAAGGGCTCATTTCCGTAGAATGTTTAAAGCACCATCTCTAAAGAGCTCTTACAATTTAATTAATTTTTTTGTTGACTAATCCTGGAGTTCTCGCTGTATTTGACAAGCAGATGAGAAGGAAGGGGGAATGAAGGCATCTGAGAAAGAACAATGGAGGCTCCAGTCTGAAAGGGCTTTCCTTCTAATAGAACACTAGAGAAGTCACTTGCTAGAGTCACCCTGGAGGGGGGACAGTACAGCCCCAAGGGCTCCTAAAGAAAAGCTACTAACCTCAGCTCCATGTCTTGGCTGGATCCTCTAAGCCTGAAGGAGAGCAGGGGCACATATTAGGTGCTCAAATATAAATACTTGTTTTTGTTGAACCAAAGATTGTGACACATGTACTTACCACACACACACAAAAAAATCCTAGGATGTCTGGGATCAGGCCAAGTACGGGCCAACTACCTACCAGTGTGCCCAGCACTATGCTGGATGCAACTATAGCTTGGAAGAGGGGAGAGCTGACTTAAGAGAACAGTAAGGTTCTCTCAGGAGCTAAGGGCACTTGCTTAGACCTGCACTGTGGCTTTCAGTATTTGCAGCTGTGAGAGCTGGTCATACATGCAGGATCTCAGGCCTCATCCCAGACCTACTGAGTTAGAATCTGCATTCAACAAGATCCAAGGAATTTGTTGTAAGAAGTCTTGCTCTAGAAGCACTGAAATCAGTTTGAGAAGCCCTGCTCCAGGTATGGCCATAAAATACTGAGCGTGAAATAAATCAGACACAGGGGTATTCCCCAGGTGAGCTGCCCACATACATTTAGCTTGCTCCTTTTTTGCTTCTGGGCACAAGATAGGATTGCATTTTCCTGCCCACTTCAAGTTCGGTGTGGCTATGCTTTAGTCAATGAAATATGAGTGCGATGTCACGTACCACTTCCAGGAAGAACTTGAAGAGCTTTAAGAACCACATGCGGTTTCACACACAGTCACTAGCAAGATTCCAGAGGGTGGTTGCTCGGTCATCCTGGGTCCTGGAGGGTAGTACAGCCCCAAACCAACTTACAATAGACTTGCAGCATGAGGAAGAAGTGAAACTATGTTGTTTAAACCACTGTCACTTGGAGGTTGTTTGTTATGGCAGCATATCCTAACCCATGCTGACTGATACAGTACACACGCCCACAATGTCACCATTTCTAGAACATTTCTGTTACTCCCCATTGAGAACTGCTCAAACACATCATTAATTGACAGTTGGACCTCTTTTAAAACCCTGAACAGCATTACTTAATTACTATCATCACTCTTCACTTCACCCCACCAGTTATCTTATTTTCTCCTTTCCCCAGATTTCCTCACAAAGTTATGCTTTTATCTCATTGTACCGTATGCTGTTCCATAAGCTGCTTTATATTCTTTTTGCACCAAGGTGACAGACAGTTGCACATACAGACACACCAGACTTGGCTCCAAATGAATTTTGGCTGTTTCCAAAAAAATCAAATCCACCCCTCGAAAGACAAAGATATGATGTTACTGAGAATTTTTTTTTTAAAAATGGCCTTGGGCCAGCAAGTAGTTCTTCAACCTGTTCTTTCTACAACAGGATACTTGCAGAATGCACAGTACACATAGTCCCTACTTTTGAAAAGCAATTCATTCCTGGACACAGCATCTCTATTTTCCTCGTCACAGGCAAACTCTAAACTACACTAACTCCAGGAGAACACCTGGCATCATCGACCCACAGTTTTTACTTTTAAAATTCAGCTTCTTTAGAGTGATTGAGCCCCCTCTGCATGTCTGACCTTGCACTAGGTGAACCTTCTTAGAACCAATTCCTTCTAGTGGGCAGTGGCCAATATGCATTCTGTTAGGAACAGAGCGACAACAGGCATCCTGATGCTTATAGCTCATCCATCAGATGCTTCCTGAGTCCAAATTTCTAGAAGTGAAATTGCTGGATCAGAGGGCATGTTCGCTGTTAAGCCTTTTAATGTTTACTGCCAAATTACCCTCCAGGGAGCACATGACAATTTTCCCACATCCTTGCCAATTCTCATTTTTTTGAGGAGAAGGAGGAGTTGTTGTGTGTGTGTGTGTGTGTGTGTGTGTGTGTATGAGTGACAGTTTTCATTAAAGCCATCATTTTTAAAAACCAGCAATTGTCTCATTACTAGTGAGACTGAACATGCTGACGACTTTGTATATCTTTTATTATCAAGTGGGTACCCAAGTTCTTTACCCATTCTTATACTGAGGTGTTCATTTGGTATTTTTTTTTCATAAAGCATAAAAGCATTTTCTGCATTAAAGATATTGATTTTCCCCCAATTTTTATTTGCTTTTTACATCATTTTTTGAAGGAAGATGTCTCTAGTAGCAGAAGAAATGATTCGCAGGTGAGGAAAATCCAGTAGGGGAAAAGTACATCACAACAGATCTGCAGGAGGTGAGGCCCTCACTCCCCCAACCCCCACCCCAACAGTCCATCCTTCAGCAAGTCTTTTTGACTCCACCTGCAAATACATTTCAAATCCACCCACTTCTCACCACCTCACACCCTGTCTCCAGCTTCCTGACTGGTCTCCTGGCTTCCCTTCTGGCTCTCTCCACATCCACTCTCCACACACTAATCAAACCAAAGGCTTCCTGCTGTGCTTAGAAAACTATCTACCAACCACCAAGGATAATTATTCCATGTGACAGAGGTGCTAACTATCACTACAATGTCATTAGTATATGTCAAACATCCTCAATTTTAAAAAATCATTAGTAGCTTGAAATCAGCCATGGTGAAGTGTTTGTACCCCGGAAACTGGCAATAGCTACAAATCAGGACTTCCCTCTCTCCACCTTCCACCCAAACATGTACCAGCCCATAAGCCTTAGTGTCAGAGAATGATACCTGCCCAGCAGTGCCTGAGGAGAGGAGAGAGCTCAGAGGGAGGGGCCCTTCCGGCAGGAGACTGGCACGGATAGACAAGGGAGGCCCACACAGTGGGAGGACAGCTCAACAGATGCCCAGATGACACCGAGGAGCAGCTGGACCCTTGGAATGATGTTTATATCAAGTGCCCCAGAACAGAAATGCAAATCTGGGGAAAGGACATGAAATCCCAAATGATTTGACAGTACATTCCTTTCACCATGCAGAGTAGGGACTCAAAATATAAATTCTTACAGAAAAATAAAGTTACATATATTAGGGGTGGGACTTCCATCCAACTTAACTACCTCCCTCTCTGTCCCATCCCAACCTCTCTGGCCCTTATTCACCACTCTCTAAGCATTCTGGAATGTTCTGGCTCCTTCAAATATATCAAACATACACCCCCTCTTCAGGGTTATGTGAATGAATGTACAGGCACTCCTCGCTTAATGACCGAGTTCTGTTCCTACGACTAGGTTATTAAACGAATTGGTCAGTAAGTGAGGAGCTTAAAGGCGGATGTCTTGTGGTGTGTCATGGCGCCATATGGTATGTATTTTTTAAAAGATATCACACGTCACCATACTTACAAACAAAATATGTAGTCTTGCGTGATTGCAAACACTTCATGTGGTGAATACTAACTGACTGTGGAAATGAGACAAAGACTGAGAAAGGGGATTTCCATTTCCCCTCCCCCAGCCAGAGAAGTGGTCCTAAGTCCAAACAGTCCTTAAACAGATAGGTCATTAATGAGGAGTGGCTATAGTGCCTTCTGCCTGCAATCATTTCTCCCTGGAAACTCCCGTACATCATTCAAGGCTCTGCTCAAACGCCACCTCCTCAGAGAACCTTCCCTGGCAGCTTACCGAACCCCCTTCCTGCACTACGCCCTCTCCATCACCCTCTTTCATTGGCCCCATATTACTCTGAAGTTATCTTTCACATTTTGCTCCCCTAAAAGGCAAGCATCTTTTCTGCTCCTTTACTACTTCACCTCCAGCACCTCCAACAATTACAGGCACGAGTTAAGGACTGCTGAATGAATGAATGGCCAACTTCTGAGTGGAGACTGGAAAACTGCATGCAGCCCAGGAACTAATAATGGCTTTGACACTCTTAAATGGTTGAAAACAAAGCGCAAGACGAATACATGCTTTATGGCACAGGAAAATGAAAACAAATTCAAATTTCAGTGCCCATAAATAAAGTTTTATTGGAACACAACGATGCCCGTTAATTGCAGGATCATCTGGGGCTGACTTCGTGTTCCAAGGACAGAACTGAGGAGCTCTGACAGGTGACAGAGACCATATGCCGGCTCTCATGGCTTCTCGATGCCTCTGGCACATGGCACATCACAGTGACGCAGCTCTAACTTGATTTTGCCTCTTGGCTGGCAAAGCCTGACATGTTGCCTGGCCCTCTGCAGAAGAACTTTGCCAACACAAGAAGGAGAAGGCTTTGAGAGATGTTTCTGTGGTAACACAGACAAGGCCTGCTAACCTAACGAATGGAAGAGGGAGGGAGGAGGGACGAGGGGGCAGTGTCAGATGATGTGATGGACGTAGAGATGGTAGTGACACTACTCCAGCATGGAGGGTGCTGAACAGAGGAAAGAGACTGAGTTTAATCTGGACATCTAAAATTTGAGTACCTGGGACTCAAGCGTGGCTACCAGCTCAGAAAGTGAGACAAATACAGTAAACCTAAAAAAAAAAGCAAATCTTTATCAGGTGGTAGACAGGGAAGACACTAGGTTAAGTGTGAAAGGAAGAGGTGGATGAGTCCTCTTATATGTCCACAGAAACCTCACAATTCATACACCTGTCACAACTAACCATCCACAATGTCACCCCACGCTCTGGTCTACCCAAAGAAAAGCCAGACCCACCTGCCAGCCACCATTTCTACTTCTCTCCAGGTACACACACCATGCCAGAAGTCTTGCCATTGCAGGGAGAGAGGAATATACTAATTTTGCAATTAAATACAAGAGGATCAATGCTGACATTCTGTTAGAAAGCTTGTTACTTGTCGCTTTGCTGGGGTGTGCATAACGGGAGCAAGCTGGGAGAAAAATGTCCCCTGGAGTGGCCTGATAAAAACCCTAATAATATGTATACAGTGCACAAGGCTCCCTGGTTTACCAAGAATTTTCTTTCACCAGCAAAGTGGGGACCAGCATCCATGCTCCCAGATGAAGGAGACAAGGCCATGAGGTAAAAGCTGGGTCTTTTCAGACTGAGAGTAGGTCAGTATCTCATGCATGCTTCCAGGGAGTAAAGGATGGCAGGGATTCCAGGGGTGGTTGACAGGTGTCGGGGATTTTTCCAATGTGTCGCAAAGGGGAACTTCTGTGAAGATGTCCCAGTCCACAGAATCCATAGGCCCTGCCCACTGCTTGAAGGCCTGGGCAAGGTCACCTGATCAGACCAGCACACAGCATGAAGCAGGTAGAGGGGTAGGCTCCTCCCAAGCAAAGGTGGAGGAGATGGGCAAACAGCAGGGGCTACAAATGTGGGCCGCAGCCCTCAAACCAAAGGGCAAGAGTGACTAAGTGAAGTTGTTAAAAGCAGCACCTTGGTCTTTGCCATCACAATTACATCCTCAGCGAACCACCAGCCCTAATTATACCTTTTATGAACAGAGCTGATGACCGCCTTAAAAATGACTGGTGTGACAGGCAAGGCCACACCCATTTTAGGAAATGGGCACATTACAGAAAGACATGCACTGTGTTAAAGTTCATTTGTGTAACATATCAAGCACCTAGTAGATGCCAGACAGTTCAGGTACACTATTAATAACCAGTACCAAATAGCTCTGACCTGAAAACGCTGGTATGTCAATGGCATTGGACAGACCCAGGATTTGGGGACAGGAAAATCTGGTTTCAAATTCAGCTGCATCATTTATAGTGTGACCTTTATAAAGAAAACCCTGGCATTTTGAACACACACACACACACACACACACGCACGCACGCACACACGCATCTCCTCCAAGGATGGCAATAGAGAATTTTCTAGAAGAACAGTCACGTCTCTTGCATTTCACCTCCCTCTGGGGACCCTCTCTTCAGTCCAGCCTGGCACTTCTAACCCTGTAATGGATCACCTGTCCCAGGTGTGTTCTCCATACCCTTCTAAGGTAGCTAGTCTGCAAAATGGCCCTCCATGAACCTGGTCTCCTCAGTGCCCACACCTGTATGCACCTCCCTCCACATTAACTCTGGATTGGTCTCGTGATTAACTTCATCAATAGAATGTGCCAAAGTGATGTGCCAGTTTTGAGCCTCAGCCTTAAGAAGGCCTACCAATGTGCATTTTTCCGTTTGTGGAAGCCAGTCACCATTTGTAAACTCTGATAGCGCTACTGAAGAGAAAGGCCATGTGCAAAGGCTTTGAAGGATAAGACACCACTTGGAGAGGAGACTACCAAGGCACCAGACATGTTGAGTGAAGATTCTCTTTTAAGGTTCCAGCCCAGGTGAGCGAGCCTCCAGGACTTCAGTCCCTGTCACCACCTGCCTACAAATGCATGGGAGGTACCAAGACAGACAGGCAGAAGAACAATCCAGCTGAACCCTGTCAACCCACACAAATTTGTGAGAAAATAATAAATGGTTATTTTGAGACACTAAGTGTTGGAATGGCTTATTACATAGCAATCAGTAAGACATCATTCCTTAATTATCCACAGCACAGCCCACTCCCACAGCTCCACACCTCTCTCCACAGCCACACCTTGTACACTCCTGCAGCAAAATCACATGAACCCAAAATGGGAGACCAGAAGGTGAAGAGAAGAAGATCAAGTTCAAGAGTGACCATCTGCAACTGTCTAGTTCCACGGGCAAACACCATCATATTCTGTTAGTACCTGAGGTCCAGACCTTCCGGCCAGATCACAGATTCTAATAACAGCACGTAGGTCAAGGAAAGCTCTGTTGCGTTTGCATTCCGATCATAGTAACCCTCAGGATTATTTCCCAAAAGCTCTGCTAGTTTGTCCAGATGCCTTATACTCTGCCAGTTCCCTGATGTCTTCTCCGCATTCAAGCTCAGAGCAGGCCACAAGGAATTCCTGGGTTAGGACCTGTCCTGTCAGTGCACCACATCTGACTCTCCAGCTCCTCCCTGGGGATGGCGATGGGGGCTCCTTCTTCCATCTACCTTTCTCAGTAGCTGTTTCTCTGCCTCCATGCACTCCAGAAGTCTGGTGGAAATTTTCTCCCCTATGGGGCCTCCACGTCTATGGAGGTGATCACAGGCCTGGCTTGGAACCCCCAAAATGTGTTCCTGCAGACCCCAGCCCCATCTCAGCTCTCCATCACAGTTCCTTCTTGGCCATGTCTCTGAAACATTACAAGTTCTCAACTCCTCTACCTCCTCATGGCCCAAGAGAACCCCAAGAAAGGGTCTACTGGCTGCTTTTATCTAAGGAGGGGTATCCAACCATTTGGCTTTCCTGGGCCACAGATGAAGAAGAAGAATTGTTATGGCCACTCATAAAATACACTAACGATAGCCGATGAGCTAAAAAAAAAGGTCCATGAATAATTTTTGTA
Source organism: Lyroderma lyra (assembly GCA_004026885.1). NCBI lineage: Eukaryota > Metazoa > Chordata > Mammalia > Chiroptera > Megadermatidae > Lyroderma > Lyroderma lyra. Next base: position 131,241 of record PVJL010000470.1, on the reverse strand, counting down.
ATGTTTTAAGCAAGTTTATGAATTTGTGTTGGGCCACATTCAAAGCCATCCTGGCTTGCATGTGTCCTGTGGGCCACAGGCTGGACAAGCCTGATCTAAGGGCCTTTTACATCTCATAGGCAGGAGTTGTGGGTCTTCTCTACTCGGCCTCCTCCCTTTCATGGGAGGAGCTGGTTCCCTCCCTCTGGCAGCCCCCAGAAGGCTGCCCCATCCCTTGAAGAACCAGACTCCTTGGCGACAGTCCTTCATCCCATCAGGGCACTCCACACTTCTCTGCTTGGGTTGAAGTTTCCCTGGAGGCCACCCCAGGAGTTGGAACCAGAGACCTCTCCAGTAACCAGGATCAAAAGCCACCAAATTGGCCTCTCCCCAAGGACTGGCTGGCCTCCAGAGCAGATCTGTCAGCCCTCTCAGAGTTAGCTCCCAATTCCCCTCCATGGGGTATGCTTCCTACAAAGCTGGGGCTCTCAGTTCCCCTTTCTTTTTCATATGAACAAGGAAGAAATTCTTGGGGAGTGTCCATTTTGCACGTACTGCTCTCAACTCCTACTACCATCCTCCATCAAGATGGCGCATCCTGGTATCACGCTTTCCACCAGAAAGCAAAAGGTACACTGGGGTGGGTGTTACAATGGAGGTGCCATTCTCAGATGGGCAGCCACCACCCCACTCCTCCCCCAGGAGGCTGACGTCATCCATTCTGTCTGTACTGGTGTCCCCAACATCTCCCCTGGCGTTCTGAACCCCATGCCCCCAGCGAGCTGAGTGCCAGGCACCCCCCTGGCAGACATCCCATGAGGTTTACCCTTTCCGGGATCAATGGGCCCCTTCTCTGGCCTCCCGGTCCCTGCACTCTCAGCCTTGATGAACAACTTGATGGGCTAGCAGTCCTCCAGACTCATGTTTCCAGATGCTGGCCAGCCCACCACTGGCAACTCCCTGGGGACTGCTGCAGTCTCCACTCAGTGCTTCTGTATTTGAGGACTCACCCCATCCTAAGAGATTCTACCTGCACAGCCTCCACCCCTGCCCAGTCCTTGGCCTTGAGGACCAGCCTGCTCACAGATGAAACTCACAGACACAAATCGCCTGATCTACGGTCTTCTCTGTGGAAACTGCATTAGCTTTGGCCCTGGGCTCAGGGTGTAGCCCCCCTACCCTGCCCCTACCTGGGGAAAACGGAGCCGACTCCGGGTGAAATCAAACTTCAGGGTTCGCAGGAGACATGCCCCAGTGGGAAGGGGCAGCAGCCCACCATGCCGACCTTGGGGCTGCACTTGCCTTTGCTGCCATGGATCTACTACACCTTGCCTTCACTGGCCTTTTATTAGCACCATTAGGTCCAAGCTGTCATATTTAAAAGGGACACAGGCAAGGGGGTAATACTGAGCCACCCAAGATGCTAATAACCAAAGAGGCATTACTCCTCATATTCAGTTTGCCTGCCCATAAAATGGGGATGGTGCCTTCCCCTTCACAGAGCTGTCAGGGGAACTGGTGACAATGTATGTACTGCACCTAGCACCTAGTACACACTCAACAGACGGCCGCTCCTCTCAGCAGTGCTGCTCACACAGGTGGCACTTCCGTCGCAGGTCACCAGGTGGGAATTGTCTGAAAGCCCCTGAGGCACCACGGATCTCCTCAGTATGTCTCTGCCACGGAATGTGACAGACACACGTAGGCTGTCCCAGCTGATCATTCAACTTGTCCCCTGGGCCTGGTCTACCCTCACTTCCCCCCACACTAAGAAATGTAGAGCCACTCCACTCTTGCTATAAACCCACCGGCTTCACCCCCACCCAACGCACAGCTGCCTGATCCCAGCCTGGGCCACTCCTCACCAGACAGACACTCCTCACCAGACAGACATCGACCAGCCAAATTTCCACATCGGTATTTCCTCGCAAAGTGTGGCCACCAGAGGAACTCTAAGATAGGAGTCTCCCTCAGAGCTTCAGAGCTAGAAAACAGGGAGGGAGGTGCCGGGTCTTCATAAGAAGAAATACACAGGGAGAGGCACTGGGAAAGCTGAGGGACCCATGTGAGCCTCCCCCCTACTCAAAGGTGCTCAGAATAGGGAATCAAGAGGGTTAGGGAAATACTCTGTGCCAGTCCATGAAAACTCCTTCCTGCCTACACTTGGCTCAGATGCTACTACGTAATTCATTTCGGAGGGTTTTGTTGTTTTGCTCTGGACCTGAAACATAACGTACCTCTCTGAGGCCAAGCTCTATTTTTGATCATGAAGATACTTCCCAGGCAAACTCACGCTGCAATAATAATCTTCCTTCCTTCCTTCCTCCTTCCCTCCGTCTCTTCCTCCCTCTTTTCTTTCCTTTCTTTCCTGTTCCTTCCTTCCTTCTTTCCTTCCATTGCTCAGAGCGTTTTCAGTCAAAATTTGCTAGTTTGTATTCTGTGAAGTTGGTCAGGGATTAAATTATAAGTAAGTTTAGTCTCCACGATCTGGGCAGCCCTACCAGGACGGCTTCTGTGTGCCCGTGGGTAACCGCTTATTTAATCTTGACATCCATCCTGGGTCAGGCAGCCTTGTACTAAAGGAAACAGATGTCTGTCCTGTCAGGTCACTGCCCCCACACATAGGACTTTAGAAACTTCGATCCCACTTAGGCTATGATCATGAGCTCAGCGATTAGAGGACAGAGGCCTCCCAACTGTCACCCAGACAAGAAACAGCCAGCCGACTTGGCTCAGCAGGCCCCCTGCAGCCCTGGGGACAGGCCAGAACACCAGGAACAAGCCACTTGCAGGTTCTGAAGAGGAGGGGGCGCTGCCTGGGGGCTGCGGCGCCCCTGGGGTCAAGCTCAGGCTGGTGGTCAGCCAGGCTCAGCTGACCAGCCAGTGGGCGGCCCCGAGGCGGCCAAGCAGCCTACTCCCCGGGGCAGCAAGACCGTCTACGGGTGGGCAGGTTCCGGGCTCCGGGTGGAGACGCGGGGCTGAGCGGCCAGAGGGGTGCCACTTTTCCGATCCCCGAAATGTGCTGCGTCCTCCCTAGAACACCGGACTCCGCAGCCGGCCCTTTGCCGGCCCCTGCCACTGCCGGGAAGGTGCCCGCCCGCTCCAGAACTCACACAGGCAACAAGTTCTCGCTTCCTCGGTGCCCCGGGGGCCAGGCAGGCGGGGCGCTCCTGGGGCGACCCCCGCGCTGCCCACGCCCGAGAGTCTCCCGCTGCCTTCGTCTCCCCCAAGAGCGCAGAACTACGGGCCGCGTGCGCAGCGGCTGGCCCCAGGACTCCCCTCGCACAGGCATGGCTCGGGCATCCCCGGTGAGGGCAACAGGTCTGCAAGCGCGGGGAGGACGGGAGCCTCGTGTCTCCCAGCCCCCGGGCCTCGCCCCTTACCTCCAACAACTGCACGTAGCTCGCCGGGAACCAGCCGCGGAGCCCGTCCTCCTTCTCGCCTTCCCACCAGCCGCCGTCCGGGACCTGCAGCAGCGTGAGCAGTTCGCCCGCGGCAAAGCGCAGCCCCTGGCCGTGCCGCTCCCCGGAGAAGGGGTACAGGGTCCGGCAGCGGGAGCCGGACATGGCCTTGGCGCCCGGGCTCACAGCGTAGCCTGCATCCCTGCCGAGCCCCGCGGGCTGGGCAGCGGCTCCGCGGGGTCCCAGGCGCCCGGCGCTCCGGGCTCCCGCGCTCTGGGCACGCGCCGTCTCGGGGTTGTGCGGGGGTCCCCGGCCAGGCGGGGGACGTGCGCTCCGCGCAGGGAAGCGGAGACTCGCGGGCTTCTCAGAGCAAGCGGCGACGCCCCCGGGCCGGGCAGCTCTCAGAACCCAGCTCTGGGCGGGGGGGCGGGGCGCAGGGGGAGGAGACCCAGGCGCCGCAGGCTCGGGAGACAACTTCCCGGGGACGCGGAACGCGGGCTGCCGCCCAGAGGGCCGGTCGGGGCCGCCCTGGCGCGCGGAAATGCGCAGCTCCCCGGGGAGGTGGGATCTGGAGCATCACCCTCCGCCGGGTTCCGCGGCGAGGGAGTGGCCTGGCGTACGTGGAGAGGGAGTTGGCGGCTGGGTGGCCGAGCGGGGGCTCCCTCCGCGGCGAGGGGGGCGGGGCAGGGGCTGGACCAGGGCGGCCACGCCCGCTGAGGGCTGGACGCTCTCTCGCCTCAGGGGCAGGTCGCTGGGGAGGGGGTCTCCCATGCCCACCCCCATCGCCGAGGCCCGCTGGTATAGAAATGCCCTTCTGGGCTTGTTTTGTGGGTCTGGTGACCGGTGGCGGTGAGCGCCTCCTTCGAGGTACCGGTAAGGGAGTGTGTCTGTGGCCGTCACTGTGGGGGTTGAACGTGGCGTTGAACTTGCCTCACCGGAAACTGAACAATGGGTCAAAGACAAGTTTGAAGCTTGGCGCCTGACCTGGGAAGCCGGGGGGGCAGCGTGTTACACGGGAGGGACCGACCGGGGAGGTGGCGAAGTTGGAGTTGGTAGAATTGGAAACAGGCCCCTGAGGATACATGAAGGAAAGGGGAAAGATGAGAGAAACAGCCCCCACCGCTTTGCATGTAAAGGGGAGGCTGGCCCAGGGTACCAGTTCTCCTGAAATCCAGATGGACTAGGCTGAAGAGTCAACGCACATTTATTCAGTCAATAAACATTCGTGGGAGGCTGCCATGGTCCATGCTATGTGCCAGGTACCTGCAAAGATTATTTGAATAATCGCTGCTGCAGGTCCCGGACAGCGGCTGGTGGGATAGGGCTCTCCAGGGAGGAGTGGCCCTAGATCCTGGAGAAAATTGAACTTGGACTGAGAGTATAAAAGTAAAAGAAAGCTGAGCTTCTTTGTTAGCCTACTCCATAGGAAAATGTAAAGTCCATTTCCTAAGCTATAAATAGCTGGACATTTTAATCTCTCCCCTGTACTTCCAAAAGCCAGCCCTTACATCCTGCTCAATAGCCTTGCATGGCTCCCTATTGTCTATTAAATTAAGTCGAGGTTTCTCAGCCTGTGCATTGCAGGCCCTCCACAATACCTGCCTGACCTCATCTCTCACTGTTTGTCTAGATGCCCTTTATAAAAGGCTGGGCTACAAGAGCCTTAAGATCTCGCATTATCTTACTATACCTTGAATCAGTGATTCTCAATCCTGGCTGCACAAGAATCACTTGGGTAACTTTAAAATATGCTTATGTCCAGGCCCACCCTAGCTTTGAGAGACACTGTTGAACCATAGTCTGCATTTAAGGCACTATTTCATCTATTGCAAATTCACAAACCCCTACTTGCTGGAAACATGGGGAGCGAATTCTTGACCACAGTCATTACTAAGAGTCCTTTAATACAGAGCTGCAAAATTTGTTATAGAAAACAATCACTGCAAGTTAATTGACCTAAAAAAGTCTTTAAAAGGACTGAAATTCCTTGTATCAGGGGACTATGGAACTGTTAGCAGTCTGATCTCAGGTTTCATATCTGATGATATGGCCCAGCTCAAATTAGAAGAGCTGGTCTGGAGCCTTTCTGCTACCCAGAATCCTCCATGGTGCCTGTGAGCAACCTGTGATCCAGTTTGAACTTGAGAAATCTCAGCCTACATCGTATCCCATACAAGTACATTTCGGCTCCAAATCACCCACCCCAAAGAGTTCTACAGCACCCAAACTGATCATGGCTATCTCTTTCTTCAGTTCTTTCATTTCATTCCTATAATCAATCCTATGAGCTGGTGTGGTTCTGGCCCTCAGCTTATATGTAGAAAAACTGGGCCCAGAGGGTATGACTTACCCATCATCATATGGTTGGTTGGCACCAGAACCAGGCTTTGAACTCAGATCTGGCTTATTGTACTTCAAATGCTGCTTCCTCTAGTCTAGAGGTCCCCAATCTTTTTGGCACCAGGGACCTGTTTCATGAAAGACAATTTTTCCATGGACTGGGGTAGTGGGGAATGGTTTTGGGATGATTCAAGCGTATTACATTTATTGTGCACTTTATTATTGTTGTTATTATTATTATTGTTATTATTATTACATTGTAATAATTAATATAATGAAATAATTATACTACTCACTTGCCACTATGAAACCTGCCATCAGATGCAGCTTAATTGTCACTTGCCAGTCACCGATAGTGTTTTGATATGACTCTGCAAGCAATTGAGTCATGGTCTCTGTAGTCAGACCTCTCTGCTAATGTTAATCTGTATTTGCTGCTGCTCCCCAGCGCTGGCATCACCGCCTCAGCTCCACCTCAGATCATCAGGCATCAGGTTCTCATAAGGAGTGCAACCTAGATCCCTTACATGCGCAGTTCACAATAGGGTTTGTGCTCCTATGAGAATCTAATGTAGCTGCTGATCTGACAGGAGGTGGAGCTCAGGCAGTAATGCCAGAGATGGACAGCGGCTGTAAATACAGATGAAGCTTCACTCATTCACCCACCGCTCACCTCCTGCTGTGCGGCCCAGTTCCTAACATGCCATAGCCTGGTACCAGTCTGTGGCTTAGGGGATGGGGACCACTTCTCTAGTCCGTCCTGCCAAAGTCAGGAAACGTGCATCCTTGCAGTTTATCCACAAATAGTATCTTAAGAAAAGGCTCTTTGGTGATGTCCAATGTCAGTCTTGATAGTAGTAAGACTGGACTAGCAGTCATTGGAACTCCTGTCCCTGATCTCCTATCAATGAAGTAACCTCAGGCAAGACCCCTAACACCTTTGGGTCTATTTCCCCATCTCTGACAGGAGACTGAGTCCAATAGCTCTAATATGGGACTTGAGATAGTTAAATGTGTGGGCTTGGGACTCCCTGTATCCAAACCTCAGTTCTACCACTATCTAACTGTGTGCTTTTGCACAATTTAATTAACCTCTCTGAGCCTCATTTTCCTCTTCATTAGAATATAGTGATAGTAGTATTTATATCATGGAGTTATTAAGAGGATTAAATGAGTAAGATGTAAATTATTTAGGGCAATGCCAAGCACATTAAGTACTCAAATATTAGAAATTATTATCTAGTCCAATGACCCTAGTAATTTATTATCTAACATTTCTTTTTGAACTAAGATTTTGAGGATAATAATAGAAATGGAAATTCTTACATCTTTGGAATGCCAAAAATATTTAAAGCAAGCTTGTCCAACCTGAAGCCCACCAACCACATATGGCCCAGGATGTATTCGAATGCAGCCCAACATAAATTAGTAAACTTTCTTAAAACATTATGAAAATTATGTGTGGACCCTTTTTTTTTCCTTTTTTTTTAAGCTCATTAGCTATTGTTAGTATTAGTGTATCTTATGTGTGGCCCAGGATAATTCTTCTTCCAATGGGGCCCAGGGAACCCGAAAGGTTGGACACCCCTGATTAAAGAAACACACTCTGGTTTTCTGTTTTCTCACAAGATCTTGAAGAAAAGATGAGTTTTTCCCTTATCTATTTTTCCTTTTGCCTTCCTCCTCCCTGATCTATTACTGTCTTGAACTTTAATTTGAATCTTTAATTATTTAACTTCTTTGATAACTAAGTCTTATTTTACTGATGAGACTCTTATTAACTCAGGGGAGGGATAGCATGTTTGTTTTAAATTTTCATCTTTCCCTCTTAAAACTTAACATTGAGTCTTGCAGAAAGTAGGCATTCAGTACTCCCTTAATTCATTCTGCATAGCTGGTTTGGATCCCCGTTCTTATTCTGATTCCCCATATTGCCAGGTGACTCCATAAACACACGTGTTAGGATGGCTGGAATAGACTTATAAACTCCTAAGAGCAGGCTTTAGTCTATCCTCCTTAGCTTTCTCTCGACACTGTGCATTTGATAACAATGTGCTGGCCAGTATTTCTTTTGTATCCAAGACAGCTGTATATGCCTTTCTATCATCAGCCTTTGGATGGCAGACAAATATGAAGGTTTCAGTTTCTTAAAATGTTAAACATAAATTTGCATATGACCCAGCAATCCCCTCCTAGGTATCTACCTAAGAGAAATGAAGGTGAATGGTTACATAAAAACTGGTAGTGATTGTTCACAGCAGCACTATTTACAATAGCCAAAAAGTGGAAATAATTCAAATTTCTATCAGTTGATGAACAGATAGACAAGATGTAGAATATTCATTCAGCCATGAAAAGGAATGGACACATGCTACAACACAGATGAACTTCAAAGACTTCATACTAAGTGAAAAAAGCCAGACATAAAAGGCTACAAGTGTATGACTGCATTTACATGAAATTCCAGCAAAGGCAAATCTATAAGAGACAGTAAATAGATTAGCAGTTGTCTGGGGCTAGAGTTGGGAATAGGGAGTAAATAAATGCATACGCTTTCTTTTTGGGGTGCTAACAACACTCTAAAATTGGATTCTGAGGATGGTTGCACAACTCAGGAAATCATTGAATTGTACACTTAAAACAAGTCAACTTTTGGTATGTAAATTATACCTCAATTAAGCTGTTGACATAAACCAAAACAAAAAAATAAACAAAAAACATAGAAAGGCCTTATTTATTCGCCAAGGGTATTCTTCCTTGCCCCCTCCACCACATGTGTAACAACAACATTCAACAACAACCTAAGACCAATTAAGCATGTACTATAAATGGACAATGTGCTGTGCCTGGGGATACAGAGAGAAATATGGCAGCACATGTAAAGAATTCCTATAGATCCATAAGAAAAAGATGGATGACACAATAGAAAATAAGGGCAAAATACTTGAACAGGCATTTCACAAAAGAAGATCTCCAAATGGCCAATAACATTAAGAGATAACTTCATTAATCATCAAGAAAAGCAAATCAATATATATACTGTGCACAAGTAGAGGGTGCACATTGCCTTCCCACACTGCAGTGGAACTTTTGTACACTTCTTGGGGATTGGTGATCTTGAAAGTCAACTTCAAGAAGATCAAAGAAAGGAAAAAAAAGTGTACTGAAAATAAGCATTTTGGAATCATGACATTGGAGAAATAAATGGATCCAGTTCTGCCCTTGGATTCTTGGAGAAATCTGGCACTGGACTCACAAGGAAGAGAAAGTGTTAAGAAATCTCAATCCATCTCCTCCCCAACTGTATCTGGGGTTCAGCTAAAAGTTAGATTTTCAGAAATTATTTGTACCATCAGAGAACATTGTATTTATAAAGTATGTAGAGTTTGTATTTGCATCCTGTTTGACCAGACACACCACCATTTAAAAAGATGGCAGGAGAGTGGAAGCAAAGCAGAGGCAAACAAAAACTGAAAGGCAGACCCCTCATCAATAAATGAGGAGACATTAGGTCATACAAAGAACATATAAGAAGGAAAACTAAATAGACTGAAAGAGAGAGGGGAAGGGGAGAGAGAACAGAGAGAGGGGAGAGAAGAGGGCCCCCAGCCAATCCCTCCATCCCCTCACACACGTGCTGTCCAGCCAGAGGAGACCCTAGTCCCACCCTACTCCTCCAACCCACTGTGAAAGCTAGAGCAGTGGCTCCCAAGCCACTGTACATATATATACCCCAACGGGTACGTGCTGGGCAGTTCAGAGGTAGGTGAAAAATAATCACTAATGGTGAAAAAGCAAGTAAAGTAAAAAAATGCAAAACAGTTATGGAACAATAAATGTTAAGTTTGAATCACCATTAATGGAGACACTTCAAAATTAGATCACATTAGTGAGTGATGATTGGTGAGGGCGTGGCTACGAACCCTTCCCCCAAACCGCTCTTCTACCAATCATTATGCACAGTTTCAGAACAATCCATTTGCAATGTTTCTAGAACTTCCCCAAACGTATAAATACATCCATAGTCAGACTATTCGATCAGTTTAGTTATTGACTGAGTAAAAGTAAGTGCGTTATCTTTAATTGTGATTTTTTTTCAAGTAGTTTTTTTATTTGATGTTTAACATAGTTTCAGTTGTTATTGTCTGTGGTTTTTAAGTGTGTCACTTATGGATCAGTGACTGAAAAAAGGAATGGTTAAAAAACCCAAACTTGATGTGTATTATCATCCAATGCCAAGTACTTCTCAACAAATGTCCACAGCTACAAGTACACCCACACTGGGAGATAGTAAGAAGGTACGTGCCTCAGATACTACACAGAAGAAAAGGAAATACTCCGCAGAGTACATGAAAAATGAGTTTCATTTGTAGGGGATGACGACTGTCCTGTTTTTGTGTGTTGTCTGTAGGGCAATATCCAACAGTTGCATGAAACCCTCTCCACTTATGCAACATTTAGAAACTAAACATCTTATGTATCAAAACAAAGAAATGCATTATTTTCGGCACTTAGAAAAGCATCCAACTGTAACTTCACACATGATGTCAGGAAAGAAAAACAATGAGAATGCAGGTGAGGCTTCATATGGTATTGCTTATCGCATAGCTAAATGTGGTAAAAACCACACCATAATTGAAGATTTAATTTCTCCGTGTATTAAGGATACTGGTTTTTGTATGTTTGAGGAAGAACATCATTGCTATCTCTTTTTCAAATGGTATAATATCTCGATGAATTCAGGGAATGTCTAACAATGTTGAAGCTATAGTGGTAGAAATAATTAGAAAAAATAAATACTTTTCCATCCAGGTCAATGAAAGTGTAGATGTTGCTGATTTATCTATTATATTTTGCTTGTCATCGCAAAGTACTTGGTAGGAAATGAAATCGAGGAAAACCTGTTGCTTTGTTACCCATTGACAGAGTGTACCACAGGTGAAGATTTTTTTGGGGGGGAGTGGGGTAGTTCCCTGCCTGGGAATTGAACCCAGGCCGCATTGAGAGTGCCGAAGCTAGCCACTACACCACCAGGGAACTCCCTTGAAGATATTTTTGTTGCAATCAATGGTTATTTTATTGAAAGGGATATTAGTTGGTCAAATTGTTGTGGTGTATGCACTGATGGAGGCAAGCCTATGTCAGGTTGTTTTATAGGCCTATGTGGCCAAATTGAAGAAGTAGCTCCTCATGTACCATGGAGTCACTGCTGCATTCAGAGACAAAGTCTTGCATCCAAGCCTCATCCTAGTGAGCTGGAAGATGTTCTTGATGAGGCTGTTGTAAATTTTATTAAGTCACAACCATGAAACTTCAGATTGTTTAAACTGCTGTATGAAAAAATGAACAGCATTCACAGCACATTACAGAGGTAAGGGGGCTATCTCGTGGATGTTTGAAGACCATCATTTCCCTCTTGCTCCAGAGTTTCAGGACAGTGATTGGCTTCAAAGTCTTGCATATTTATCAGATATTTTTCTAGGAATAAACAAACTCAACTTGGGACTTCAAATCAGCTCAATCACTATGTGAAGTTGGACAAGTTTGTGAACTTGCCCCCATGCACTTACGTTGGAAGCACTATATAAATAACTTAGTAAGGTTTCAGAACCTTCATATATCTGTGTCTCAAACCTGTGTTCATGTTAATGTGTGGCGGTATCTTGCTGAGTGGTGTTCATTATTGTTGTTGTGTGTTTTTGTGTGCCATTATGAGAATGTCGGGACTTGACTTAGAGCAACAAACAAACATTAAATTTCTTGTTAAACTTGGCAAGAATGGAAGTGAAATCAGGGACATGTTATTCCAAGTTTATGGGGATAATGCCATGAAGAAAATGGCAGTGTACAAATGGGTTAAACATTTTTTTGAAGGGGGAGAAAGTGTCACTTATGAAGAGAGGTCAGGGTGGCCAGTAATGAGCAGAACTGATGAAAATATTGCAAAAATTCATTGTATTGAGCATCAAAATCATTGGCAGACTGTGAGAAGCATAACAGACCAAGTAAACATCAATAGAGAAACAGAAAAATCTTAACTGAAAACCTTGGCATGAGAAAGCTATGTGCAAAAATGGTCTCTAAGGAGCTTATTGATGAACAAAAGCAGAGTTGAGGTTTGCCAAGACCTTTTGGGGAGAGAAGATGATGTTTTGAGCTGTGTTATCACTGGTGATGAAACATGGGTGTACCAATATGACCCTGAAACAAAGTATCAAAGTGCACAATGGAAGTCAGCCAATTCTCCACGACCAGAAAAGTTCCATCAGTCCAAAGTTCCATCAGTCCAAATCAAGAGTCAAAATAATGTTGCTAACCTTTTTTTGATATCAGAGGGATTGTTCCTTTTGAATTTGTATGAACTAGACAAATAGTCAACCAAGTTTACTATTTGAAAGTGCTGAAAAGGCTGCATGTAAAAGTTAGATGAACATGACCTGAACGTTTCACCAACAATTCATGGCTCTTACATCATGACAATGTACCAGCTCATAGGGTACTGTCTGTGACAGAGTTTTTAGCCAGTAAACGAATAACTGTATTGGAACACCCTCCCTACTCACCTGATCTGGCCCCCAATGACCTTTTTCTTTAGCCGAAGATAAAGGAAATATTGAAAGGAAGACATTTGGATGACATTGAGGACATCAAGGGTCATATGACTATAGCTCTGACTGCCATTCCAAAGAGTTTCAAAATTGCTTTGAAGGGAGGACTAGGCACTGGCATGAGTGCATAGATTCCCAGGGGGAGTACTTTGAAGGTGACCCTAGTGAATTCGTGAACTTAATTGTCAGATCTTGTATTCAATGTAACCAACAAGTTTGAGTAAATGATGAAAGAAACTGGACTTTTGGAAAGCATGTATTGAAAGAGGTCAACCTAAAGTTTTTGAAACTCTGCACAACTTCTTATCTGAGAATGACTTTCACCTATCCAAAGACGTGAAAGAGAATATTGTTAAGTCACCTGGAAGGTCTTAAGTCCTTTTAGAAGTACTTCCCTCATGTGGAAAAGAAAACTGGATTGCAGATCCTTTCAATGGAGAATCCTTCAAACCAGCTAAACTATCTATCAATGAAAAAGCATAGTTAATCGAACTATCAACTGATTCTTCTTTAAATTCTGATTTTAAAAGAAAGCATCTTATTACCTCCTGGGTAGGTGTCAGTGAGGAATAGGAACAGCTCAGTAAGAAGGCACTCAAATTCCTCTTGCCATTTACTAATACTGAACTAGTAAAGAGAGCTTTTTCTTCTTACTCCTTCATGAAAAATAAGTACTGCAACAAGCTTAATGCAAGGCCAGATTTAAGACTGCATCTTGCATCTTTTGAGCCTGAATTCAAGAAACTAAGTGCATCATAGCAAACTCAAGGATCTCACTAATAATGTTCCCATAGGCTAGTGATCTGCATAACAATCATTACAGACTTTTCAGATAACACAAATAAATATTATCATTAATAATAAATTAAAAGTTTGTTAAATACTTGATCATCATTATCATTATTTAACTGTTATGAATATTGTAAAATTAAATTTGTGGTTTGTACTTTTAGTGTTGTAAGTTTTTTCTTTCCTAACTTATGACCTCATTTCCACTATTTTACGTTAAAGTAGGTGCTCAACAAAAGTGTAAGTATTTAAAAACAGCCTTTTTAAAAACAGGGGGCACAATTTATAGAAATGGATTTAAAGGGGTACACATGTGGAAAAAGGTTGGGAACCACTGAGCTAGAGGTTTCATTTGCAAAAGAAACGTGAAAGGAAGGAAGGAGAAAGCAGAGGAGAGGAGAGAAGGTGGGACGTCTTCAGAGAAATGGAAGGATCTGTGGGACCAACAACGACATTTAGAAACAAAATCCCCTCTTTCCTCTGGTCTTGCTACGTGGGTGGTGAAAGGAGGTTCGGCCCCTTTTCCACTTATCCAGAGCTGCAGTAGCAAAGTATGGAAATGAGAATGCCCTTTGGGAGTAAATATCCCACTAGGAGCCAAACAGAGATGTGCAAAGTAACCTTAAAGAGACAAAGTATCCAGCCCCGGGACCCACCTTCAATTTCATGACCTCTATTAACATATCTAAAGCATGGAAAAATCTGCCTAAAGTGGCTGGGCTCTCTGGAAGCTTAGAAAAGTAGTTTTAATAGGTTCTTTCCCTCTCACTTTTTCTCCTTTCTCTCCTCTCACTGTGCTGGGCTCTTGGAACCTTAGAAAAGTAGTTTAAGAGTTTCTCTCTCTCTCTCTCTCTCTCTCTCTCTCTTTCTCTCTTCCCCCCTCCCCACCATGACTGCGTTTTGATTAGTGTTCCAGCCTACTTCGTTTGCCCCTAGGACAAGTAAGCCAGGTCCTAATTTCTTTTCCCAAAGTTGTAGCTGAAGCTGGGGTTTTCATTTGTTGGTGGTGCTCTTCTTATCCAGGTGTGAAAATAGTTCTTGGGGGTTCATTCAAAGTAGCTTCATTTGCCACCAATCCCTGGCAACTCTGGTGCTTTGAGAAAATGCACACTGATGAGCTGGCTGCCACTGTTGGCACTGCTAGGAGAAGGGGCACGTTCTCCTGGGAAAAGGGACAGGCCGAGGAAGACTGTCAGGGACAGCACGTTTCTCTTCTCGCTCAGAACAAAACCTCACCACGAGTCTCCATTCTTTGAAAGGCTAAAAATAAAATCAGAATTAATCACAGCAGAGAAGGGGCAATCTCTTCAATGACTATAATTAGCTCTGCGTTTATTAATGAAGACTCAAATTACCAGGCTCATCTGAGTCCCAACTATTTTGCTTACTAATTACATGCCTGGGACAAGTAGCTTCACCTCTCTAAACCTCATTTCCTCATCCACAGAATAGGGGCCGTGATAACTTGTCCCATGAGACCCCAAAAAAGGTCATAAGGCATGGTCTTGGTCAAGGGTTCAGCTCTACCCAATGCACACGGGGCTAGGCTCGGACCAGAAGAGAACTTACTGTGGGGATTTGAGAAGCCAGAGAGTGGATTATGGAAACTTCCAGGCCCAATACCAGAAGGAGGTGGAAGTAATGCTTATTTACTCTCCAGATGAACAAAAATTCTTTCTAGAGCCTTTCATAACAACTTTGGCGAGGAAATAGAATGCACACGGGTTTGCATTTCTCTTGACCTAGTCAGCAGAATTAATTATCCTGTCAGTCAAAGGAGGCTGCCTTTCCTGTTGTCACCAGGAGGTCAGAGCCTGAGAAGTGTGAACTCGTCCACAGTGGTCTTGTGGGGCAGCTTACAGGTTGGGCACAATGGGCTTCCTGAGAACCTTGTAGGGAGCTGCCCTTCCCAGCAACCCATGCCAGCAAACATCTCATGACAGGGTCCCCTCTCTCTGAGTATCCACAGTTGGTTGCTAATAATGATACAGGAATATCCAGATACTTCAGGCATCCAGAAGTCAGCAAAAGGAATTTTGAACAAGCAACGCAAAAAGTAGGTGCCATGTTGTTAATTGTTGAAGTTGCCCAACTTCTAATGGAGGTTCATTATACTATTCTCTCTACTTTTTTTAAAAAATAGACTTTGTCGAAATAAATACAGAAATGGAACCACTTTAAGATAGAGCTGACCTGCCATCCCAGAAGAACTGCTTTGCACATCTTTTGCCTCAAACCTTTGGAATGTTGAAACAAGGCAAAACAACCTTTGGACTGGGCCTAAAGCAACATTATGTCCCAAAGAAGTATTTGTGAAGAAAATTAGAAGGCAGATACTATGGCTACCAGACTGAAAATGAAAACATTCTCTAGAATGAGCAAGGCTATGTTAGCTCATCTGCACCTATAGAAATGCCTTCCCTCTATTGATGTAATTGCTTACCTTTCCCTTTCTCATAAATACCCATTGTCTTTGTTTCCAAATCAGAACACTATTTGGGCTTCTGCCTGAATCAGTGGGTCCTGAATAGCTGTTCTTTGATTTCAAGCAAATGCTCGTGGCCTCTCACTTTGAAAGACCTATTATTTTTGGTTTAACAGTTTGAAATATGCACCTGAGCCTACTCCAATACTTAACTCTTATGATAGTCCTTCAGAATCTCAGTTGGAGCCTATTCACTCAGAGTTTTCAAACAATTCTAAGAAACTAATTTTTCTTATCTAGCTTTTCAGTCCGTGGTAGGTAGAACAAGGTATCTTGATAGCAGAAGGAAGCACCAGATGACAATTTGACATTGGATGGGAAAGTATTAAGGAAAATCACTCAAGAAAATAAAACATCTCTTAGCCTAGAGCTGTTTTGCACATATCACGAGCCCCTAACATATTGGTAATGAATGGCCATGAAATACAGAGCAGCAGTGGAAATAGCATTGAGTATGTAGATTCAAACGAAGCTTAAAAAACAGGTAGGGGAGTTCCCTGATGGTGTAGTGGCTTAAGGATTCAGCGTTGGCACTGTCAGTGCTGCGGCCTGGGTTCGATTCCCAGTCAGGGAGCTACCCACATACCAAAAAGAAAAGAAAAGAAAACAAAACAAAACAAAAAAACAGGTAATGTGGGTGCCAGCTGGGGCTTTGCCCTCTCCAGCCAGACTCTCTGGTTCCTCACCTATGCAACAGGAGCCAGCTCTCTGCTCTACTAACCTTACAGGCTCTTGGGAAAGCCAAAGTAGGCAATGCATGGGAAGGTGGCTCATGAACCATAAAACTGTTTTCAAATGTAAAGTATTATAAGAATGGCAATGACCCTGAGCCCTTCCATTTTAAAAGTTAAGGCACTGTGTTACACTTTTTGAAAAGATCTTGGTCTGAGTTCATTTGCTATAATAAAATACTATAGATGGGGTGGCTTAGAAATGGAAATGTATTCCTCACAGTTATGGAGACAAAGGCCCAAGATCAAGGTGTGAGCAGATTCTGTGTCTGGTGAGAGCCTCTCTCCTGGTTCATAGATGGCTGCCTTCTCTCTATGGCTTCACATGGCAGAAAGGACAAAGGACCTCTCTGGGGTCTCTTTCATAAGGACACTCATCCCATTCCTGGGGGCTCTACTTTCATAAACTAATCACCTCCAAAAGACCACACCACCTAATACAAATCACATTGGCCATTACCTTTCAACATATGAATTTGGGGGAAGGAGATATAGTCAGTCTATGGCAATCTTTACCCACCAGTTGAACTACTTCCAGTTATTTCAAGTGTCTGCAAGTAAAAGGAACAGTTTTGATTAGTTGGCAAATTAAATGAGGTGGCTGTTCACAGGGGAAAAGCCACTGGGAATGGACTGGTGGGTAAGATAGGCAGAGATTACTCTTTCTTTATAAATCTTGACATCGTTTAATTAGTTACATTGAACTCATATTGCTTCTGTAAGTTTTATAAATCTTAAAAAGATTAATGAAGAAAATTAGATACTCATAGTAAGTAAGGGAGTAATGAACATAGATTTTGTACTGACGGCCCTTCACCAGGTTAGGTAGGGGATCCAGACACTTTAGCCCATCATGAGTTCCACCTTCCACCAACACTCTTCTTATAGGTCTTCTTATAGCCCAGACCAAAGGAGTTGGATGCTGAAGCTCTGAGCGAAATGCTGTACCTGCTAAGATGGGCAATCCAGGTCTATGTAGGTCATGGGATAAGATCAAGGATTCACATCAGGGAGATCACTCTAGCAGGTACTATAACTGCATGTATGTCACATGCAGATATCCCTGTGGGCACTTAGGACTTTGAACTCTGATCCTGCCCCTGTTTCCAGCCCTATGTTGATGAAAATCTTATAGAAGCCTCTTGAAACAATTGTCTCCGAGGGAGTTGGTATTAGACTGAACCATACAAAAATAAAAATGCCAGTTCATCTTTGGTTTGTACAAATAACAATTTTAACTTCAGTTTCAATGCAGCCTTCCCCTAGTCAGACCTACCCCCAGGAGGTAAAGCAAGGCTTGTGGACAGGCTGACCATACGTACTGTTTTAAACAAGATGGTATCTTCTTTTTCATATTTCCTGACCCTCCCGTCATCTTAATATAAATGTAAATTCTGTCCCATTTTTAATTTTTTTGGGGGGAGAGGTAGTTCCCTGGCTAGGAATCAAACTCAGGCTGCAGCATTGAGAGCACCAAAGCCTAGCCACTACACCACCAGGGAACCCCCACTTTTAATTTTTTTGTACAAAACTGAATGCACATTGTTTATTTATCATAAGGCTCTATGCTAATCAATGTGTGCAGTAAAACTACTAGTGTGATGGAAGAGAAAGCTTCATTTACTTTATCCAGTCAGGGCCAGGCTTCTTGAGCTAGATGATCAGTTACCACCCCCTTGCTTGTCTGTAGCAGTGGGGAATTCAAGAGGTAGTCTCTAGGCCCCATTCAGCATGAGGGAGCCAGAAGGGTCTCAATGCACAGGAATTACTGAACAGGCCCACCTGGCTGTTTGCTTCCATCAGGTTAGGAGTGTGGGATGCAGTGACTGTGAGTCTTACAGTTATTTCTACCATCATTTGGCCCATAGGGATTCCTTTTGCCCTATATTCAGTTTGATTCAGATTTTTGAGACTCATATTTTGGTTCAACAGAGAGTTAACTGATTTTTTTATTACAGCAGAACTCTCCACTGGGACATTAGCATATACCTACTTGTGATAGCAGTCGGGATGTTCATTCCTTTTTTTTTTCCTCTCTTTTTTGTATTCAGAAAGACTGAAATTTGCTGTGTAAGAATACTTCATCAGAGAAATAGTCATAATATGATCAAAGTGAAATACAGCCTTCTACATCTACCTAATTTTTTTGTATGAGTTCTCTCGCTGAAGAATAATTGTTAGTACAATATATTGATGTAATAAAACTTTTGTCATTGTCTTACTTTTTTATGAATATGGAATATTATATAACCCCATCCAATTTTTGTCATCCCAATATCCCATTTTTTGTATCAAGGAAATATGGTCAGCCCACCTTTGGAGACCTCAAACCCACCCCATTCTTCTCACACTCCTTATTGGCCATCCACTCTACAGAGCGCTGCTTATGTTATGCTGGATTCATGATATGAAATGCCAGCAGCTCACCAGAATCATTGGAAGCTTGTGAGAAATTCAGATCTATGGGATGAATTTGGGACATTAGGATTGAAGGGGTGCATTCTTAAGTTCCCTAGGTTGGGAGGAGTTCTCATGCATGCTGAACCCCTTGGCATAGTGCAATGCTTCCCACCCTTTGCTACACAGTAGAATCACTTGGAGATTTAAAAAAAACCCTGATGGCCAAGGTGTGTTCCATACCCATTAAATCAGAATGTCTGGGGTGAGAGCCAGGTGTCAGCATTTTTTAAAGGTCTCCAAGTGATGGAAATGTGAACCACTGACATAATGAACAATTGTATTTGTTGACCTCCACTTTCAAAAGCAGGTGTCATCTGCAACCCAGAAGTGACCATATCACCAGGGAGTAAAAGTAACACAGGGAGGGTAAAGATTTGCTCACATGTGTGGCTCTTATTAGGCCCCGGGTCAAACTTACCCATTTTCTAGTGCCAGACTCACTGGCTTTGCCCACCTGGCTGCCTGCCTCTCAGGATGGGAAACCTGCTAAGCCATGGTGCCTCAGCCCCTTCTGCTTCCTGGGCAGCCTCTCCTTCTGATGCCCACTGTGTGAGGGACACACACTTGGGAGCCACTTCCTTTGCCTGGGAGTGCAGCCCAGGACCCACCAGGGAGTGTGTTGCCATGACGATTGTGGTGTACTGCTCCCCAGCCCCCTCCTGCCACTGCAAAAGCCTTGTGAAGAATCAGAATTCACAGGGCTTTGCAAACAGCCTGGACTTCTCCACGGGAAGGGGATGTGGAAGATTTTTTTCCTCTCTGTGTTTTAGGAAGATGGGGCAAAAGAGAGGACAGAGGCCTCAAAACAAAACTGAAAACTTGTCTATTGGTATACATAAAGAAATCTACTTTCTTATAGCAAGGATTATAAACCATAATTGTTGTCATGTTTCTCAAGAGGAAAATGACTGTGGACATATGAAGAAGAAATAATTATTTCCCCAGGTGAAGGAGGAAGGCAGGAATAGAGAGATAGGAGAGGAAGAGTCGGGGTAACACTAAAGGATGATTCTTACCTGTAACTGAAACTGTAACTGAAGAGAGAGGATGAGATTGAAGGACTATATGCAGCAGTGGGTGGCTGGTAGCCTCATAAAGGAATCAGGAAATTTAGCCATTAGGAAGAGAAGGATCTGGGAAGAGAAGACTGATGAGAAAAAGTGCATTAGTTATCTATTGTTGTGGAACAAATTACTACAAAATGTAGTGCCTAAAATAAGAATAATTATTATCTCAGGGTTTCTGTGGGTCAAGAATTAGGGAACAGCTAAGCCCGGTGCTTCTGGTTTGGGGTCTCTCATGAAGTTGCAGTCAAGCTGTCCGCTGGTGCTGCATCATCTAAAGGCTCGACTGTGGCTGGAGGAACCACTTCCAAGATGGTGCACTCATGTGGCTGGGGAGCTAGTGGTGGCTGTTGGCAGAGAGCTTTAGTTCTTCAACACATGGTGCCTCTCTGTAGGGCTGCTTGAGTGTCCTCAGGACATGGCAGCTGCTTTCCCCCAGACAGAAAGATTTGAGAACCACAGTATGTTTTGTGACCTAGCTTCAGAAGTGACTCGTTTTATTTCTGTAATACGAAGGGGGACCCAAAACCCCCAGAATTTACTTATAAAAAATTGTGTATTCATTCTTACATGTTTAAACTTCAGTCCCCTTCAAAGTACTCTCTGTATAATGCAATACAACTATCAAGATACTTTTTCCACTGCTCAAAACACTTTTTGAACTTGTCGATTTTGACGTGTTTCAGCACTTCTGCCATTTTTTGGTTTTACTTCTTCCACATCAGTAAAATCCTTTGAGGATTTTTTTCATCCAGGGAAACAAAAAAAAAAAAAACATTGCTTGGGGTGAAATTGGGTGAATAGGGAGGGTGGGGCATGGGGTAAGTTTTGGTTAAAAACTGCTGATCACTCAACGCGGTGTGGGCAGGTGCATTGTCATGCTGCGTGTTTTTCATGTAAATCACACATCATGACACGGGCAAATACATGGAGAGAATCTCCAGAAAAATTCACTGAAGCCGAACGCAGCCTCTCATAACAATGCCCGCGGGTCCACAGAGGCAGGTGGGTTCCTAGAACACTCACCTAGTGCAGGAAGCCTGTATTACAAATGGCCGTACTCCAGAAGATAATTTTGGGTTTTTTGAGGTCCCCCTTGTATCTTACTGGTTACATAGCCCTATGTGGGATGGGTTGTAAAAGGGTGTGAATACCAGAAGTTGAAGATTGAAGGCCATCTTGGAGGCTGGCTACAACAAGGAAAAAATTCTTTCTGAGTCATGGGATTGCCAAGTATGGTCATCCAGGTTAATAGCTGCACAGGAACCCCAGCAGACAGCGCAAAGCAGATGGCAATCCAGGCTCTAGTGGTCTGGCCATGCTCCAGCCACCTTTTTGGTACAGGTAGCAATCCTACAGATGTGCAGCCTCAATTCATTAGCATACTTTTAAGTATAAGTAATAGAAAATTCAACTAAAAAGAGAAAAGAATAATGTATTGATTGATATAAATAGAGGTTGCAAGGGTGTGAGGCTTCAGGAATGGCTGGATCCATGTTTTCAAACACAATTGAACCCCCTCTCTGTATCTTAACTCTGTTTTTCTCCTCTTTGCTGTATAACTCAGGTGAACTTGACTCTCAAAGTTGTCTCATTACCATGGCACCTAGCAGCTTCACTCTGGCTGACTCAGGTTCAGCCCACATATGGAGATTCTTTCAGCATTTGCAACAAAAGTTTTGAGCCTGACTCTCTTTGAACTTCACCCGCCGACCCCCCACTAACATTCACTGTGGCCAAGGAGATGGGATATGCTGATTGGCTAAATCCATGCTATATTGCCATGCCTAGAACTGAAGGGGTTTGGCTCAGCTCCACAGAACAATTTTGAAGAAGTTTTCCCAAAGAGAGATCCTGGATACAGATGCCAAAAAAGGGAGAATGATGCCACAAAGGTAAAATTCACACCAGTCTGCCTTAGCCCTGAGTCAGCATTTGACTGACTCTGGAGGGGGCGGGGTTCCTCCTGCAGCCTTGGGGTGATGCGGCAACCAGATCAATGCTGAGGCACAGCAGTATAAAGGGCATGTGACTGCTGACGTAGGTGAGGTCAGAGGCTTTGGTTTTCTCCAGGTTTGGCTGGCGGAGCCTCAGATCACAGGCATGTGCTCTAAGCTAAACACCTTTTGAAATTAAAATGGCTAACTTCATTATGAAACTACTCTTTGCAATGACAGAAGTCATGTATAAACTAAAAGAGAGAATTGACACATTTATCAGTTTTCCATCAAACATGCTTGAACCACTTCCTATTATACCCTCCATGATGCCTTGTGATGGAAACATATTGAAAGAAATGAGGAAATACAAGTGCAAACCCAGGTGCCTTTTACAATTTGACTACCAGTTCCCATTGCTCGGCCCTTAATAGCCCTTCCTGCTTTACCTATGTGTCCGTCTGTCCTAAGGCAGAGAAGAGAGAGAAAAACATGGAGACCCACAATTCTGGTTTAGGCTGTTGTCTAGAGTCTGCCACCTGACCCAGCTCCCTACTAGCACACTCTATGGCTCCCTCCTTCCCCTTTAAGGGTCCTTATCTATATGCTAGTAGCTCTACCAAGATGATTTAAACTGCTAAATTCTGCATTTTG
The DNA here is from genome assembly GCA_004026885.1 of Lyroderma lyra. NCBI lineage: Eukaryota > Metazoa > Chordata > Mammalia > Chiroptera > Megadermatidae > Lyroderma > Lyroderma lyra. The sequence goes on along the minus strand of PVJL010000470.1, from coordinate 108,793 downwards.
AAATCTGGCTCTGCGAAAATTTGCAGGAGAAAAGGCTTCTATTTTTAAAGGGGCTGATTCTTTCTTTTCTTTTTTTTTTCTGATCATTTTCAAGTGAAATTTGAACTTAACAGAGCAGTTTTGAAAGCCCAGATGTACCAGGGATTCTTCCCATAGATTCTGTGTGAGCTGGATCAGGGTTTCACAAGTGAGGGTCATGTGCACTAGTAGTCTGGTGTAGGGGACATGGGGATGAGAATTTAAAGTGGTAAGTTGAATATTTTTATGGGTATCATCCTTGTGATTTCAAGAACATTAGTGCTCCCACAAGGTGAATGCAGAGAGCTGTGTTAGCTCAGATTGATTTAAAGAAAAATGTTAGTAAACAATTACATTGTCAGTACGCAGACTTGGCAAAAGTCACAGGAGTGATTGATTCTATTAGTTTCCTGTAACCAATTACTACAAGCTTGGTGGCTGAGGAAAACACACATTCATTCTTTTGCAGATAAGGAGGCCAGAAGGCTGAAATCGGTTTCTCGGGGGTGAAATCAAAGTGTTGACAGGGCTGTGCTTCCTCCCAAGGCTCTAGGGGAGAGGCCTCTCCCAGCTTCCCTGGTGGCTGTCCATCTTCCCTGGCTTACGGCCCCATCTCTCCAATCTCTGTGTCTCTGGTCACGTTGCGTCTTCCTCTTCTGTGTGTAGTAAAATCTCCCTCTGCCCCCCTTTATAAGGATATGTGTGATGGCATTTAGGGCCCACCAGGATAATCCGAGATAACCTCCCCTTCTCAAGATGCTTCATTAATCACATCTGTTTCCCCTTCCTTCCTTTCTTCCATCCTTTTCTTTTTTCCTTCTTTTGCTCCCTCCCTCCTTTCTTCTTCTTCTCCTCTCATTCTCCTTTTTTTTTTTATGCCAAACAAGGTATTAATAACATATTCACAAGGATCAGGGATTAGAATGTGGATATCTCTTTATTTTTAGGGGCGGGGTTCTCTTATCCAGCCTATCACAGCAGCACAGGAAGCTTGGAAAGCACAGAGCCCCCTAAGAATACCCAGGGGCATCCATCCGTTGCTGTGGAATGGATTTCGCTCTCTGCTCCCACCTTCTTCTCACAGAAGACATCGGGGGATTGGGATGTACACGGGGAAGGACGATGGTCTCCAGGTTCCTGCTGCCTTTGGAGAAGAAATTCGTGTGGGAGTGACCCATTCATTTAGCACGATCTGAGATTCTTGGAAAAGTCTGGATTCACTGGTGTGTCAGCTGGCGACAGACAGCCACCTTAGAAAACAGGCTTCAAATTGCATAGGTCCCAGTGAGGGCTGCTTTACTCCACACAGATCACTCACGACCTTGGGGCCCCCATCTCAGAGTGGCACCGTATTTATTTAGATTGCTTTTGAGATGTTAATCACTGAATGTTAATAAACAAAGTAATTATTTTTGATTTTCTTATGGGCTCCTTTTATTCAAGGGAATTTATATTCTTCATGATTTCACAAGGAAGCATGAGCTCTCTAAGTAGGTTAATGTGCTCCTCGTCTGAAATTGCCGAAGACATTTTCTCATTGCATAATCAGTACATTAGAAATGGGATGGATCGCATTTCAAGGAAAGGTGCTGTAACAACTTCTCACTCAATCTGATGAGTATATTCACAGCCAGCGCTTTCCCCTGGGAGCTGTTCTGGAAGGAGGGTTTATCAACTGAACTCATGTCACTCAGCCAGTTGAGTTCAAGTGTGCCAACAGGCGAGAGAGGGAGACCAGGCCAGCTCCCCACCCCCATGCCCGCCACCCACCCTCTGTGCATGTGCACCGCCCTGTAATCGCTCTAAGTCCAGTCGCACCAGCAAGTGATGTCTCCTTTGGCCCAGCAGAGAGAGCAGACCAAAGGAGTGGGAAGCTCTGGGAGAGAGGCCCGGCGTTCTGCAGCTGGCGAGAAGAGGGAGCCGGAGCAGTGTTTAGCTGTTTCTCAGAGCAAAGCCCTCAGAGCCTTGGCCAGGAAGCTCATTCAAAGCGCCCCCAAACGTGTGGCCCGACCACCTTTCTTTGACACTGCTTTGCTTAGGGATCTCTAAGGTGAGTGTGAAATGCTGCCTTTACAAAACAAGCAGGATCCACAATCATGGACCCCCATTATTTTTGCACTCAGCTCCTGTTTCTTACTGATCCTGATTCACACCCCAGTATTCTTTTCCCTAAATGAAGTCTTAAAATAAAAGATACGTGCGTGCGTTGTTAGAGAAGATGAGGCCTTTACCCAGCACAGAGCTCCTCCAGGAGAGGATGAGGTCATATAGAGACCAGAGTCATGGGTTTCAGAGACAAAGATCTAATCAGAGCTGGTCAGGGACAAGACGGGAGGGACACCTTGCTGGTTTTAGTCATAGGACCTTTCACTAGTGACCAATAGTTAGAAGCAAGAAAGAAAGATGTTAAAAATAAAAAATTTTAAAAAATTTTTTAAAAAAAGAAAGAAAAGAAGCTTAATTGTGATTCTAAAGGGCCCTTCCAAACTGGCCAGACTGATTCTTTTATGGTTCACTTACGCATACCTTGGGGGCAGAGCCTAGGGATGGACAGAACGTGGGCTCTTGCCTTTGATAGTCCTGGTTTGAATTAAATTCCACCACTCACAACTGTGTGGCCTTGGGTTTGTCACTTCTCAGGACCTCTTGTCTTCATCTACAGAAATGGAGATACCACCTCCTTCATGAGACTGAAGGACATGGGGCGAGGTTCCCAAGTCTAACCATTTTCAACAAGTGTCTTGTCCCCTGATAGTGGTTCATGGAGCAGATATTTAGTTATCCCAGTGCGTGCACTGAAGTTTCTGGTCATAATTCTACTGTGAGCCTTCCCATCCATTCCTCCCATTCCTGGCCTTGCCCTGTTCCTGCTTTGCTTTTGTAGGTGGTACTGCCAAGGTGCATCTGGACACCTCGGTTTGAGAGGCGGGATCCAACCAGAGGAGCCAGAAAAATTCCACTATGGGAAAGGGACAAGAAAAATCTGAAGAGAAGTCTGAAGCAACCTGGCCACATGGACCTGAGAGCCTTGAACCACTTGGGTTGTCCTGTCAGCACCTGGCCTCAATGCATTTCCTTCCCAGGAATGGAGTGACCAGGTGGGATCAGAGGGGAGGAAGCCGTGAATGCTTTCTAGTGGCCATCACGAAGCATGTCAGTCAGGGGCCTACTGGGGCCGTTGAGGTACCCATCTAGGTTCCCACTTCACACCACCTTCTCAGGACCTGCCCTCTCTTAGCCTGCATTCAAAACCTAGCCGCTGCTCCTTACACAGGGGCAGAGACCATAAATTAGAGATCTGTGGCTCTAATTGATTTGGCCAATGTGTTAAAGAACAATTTTATGATATGCCAACACGTAAACATCAGATTGACATAAAAACCCATACATGATGCCCTGGCAACACTGGGCTTGGGTTTCTGTGTGGCAGCCATTGGTCCGAGCAGTTTACAAAACAAGCAGATATCCCTGCCCTCACGGAGCTTCCAGTCTTGTAGGGATAGGGAGAAACTGCTGCTTAATAAAGTCAACTGTGATACATATGAGACAGGAAGGTAAGGCCATGCCGGGCTTATAGGCCACTTAAGGGACATTGGCTTTTATGACAGGGGATGCAAAAAACAAAAGAACAAAAAAAACAAAAAACCCTGGAATTTTCTTCTGGAGGGCGGGCCCCTTGTAGTACAGGCTTCCCCCACTAGGTGAGTGTCCTAGGAGCCCATCTGCATCCGTGTACCTGCTGGTATTGTTGTGAGGGGCTGCGTGCAGCTTCAGTGAAATGTTTTTGGATACTCTTTCAACACATTTGCCCATTTCATGATGGGTGATTGACACAAATAACATGCGGTATGACAACACACCTGCCCACACCCCACTGAGTGTTCAGAAGCTTTCGACCAAAAAACGGCATGACCCCCATGCCCTATCCTCCCTATTCACCTGATCTCACCCCAAGAGACTTTTTTGTTTGTTTCCCTGGATGAAAAAGTCCTTAAAGGGAAATATTTTGCTGATGTGGAAGAGGTGAAACAAAAAAATGGCAGAAACACTAAAAGGCATTAAAATCGACTCGTTCAGAAACTGTTTTGGGCAGTGGAAAAAGCATCTCGATAGGTGTGCTGAATCTAATGGAGAGTATTTTGAAGGTGACTGAAGTTTAAACATGTAAGAATGAATACACAATGGTTTTATAAATAAAGTCCAGGTTTTTTGGGCTCCTCCCTCATGTTCTGAGGAAATATGAGCACTGGAGCATTTTGAGGAGCTGGGGACATGATCTTTTCTACATTTGACTGGCGTGTTCCGGATACTGTGTAGATGGTACAGAAGCAGGAAGTCCCATCAGGAGGCTGTTGTTCTAATTCAGGTGGGAGATGAGGGTGGACTAGGAGTGGTGGTAGTCGAGGAGACTGGAAATGGTTGGTACCATAGAGAACTGAAGTCTCCCACTTATGTCCAGAAGCAACTTCCTGCCTCCATTTCTCCCCATTTTTCAAGCAGGCAGAGGGGCCCTGGTTGCAGACCACCAGCTATTGCCCTAGCCATTATCCACAGGAACTGATGGGTCTTCTTCAGCTTCTCCACAGAGGAGTAACCCCACCCTGCATTCTTCATGGGTAGCTCATGTTTCTGTAGTTCCAGGGGGGGTCACTCACCAGGACCAGAAGAATACCAGCTCTGTATCACATCATGTAGAAGCCACGAGCAAATGCCAGATCCTAGAGCCTATGGGAACAGTTAACAAGCATCAATCATGCTAAGGAGCCAGACTCTGTCAGGTCTCTGGAATGTTCTGCATACCATTCTCTTTCCTTAGCAGGTTTCGTCCATCCACCTGGCCAGCCCTTTCTCAGCTCAGACATCACTCTCCCCAGAGGCCTTTGCTAGGGTTGCTTCTCCCACTCAAGATGTAGCTCCAGATCCATATTAGATGGAACTGTGGTACAAACTTTTGCACCCAGGTTCATGAAAACATAAGGTCCATTTGGGGTGTCTCCTTAAATTCTGCACACTAGGGTCCTCCCTCACTTCACCCTAGAGCAGGCCTTGGTCTCACAGGTGGGAGCACTGAGCAAAGAAGCCTCTTCCTGGCCCTTCATGTCCCCACACCTTTGTCAGTATGGTTCCCTTGCTGGAATGTGCCTGTGAGAGGCACTGGCATGAGATCTGGAAGAGAGAAGAGCAGCGGACGTCATCGTTAACTAGCAGTGCTGGGTTCACCCTGCAGTGACATTCGTCATCCTTGGTACCAACCAAAGTTTGCCCACTTGTGTGCTGCCAGCTGCTGGGAATGTTGGGGAGACCACTGCCCTCCCCATAATCCCCATACTTGAGAATGTCCTAAATGACCTTCCGTTTTCACACATTAATTTCCCTCTACTAGACCTTTTAGTAAATAAGATATCTTGAGTGTCTTCTCTTTTCCAGGTTGAACCCTGACTAACATCTCCCCAGGAAGACAGTAAAATTCTCACAACTCCCCTTAGCAAACCCCACCTGCCAACCTGTGTGCACTGCCCACCAGGGCCAGGCCGCTCTGGCTTTCCTTTAATGCCTACAACTGAAACAGGACTCTTACTCTCCCTCCTCAAGCAGATTCCTCTCTGGCCATGCCTACCATAAAATGTGTGCCACTCTCTGCCCTGAAAAATGGTCATCTTGTAACTCCATGCACTTTTTTCTCTTCACAATTTATTCTGTAATATTTCTTTGATTATTCAGTAACCACTGGCCTCTCTCTGTAGATCAGGGGTCTGTGGCCTGCTAGGAACCAGGCCACACAGTAGGAGGTGGGTGGTGGGGAGAGAGTGAAGCTTCATCTGTATTTACAGCCACTCCCCGTTGCTCCCGTTACTGCCTGAGCTCCACCTCCTGTCAGATCAGTGGCAACATTAGATTCTCATAGGAGCCTGAACCCTATTGTGAACTGCGCATGTGAGGGATCTGGGTTGCGTGCTCTTTATGAGAATCTAATGTCTGCTGACCTGAGGTGGAGCTGAGGTGGTGATGCCTTAAAAGTATATTTGAGACAACTTCAGATCTCTATTCATTCTGGCTTAAAGTCAAGGCAGAATATCCTGAGATTGCCACAAAAGCATTGAAAAGCCTGCTTCCACTTCCAACATCCCATCTTTGTGAATCAGTGACAGCAACCAAAATGAGATTATGAAATAGACTGGACATAAGCAACACACTTCTGGTGTCATTGTCCCCCATCAGCCCTAGAGGGGACCTTCTAGTAGCAGGAATACAAGCTCAGGGCTCTCACTGATTCTGCATTATGGTGAGTTATATAATTATTTCATTACATATTACAATGTAATAATAGAAATTAAGTGCACAATAAATGTTTGAATCATCCCAAAACCAGACTGTGGAAAAATTGCTTTCCATGAAACTGGTCTATGATGCCAAAAAGGTTGGGGACCATTGCTGTAGATCAGGAGTTCCCAACCTTTTCCCACTTGTGTACTCCTTTAAACCCATTTCTGTAAATTGCACTCCCATTTTTAAAAATAACTGTTTTTAAGTACTGACCCTTTTGTTTAGTGCCTATCTAAATGTAAAATAGTGGAAATGAGATAGTAAGTTAGGAAAGAAAAATTACAACTCTAAAAGTACAAACCACAGATTTAATTTTATAATATTCTTAACAGTTAAATAATGATAATGATGATCAAGTATTTAACAAACTTTTAATTTACTATTAATAATAGTATTAATTTGTGTTATCTGAAAAGTCTGTAATGATTATTATACAGATCACTAACCAATTGCAACATTGTTACTGAGATGGTTGAGCTTGCTTTGATGCACTTAGTTTCCTAAAGTCAGACTCAAAGGATGCAAAATACAGGCTTAAATCTGCTCTTGCATTAAGCTTGTTGCAGTACTTATTTTTTATGTAGGTATAAGGAGAAAAAGCTCTCTCTACTAGTTCAGCATTAATAAATGGCAAGAGGTAGTTGAGTGCCTTCTTGTTGAGCTGTTGAGATTGCTCACTAATATGTACCCAGAAGGTAATAAGATACTTTCTTTTAAAATTGGAACTTAAAGAAGAATCAGTTAAAAGTTAGATTCACTACTCTTTTTCATTGATTGATAGTTTAGCTTCTTTGAAGAATTTTTCATTGAATAAATCTGCAATCTAGTTGTTTTTCTTTTCCACGTTGAGGGAAGTATGTGTAAAATGACATTTTAAGAACTTCCAGTGACTTACAATATTCTCTTTCACATTTTGGGATAGGCGCAAGTCATTTTCAGGTAAGAAGTTGTGCAGAGTTTCAAAAACTTCAGGCTGACCTCTTTCAGTACACAGTTTCCAAAAGTTCAGTTTTTTAATCTTGACTCAATTTTGTCAGTTACTTTGAATACAGTGATTGAGCTGTTTTGAAGTCCCAAGTTGAGTTTGTTTATTTCTAGAAAAATATCTGATAAATATGCAAGACTTAGAAGCCAATCACTGTCCTGAAACTTTGAAGCAAGAGGGAAATGATGGTCTTCAAAAAATACCTGGACTTCATGTCTAAGTTCAAACATTCACGTAAGTACTTTGCCATGAGATAGCCGCCTTACCTCTCCATGCAAAAGTGATGTGCTGTGAATGCTGTTCATTTCTTCACACAGCGCTTTAAACAATCTGCAGTTTCATGGTTGTGAGTTAATAAAATTTACAACTTTTACAGCCTCATCAAGAATATCTTCAGTTCACTAGGAAGAGGCTTGGATGTAAGACGTTGTCTCTAAATGTAGCAGTGACTTCATAATACATGGGGAGTTACACCTTTAATTTGGTCACATAGGCCTATAAAACAGCCTGATGTAGGCTTACCTCTGTCAGTGCATACACCACAACAATTTGACCAACTAATGTCTTTTTCAATGAAATAACCATTGATTGCATTAAAAATACCTCACCTGTGGTACACTCTGTCAATGGGTAAGAAAGCAATAGATTTTCCTCAATTTCATTTCCTACCATGCACCTTGCAATGATGAGCAAAATAGATAAATCAGCAGCACATATATTTTTATTGACCTGGATGGAAAAGAATTTACTTTTTCTAATTCTATCTACTACTACAGCTTCAACAATATCAAACATTTCCTGAATTCATGAAGACACTGTACTGTTTTAAAAGAGATAGTATTGATTTTGTGGACATGTTCTTCCCCAAACATACAAAAAATGGTATCCTTAATACAAGAAGAAATTAAATCTTCAGCTATGGTGTGGTTTTTACCACATTTAGCTATGTGATAAGCAATACCATATGAAGTCTCAGCTGCATTCTCATTTTCTTTCTTTCCTAACATCATGTATGAAATAACAGTTGGACACTTTTCTAAGCGCTGAAAATAATGCATTTCTTTGTTTTGATACATAAGATGTTTAGTTTCTAAATGGCACATGAGTAGAGAGGGTTTCATGCAACTGTTGTATAATATTTCCCCACACACAACACACAAAGGCTTAGGACAGCCATCATTCCCTACAAATGAAAACCCATATTTAATATACTCTTCAGAGTATTTCCTTTTCTTCTGTGTAGTATCTGAGGCATGCACCTTTTTACTATCTCCTGGTATGGGTGTACTCATAGCTGCGGACACGTGTTGAGAAGTATTATACTTAGTAACAAGTTATAATCCACATCAAGTTTAGGTTTTTTAACTGTTCTGTTTTCAACCACTGATCCATAAGTGACATGCTTAAAAATCACAGACAATAATAACTGAAACTATGTTAAACATTAAATTAAAAGACTACTTGAAAAGAATCATGATTAAAGACAATGCACTTACTTTTACTCAGTCAATAACTAAATCGATCAAACAGTTTGGTTACAGATGTATTTATATGTTTGGGGAAGTTCTAGAAACATTGCAAATGTTCTGAAACTGCATAATGATTGGTAGAAGAGTGGTTTGGGGGAAGGGGTCATAGCCACGCCCTCACCAGTCATCATTTGCTAATGTGACCTAATTTTGAAGTGTCTCCATTAACGGTGATTCCAACTTAATATTTATTGTTCCATAACTAACATTTTGCAATTTTTTACTTTACTTGTTCTTTTGCCATTACGAATTATTTTCTGTGAACAGGCAGCATGGGTCCACATGCCACCACTTGGGAACTGATGCTGTGGATGATAGTATCCACGAGGGCAGGCGGTCTGGCCTAGCATGGGTTTTGGTGCCTGACACAGTGCCTGGTGCTCGCGTGTGTTCAGTGAGCGATCTGCAGAATGAATGAACAGTGGGTACTGTAGAAATTATTTGTTGCATGAATAGCATGAAACAGCGTCCATTAAGCACTGACAGTAACATCAGCTCAATGACAAGCCTTGTGAGAGAGGTAAAAAATAAATAATCAATAAGCAGATATGGAGGGCTAGGTATTGTGATGACACTTGCTCCAATGTGGCCTTCAAAATCTATCATCCCCTGACAGGAGCTTTTGTTACAATGTAACCTTGATATTTCTTCCCTCAAAACGTGGGTCTATGATTCCATCTCTTGGAATAGGTGGGATTTGTACCTGTTTTGACCAACAGAGGATGATAGGAAGATGGCATCTGTATGGAAAACTTGTTTCTGATGTATTCAGATGTAAGCAGTGCCACTGTGCTATAAAGAAGGTCAAAGTTCCCGACAAGGGGAGGCCTGAGACTTCTGGAAGCAGGAGGCCCAGCCAACCCCCAGCTGTTCTGCTGCTCTCTGATTGCAATTGCGTGAGACCAAGGCCAGCGCCGCCCAGTTGAAACCTTCCTGAATTCCCGACCCACACAAATTATGAGAGATAATAAAATGGCGATTTTGAGTTAAGCCACTGAATATTGGAGTGATTTGTTATATAGCAAGAGATCACCAGAATAGCTTTTGACTTTAGGAACTTAAAATCAAATTGGGAAGCCAAGAAGTAGGTGAATTTAGCCAAGTTTATTAGACAATGCCAGCAGTCTCTGGGTGACAAAGGTTCAAGCTGTAAGGTCCCATGTTTCCTCTCCCACTCATTCCTATACCTGTCCCTCTCCTCTGCCCATAATCTTGATTAGCCCTCCAAATCCTTGATTCCCATGATATGTCTGCAATTCACTGCAGGGCTGACACTTTCTCAAACTTTCAACCTGCGAGAGCCCTAAATTAACAAGCTACCTGGTCTCCCCAACTTCACTTTGAATATATTGCAGAGTAGAGTCAAGGATGTTTACACTACAAATCCCTGGTCCTGGTTCCTGATTCTTGGCAACCGTGATCACGTAAATTTTCCAACAAGAGACACATCTGCATGATTAGACCAAAGATCTCACCGACTCAGACACATGCCAAGAGGGCAGGGCTAAGAGAAGGGTACTATTCATCAAAACCTCATTATAAATTCAAGTAGAAGGATTGAAAAGATACAAAATATGGACCCTTCCCAGATCCAGCAGCTGGACCTCTCACTGATACCCGGAAATCACGGCAGCTCAGCCCAACATCTGGGAGAGAATAAAAAATAATAAAGACTTAAAAAGAACAGACGCTGGGCAATTACCAATTGAAGTGTGGATCGGGAATATAAATTCTCCAAGAGCCTAAAGACAGAAATATACATTGGCATGTGGGTCTTGGACTGTGAAATTTATCCAGCTGTCAACACTATTGTTTTTTATTATGACTAATATTTAGTTAGGCAATGCACTTTCTGAGCAATAAACATAATTATGTTCAGGTTGAACTGACCTGAACTAGGGTTACTGAATTTTTACTTATTAAACATTAGCACTGGAGTATAATGTTCCAGAGGGTTTTAATCCTGAACAGTAGCACCAAAGAACTTTGGGAAGAACATTGTATTTCAATTTGGGAGACCTGGGTTCAAGTACCAACTCTTTTATTTATTAATTGTATCAAATTGGCATTACTTAGCCTTCTAAACTTGTGAAATGTATCTGTACATGGAGATAAAACCTGCCTCCCAACATTTTTATAAGGATTAAATTAGGTAATATATCTTCAAAAACTCCTGACACATTGCATTTAGCTTCTTCACCTGTGAAATGGCAACAATACTTCTGTCACAGGGCTATGTTATGTTGCAAAAATTTCTTGGCTTATATACGTAGTATTAAGTTACTTTTCAACACATAAGATATTTTAGTTGTAAACAACAGAAAGTGAGACTTAAGGTATTGAGTTATTCTAATTAAAGAGAAGCCAGGAGGAAGGTGGTTCCAGAGTAGGCTCAATGATATTAGTGATCAATGATATCAAGACATTGAATATAAGTCTCTGCAATCCATGTGACTCTTCCCTCATGGTGGCAAGATGGCTGCTTCAGCTCCAAGCATCACATCTTTACACAGAGTACCCAAAGCATGAACAGAGAGGAATCTTTTGGCACACTTCTATTATCAAGGAGGAAACATTTTTAGACAGCTCCTATATATTTCTCTTTACTTCTCATTGGCCAGACTGGCCCATGGCTATCTTTTGCTGGAAGGGGGTCTGGGGAAATGAATTTTTAGCATTTTTGAAAGCTAACACAGGAAGCCACTTCTAGCAGCAAGGACGAAGGGAGAGAAGAATGACTTTAGGAAACATACTGGGCCGGCAACTATGACTTGTGTGAGAATGCTTAACAGGATAGGACCCACAGAGGACATATGATCAGCATCATTTTAATTGATTTACATGCAATCACTTCTTCTAGCCTCTCTCAACAACGCTTTGAAGAGGTACCACTATTATCCTTGTTTTATTGATGTGGAAGTTAAGGCACAGAGAAATTAATACACTTCCCCAGGGCTACACAACCAGGGAGTGATGGGGCCAAGATATTTTATTTGAATCAGAGCATATTGAGTCCTTGCAGGAGGACAAAAGTGGGTACTCACTCACCTCTAGGGTCTTGCTGATCCTGATTTTCACCCCAAGTTCAAGTGGGTTTGAGTTGTCATGTGGTTGTTTGATTGCCTACCTATATTTATCTATCTAAGTGGTAAACACGCTCACGAAGCATTATCATAGAGTAATGAGATCTTTTAAATTGTCCAGAATTACATGTTCAAATTGTGGTGTGGTCAGTGGGGGTGGGGGTGGGGCTTCACTGTCTGATTCTTTGGGACTGTGAGGTCAGTGACCCCAACTCATCATACGATTGATTTGCACCCATCACTTTACATGGGGGCTGAGGCATTATCCCCAGAGATAGGACAGCCAGCTATGGGATAGCTGGGGTTTCACTCTACCTGGGAGAGTCTTGTGAATCAGGAAGTGTTGAAGACCCTCAACATAGAGCACTGCTCTGGGGAGAGAATGTGAATCTAGAGTAGGAGGAGCTCTGGGCTTAGCCACAGGGCCTGAAGGTTCTGGGGGCAGCACAGTGGCCCTTCCATGAGGAAGGTCATGAGTACACTGTAAAGCAGCGTCTCTAACTTTGCATGACCCCAAAACAGTGAGGAGGGGAAGCACTTTCCCAAATGAACCCCAGTAAAGCAGAGCAGAGCAGAGCTGACCAGGGTGGCACCCAGAGTGGAGCAGGGCCACCGGTAGGGACTGAGTCTCCTGGAACCCAAGGCACTTCACAGACAAAGGACTTCCTTTGACTTTCTTCTGTGGGCCAGGCCCGTGTTGGCTCAGTCTGCACCCTCCACACATCCACTGACGAGTACAAAGGAAAGTAAAATGAGCATGCTCAGTTCTATGATGGCAGCCGTGCGGGGTGCCAAGAGCGCCCCCCACCAGGGGCAGGCCCCTCACTGGGCTTCTGGAAGCCTTCTCAATAGCTCATTCCTTATGTATTGTGCTGCTTTTGAATGCTTCTGCTCTCATTCTTCTCTGCAGCATGCCAGCCAGCACGAGGCAGCTGGATGTGTCATCCTGACACAATGTTTCTCAAACTCTTTTTGTCGTTCCCTCCCACCCGGTACAATTACAACAGCACGGATGGATATACTGTAGATCTGTATTGTACATATATCTGTGCTTTATACATAAAAAAGGGTAAAAGTCTTTCACCTCCGAAGACCCAATTTTTACCCCCTTGTTGGCAAAATCGCCTCTGGTTGAGAATGTCTTAGAGTTCCTAAAAGGATGAGTCCATTCCCCACTGATTGGCAGCACCATCTTTTGGTTATGCTCTAATGTATCTTTGTGTAAAGGTGTTCAGTCTTTCCTGAGAGCTTCATAGAGCCCTTTAATCTGGTGCTGACAGGGTAAGGCACAGACCAAGGGGACAGCTAGGGAAGACCGCCCGCCATCCAGTGGTGGTATCAGTTACCTGCTGCTCGCAACAATGACTCTGAAATGCGGTGACTTAGTTGCTGTGAGTCAGGGATCCTGGGGAACCTTAGCCGGGCCTCTGGCTCAGGGTGTCCCACAGGCATCAACTAAAATGTTGGCCAGGGCCAAAGTCGTCTCAGGTTTAGTTGGTAGAGGATCTTCTTCCAAGCCCAGACACTGAGGATTGGCAGGTTCTGTTCTTTATAGCCTATATGACTCAGGACCTCAGTTCCTCCATGACTGCTATCTAGAGGCACCCTGCCCTCCTCAGTTCCTTGCCATATGGATCTTTTCATAGGATAGCTTTTGACCTGGGAGCTTGCCTCATTATTGTGTGTGTGTGTGTGTGTGTGTGAGAGAGAGAGAGAGAGAGAGAGAGAGAGAGAGAGAGAGAGAGAGAGAGAGAGAGAGAGGGAAGGAAGGAGGGGAGAGAGAGGAAGAGGGAAGAAGAGGGCAACAGGTAGAAAGGGCGTGTGAGCAAGTCACAGTCCCTGCCACCTATCCCTGGAGTGACAAAGTCCCACCATTTCTGCAGTACTGTATTCCTTAGGAGTCACTGGGTGGGGACAAGGAGGCAGGATCTTTGGGAGCCATTTCAGAAGCCGCCCGCTGCAGTGGTCAAGCTGAAATCAGAGAGCATACAGGTCACAAAAGTCAGGCCATGGATGGTCCACAATTAGTCAAATAGGTGGGGACCTCTCATTAAGGGAAAGCCATGAGCCAGGACCTGGAGGGTGGCAGGGAATCGGGCATCTGCACGAATCAGAATCCCAAGCATGGTGTTAGGTCAACTCTGGAAGGAAGTCCCTGACCCTGGGAGCCTCCCTTGGCCTAGCAGCCCAGGCAGCAAAGACAACTCAAGGCAGCAAGAAATTTCTAAAACTTGCTAATAGTGTTGTAGCCAGGAAGCCTCTTACATACCATCTCCCTCATAAAGACCGACCCCAGACATTGATGGGTCCAGGACCTAACCGTGAGAGCAGTGATCCTCTTTAGGAAGGAGTGGAATTGGGAAGCCTACAGGAAGAGCTCAGAGCAGATGGGGAAGCAGCTCAAGGAAGCCTCTAGAGCCAGGCAGGTGGGCTTAGCATTCCTGCCCTGCCATCAGCTAGTTGTGGGACCTTCAGCAAGTAAATTGACCTCAAACCTAAATTTTCTTTAAGATAATGCTAAACGTAGTGAGGACGAGAAGATGAAATGAGACACTAAAAGCCCTTAGCACAGTGTCTTTTGCAGGGTAAGCACTCCATACATGATGATGATGATGATGATGATTATAGCAAAATAATACATTTAGAAAGGAAAATGAGTCCATTCCTTAAAATCAAAATAACAACAAAAATGAGCCTAATTTTCTCTGGTTGAGAAGATGCCAATTCAAGATAAGCCAATTTCATATTTACTAACCAACAGTGGCAGGCAGGGTGGGAACCCCAGTTGAGGCCTGGCTGTTTCATGTTAGATATTTAGCTAGATGCCTTATAGATCTGCCTGTGCCATCCTTTCTGCCTCCATCTAAAATGGGAGTTATTATTCCCATTTCACAGATAAAGGAACAGAGATCCAGGAAGGTCAAGTATGCTGCTGAAGTTTCATGCAAAATCACATGAGTCAGAACTGGGATTGATCACTGGCCCCTTGTGGCCCAAGCCCAGGGCTTCCTAAAGTCTATTGATCCTATTACAGTAGACTCTCAGTGAATTGGCACCTATAGGGATTGATAGATGCCAGATAAATGGTAAATAGAACTCAAGTAACTGGCACTCACAAGCAACCACAAAATGTTGCTCGAGAATGCCGGTTGCTTGACTTCCAGTTAAAGGAGAATCTACTGTCCATTAAAGACCTGGTGGGTGGAGATGTGAACCAGCATCTGCCTAGCTTGCTCAAGGCGCAGGGAGCAGCAGGTGGGTGAGTTCATTGTAGAGGATATGACAAGTGATGACGAGTCAGCCAAACACAGGGTCAGGAGGATGAAGATTTCACCCATAACTTCTCAGGAAAGGAGGCAGTTTCTTTAGGGATTTAGAGTCAGAATCCAAAATAGCGGAGAACAATGTTCAAACTTACTAATAGTCACCTGTTCTTTATTATTGGGGTTTCCCCTGTGAGGGAAGGCCCTCTCCTCCAATCCATCCTCACCTATGAACAGACTTAAATTTACACATGGTCTCCAGAAGGCTAATGGACTATCCAGGAGGTTTTCATTAAGGATGGAAAATTCTCCATCCTTCTGTGGATGATTATGCACTGAAGGTCAATGTCAGTCGTGGACACAACAGTTGAGGTTCTTAGTTGCAGAAAAGTTTAAGCAGAAAAGGATTTATTACGGGGTATTATGCCACTTGCAACATGCCCAAGAAGGCTGGAGATCCAAGCTTGGATGCCCCACAGCTGGGAACAATGCAACCAGCTAACCACATGGTGGAATTTTTCTGGTTTTAAATTCTGTATTAGGAGATTTCTGGGATCTGCTTCAAAATAATATGGGAGTGGGGAAAGAGTATATAGGAGTATAGATGCAAGAAATTGGCCTCAAGTTCATCATTGTTGAAGTTGGAGCAGATAAATGTGAATTCTCTTTACTAGCCTGCCTAATTTAAAAACAGACTTATTGAGATATAATTTACATACTATGAAATTCACCCACTTAAAGTATACAATCTAATGGTTTTTAGTATATTTACAGAGTTGAGTAACTGTCACCACAATCTAATGTAGAACATTTTTATCTATACCTAAAGAAACCCCGTATCGATTAGTGGTCACTCCCTTTTCCATCTCATCCCAGGCCCTGGCAACCAGTACTCTCCATTCTGTTTCTATAGATTTGTCTATTCTGGACATTTCATATGAATGGAATCATACAATATGTGGTCTTTCATGATCTGACATAATATACCATTTTCTAGTTTCATCCGTGTTGTAGCGTGTATCAGGTCTTCATTCTTTTTCATTGTTGAATAATATTCTGTTGTACGTATATATGTGTCACATTGTGTTTGTCCATTCACCTGTTAATCAGCACTTGGGTTGCTTCTACCTTTTGGCTATTGTGAATAATGCTTCTGTGAACATTGGTATAAAATGAACTGTTTGAGTCTTTGCTTTTAATTCTTTTGGATATACACCTAGGAGTGCAATTGCTAGATCATATGCTAATTCTATGTTTAACTTTTTAAGCAACTGCCAAACAGGTTCCCACAGCAGCTGCACCATTTTACATTCCCACTAGCAATGCACAAGGGTTTCAAATTTTCTGCATTCTTGCCAATATCCTTGTTATTTTTGATTCTAGCCATCCTGCTGGGTATGAAGTGGCATCTTATTGTGGTTTTGATTTGCATTTCCCTGATGGCTAGTGATGTTGAATATCTTTCTGTGTGGTTGTTGGCCATTTGTATATCTTCTTTGAGGAAATGTCTATTTAAATCCTTTGGACATTACAAATATTTTTAATTGAGTTGTAATTTTTTAAATATATTCTGGGTGCAAGTCCTTTATCAGGAAAATGATTTGTGTTATTTCCCTCCATTCTGTGGGTTCTTCTCACTTTCTTGAGAATGTTCTTTGAAGCACAAAAGTTTTTCATTTTGATGAGGCCTAATTTATTTTTTTTTTACTTCTATTGCTTATGCTTTTCGTGTGCTATCTAAGAACCAGGACCTTGCTATCTATTTCAACATTCCTACATGTGGCCTCCATCTTCAAGTTTGCCTCAAGGTCACAAGGTAGTTGCTGGAACACCAGCCAACACCTTTGCATTCTGAGCGGAAAGAAAAAAAGGCAAAGAGGGAGTCATCTCTCTTTAAATAAATTTCCCTGAAACCAATTTTAAAACGTGGGATTGCAACTCACTGGTTATTCCTATGGTAGAGAGGTGGGGCACATTAAAATTTTTGTCAACATAAGGGTTATGACAGTAAGTTAAATGTGTGCATGCATGGATAACAAGTACCAAAGCAGCAGGCTATAGTGGAGAGTGGTAGTTACTTACCCACTATCCGTTCTTTAGTATCCTTAATAGCAAGTAGGACTGTAGGATCATGAGCCCAGTACTGCCAGAGATTCCAAGTTTTAGAGCCTCAAATTCTACATTTTGTGTGAACTCTCCAGATATTTCAGTGTTGGCAACCAACCAAAAAATACATTCAACCTTTCCAAAGCCAAGCACAATACACCTGTGGCCTATATTTCATCTTGGTGCTGTTTGTTGGCAACCTCTGCTTCCAGGTGAACATCAGAGCCCTTTGAACACCTGAAGGGCACTGGAGCAGTGTTATAATTCCGCTGTGTGGCTCAGTGCCAGTGGGAGGAAGTCACAGAGAAGGAGGTTTTGGCTCAACTTGAGGAAGAACACCATCCGCAGAGCTGCCACAAAACAGAAGGAGCTGCCTGGGGAGGTAGGAAGTTCCCTGTCACTGGAGGTGTTTGAGCAGATGCTGGAGAACTGCTTGGCAATTACTTCTAAGGTCTCCCCAACCCCAGGAGTCTCCGAGGCAGTAAGGAAATTACCATGCTGACTATTGCTGCTGAGATGACTTGCTGAAAGGAGACCCCAAAGGAGGTGAGAGGAAGGCGAGATGCTATGCATCTGGATTGTTAGGGAGCTGGCAGCCCACCAGCTGCTGTGTCCCCCCTGCCCCACACCATAAATGACAAGGCAATGGGAAATGGGATATGCCCTCACCATTGAGGAGACCTCTAATAAGTTTAGCCTTTAGGCACAGTCAAGATTTACTTCTTAAATATTCACAAGCATGATTAGATTTCTCTCTACTCATGGCTTTTCTTATGAAGGATGACTCAGGTTATTCAATTGATTTCTTTATTCACACTTTCAGGGCTGGCTTCATGGGTGTGTGACCTGTGCAGGTGCACACAGGGACCTGCATTCAGAAGGACCCTATGTTTGGCTTAATGTTCTTCTCTTGTTGTCTTAAAATTTTAAATCATTTTTTGAACAAGGAATCTGACATTTTTATTTTGTACTGGGCCCTGCAAATTAAGTAGTTGGTCTTCGATTCTTTTCCTCAAACTGTATTCAATGTCTATTACATGCCAGTCATTAAGGGTACAGAGCCACACCAATGTGCTTCATAGTCTTGTTGCGGACAGGGAGATAGGTAAATCTGAAATAGAAGCAACCACTGAGATAACTACTATAATATGTAGTGCACTAAATGTTTGCAAAAGGGACATATAACCTAGACAGAGAGGTTAGGGGGCAGAGAAGGCTCTTTAGAAGACTCAAGATCTGAACTTCAATTGTTAGTTAAAATTCATTCTGCCATTATAAGAGAGATATAGGCAGCCACATGGCTGCTTAAATAGGGACTGCATTTCCCAGCATTCCCAGCAGTTAGTTGTGATCATGTGACTAAGTTATGACCAGGAGAACCAGTGGAAATGATGTGGGCCACTTCTGGGTCTGGATTTCAAAGCACCCCAGTGCGTGTTCTCCTTCCTGCAGGTGGAATCTGCATGTGGTGATGACCCAGCTTCAATCACTCAGGAGACCACTAGGGCCTGGAGGCTGGCAGGGCAATGACTGGAAGGAACCTGGGTTTCTTAATGACCACTCCTCATCTCAGAACTGCTGCACGAACATAAAGAACTGCTATTCTTTAAACCGCTGCATTCTGGGATCTCTTTGTTAGCTAACTCTACCCAATACAATGAATAGTTACAACTTAGCCATGTCAACAAAGGGAGAAAAGACAGACTTCAAAGTTGGACTCCAAACTCTAGTTGGGAGAGAAGGTGACACATTCAGGGAACTGGGAGTTGTTCAAGATGGCTGAAGTGATGGCTGTGGGAGGGAGGATGGTCTTTGTCATCTCAGGCTGCTGTAATACAATACCTGAGATCAGGTGGCTTAAACAATAGACACTTATTTCTCACAGTTCAGGCGGGTAGGAAGTTTAAGATCAAGGTCCTGTAGATACAGTTCCTGGTGAAACCTCTCTTCCTGGCTTGCAGATGCCTGCTTTCTCAAGGTGTCCTCATATAGCAAAGAAAGCTCTGGTCTCTCTTCCTCTTCTCTCAGGGACACTAATCCTGTCATGTGGGTGCTACCTTCGTGACTTCATTTAACCCTAATCACCTTCCAAAGTCCCCACCACCAAAAATAGTCTCATTGGCAGTTAGAACTTCAATACACAAATTTTGGGAAACTGAAGGACATAAACATTCAGTCCATAACATGTGGGTAGAAGGAAGACTGAGCTATACTTTGGCCCTTGTGTGACAAGCAAGGGGCTTGGATGTCATTTTGTGAGCTGTGGGAAACCAAGGTGGGGAGTGACATAATCAGCTTAGCTTTTTGGTTTGTCAGTTTGAGCTGCAAACTGCAAACTTTAATTTATAAAATATTTCAGAAGACTAGCCAGTAACACAATAAATACTCACCTGCCACTTAACCTTGAAAAATATATTTACAAATTCCCCAGTATTCATTTCTTTCTAGATTGCATCCTCAACTTAGTTATTTTATTTTTTAAAAATTGCTGTATTTTGCTGTGTATAATGTGCACTTTTTTGCCCAAATTTGTGAGGAAAAAATAAGGATGTGCATTATACACGAGTAGGACAAATTCTGTATCTGTATAAATGTTTTAAATTTTTTTATGCTTTTGAGTTAAAAGTGTAACTCTAGAAATCAGTAATGCTATCTGGATGCAAAATAATATCCTGGAATATGACAATTAGTGTTTTTATATAAGAAAATTTTACACATAAAATTTCTTATACCTTGTTCTGGCATTTTGTAATTATTTGTTATGTAAAATTTTTTGTACCATAATGTGTTAAAAATTCATGCTCAAATTCTTTTATAATACAAAAAGTCAAGTACCTAAATGTAAATAAATAAAAATTTGAATTAAAAATTAAAATGAAAGATTTATTTTCCTGAACATTTGGGCCAAAAACATGGGTGCACATTATGCACAGGAGTGCATTATACATGGCAAAATATGATATCTTCTTAAGGACATTTGGTTAGGGCAAGAACGCAAACAAAACATGCATCATTAAATATCTTAGGGTGTCCCCATTGCTGTGCTAGGTACTCTAGTGTACACACATTGAAGAAACAGCCACAACCCGGTGGAAAATAAAAACTTCGTATAGGCGCAGCATGAGTAACTCTCTTCTGAGCCCAGTGGTGGTGTTCTTGGAGGGGCACTATGTTATTGGAGCCCAGATACATGATGGGATGGAATATTTGCAAGTAATCTCCAGCCATGACCTACTCCTTTGGATTCATGTGCAAATAAATGGTGCTGTCAAAAGAAACCTGAGACACGTCTCTGGAAGAGGTAAAGTTCTGAGAAGAACATGGAAGGATTTGAAGACACAGGTGGTGTTCCATCTTTTCATCCAGCTAATGACTGAGACTTTGGAAGAGAAAGGAGAGAATACTGGGAGTGAACAGCTGGTGATGCTGATGGTGTTGAAGAGAATTTCATTTCCTGGGCAAGAGCTCAAGATACCAGAATATAAGGCTACTGGCAAAGGACAGAGTGCCACAAAGACAAAAAAAGAATGTGTTTGGTAGGAGATTTCCTAATGGCATCAAAGGGCATTAAAAAGATTGTTATGGGATGTAAAGCTATTGTTTTTGTCTGCTCAGCATCTGTTTGCTATTTCCTTTTAACAGACACTTTATATTTGAAGGGAAAAAAAATCCATCTTCTACTCAAATTGTCTGTGACCAAAAAGGGTTGATGTCATCTTTTGGCTCCAGAAAAAGTCTATCAAAATCTCAATGACTGGTTCAGAGGTGCCCACATGACCCCGCTTGGACCAAGGAATATTGTGTCCAGGACTTTGCTCAAATGATTGTGAAAGAAGTACCATATTTTGCTGTGTATAATGCATTTCTGTGCATAAGGCACATCCATGTTTTTTGGCCAAAACTTTCAGGGAAAAAAATCTTAATTTTAATTTTTTAATTCAAATTTTTATTTGTTTATATTTGGGTACTTGTTTTTTTGTATTTTGAAGAAATTTTAGCATTTATTTCTTAACATATTATGGCACAAAAAATTTTGTGTAACAAATAATTACAAAACACAAGAACAGATACAAGGTACAAGAAATTTTATGTATAAAACTTTTTATATAAAAAACCAATTATTTTGCATACAGACATCATTATTGGTTTTTAGAGTTACATTTTTAACTCATAAGCATAAATAAAAGAATTAAAAACATTTATACAGAATTAGTAGTATCCATGTATAATGTACATCTTTATTTTTCCCTCACAAATTTGGGCAAAAAAGTATGCATTATACACGGCAAAATAAGGTATGCTTTCTTTCTCTAGTAGGGTGGCTAAGTGGTAGATTATTAACTTTTAGCTGCTGAATGCCACCCTGCCTTAATGAGACTGAGAATGAAGTCCATACAGCAGAAAGCTGGGCCTAATTATGGAGAATGAGAAATTCCTGAAAACATTAGAGCACCTGGATGTAGCCATGTCTGAAGCTAAACCTACCCCTTGAACTTTTCAGTTATGTGAGCCAATATCTTCCTTCCCTTCTTTGCTGTCTCTCTGGTATAGAGTAATTTCAATTGACTTATTACCACTGATATTTGAGGAGAAAATGGAAAACAGACTTTGTGATGTAGATAGAAACAGGACGATAGAGATTTATAACTAAAAAGTAACAATGGAAGGATATACAAGGTCTGATAATTAAGTTCATGAATTCATCCTAGAAAAAGTGCTACATACCTCATTGTTGAATATCACTACAGTCACCTTCGAGTACTCCCTTTGGGAAGCTATGCACCAAAGCCAGCCCCTAGTCCACCCTTCAAAGCAATTTTATAACTCTTTTTCTGAAATGGCCATTAGAGCTGTTGTATTATCTTTGATATCCTGAATGTCATAAAAATGTCTTCCTTTCAGTATTTCCTTTATCTTCAGATAAAAAATGGTCAGTGGGGGTCAGATCTGGAGAGTAAGGAGGGTGTTCCAATACAGTTATTTGTGTACTGGCTAAAAACTCCCTCACAGACAGTGCCTTGTGAGCTGGTGCATTGTTGTGATGCAAGAGCCATGAGTTGTTGGTGAAAAGCTCAAGTCATTTTTATTTAATTTTTTCATGCAGCCTTTTCAGCACTTCCAAATAGTAAACTTTGTTGACTGTCCAGTTGGTACAAATTCATAAGGAACAATCCCAAAAGATTGACAATATCATTTTGATTCTTGATTTGACTGATGGAACATTTTTGGTTGTGGAGAATTGGCTGACTTCCATTGTGCACTTTGACACTTTGTTTCAGGGTCGTATTGGTACAGCCATGTTTCATCACCAGTAATAACACTGACCAAAACATGGTCTTGCCTCTCCAAAAGGTCTTGGCAAACTTTAACTTCCCTTTGCTTTCGTTCATCAGTATGCTCCTTCGGGACCATTTTTGGACACACCTTTCTCATGCTAAGATTTCAGTCAAGATTTTCCCAACTGTTTATTGATGTTTACTTGGTTTACTATCCTTCTCAAAGTCAGCAGACAATTTTGATGCATAATTCAACCAATTTTTGCAATGTTTTCATCAGTTCTGCTCATTACTAGCTGCCCTGACCTCTCTTCATCAGTGATGTTTCCTCTCTACTCAGAAAAGTGTTCCATCTATTGTACACTGCCGTTTTTCTTCATGGAATTATCCCCATAATCTTGGACTAATGTGTCCCTGATTTTACTTCCACTCTTGACAAGTTTAACAAGAAATTTAGTGTTTGTTCATTACTCTAATTCTAGCTCCGACATTCTTGTGACAGCACACAAAAACACAGAACAGCAATAATGAATGCCACTCAGCAAGACACTGCCACACCTTGACATGAACACAGCTGTGAGACACAGATGTAACAAGGTTATGAAACCTCACCAAGTTGTTTGTACAGTGCTGCCAATGTAAGCACATGGTGGTAATTTGGCAAACTTAATTGTCAGACCTCATGTGTTATGCAAAGATGAAATCTAAAGAAAGGGAAAATTATGTAACATCACCTGCAAAGGTCTGTCCATCAGTGGACAGTGGAGAGCTTTTGGGTCAGGAATAATGAGGAGAATCACAGAAGCAAGACTCCATGCTAACCCCCCTGCTTCAGGGCCGGAGGAATCTTCCAGAGGATGTTTACATAACACGTATCACATAGGCCACATAACTGGGTTTTCAGGGGAATTCCACTTATCCAGACATAAGCTGAAATTCTACTTTTCCTAAAATTTAGAACATCTGATAAACCATTAACTTACATTGCTAACAGTTTCTCAGAACAAAGAAATAGCAATGAAAGAAGCTGTTCTTTTGTTTTTATAAAAAAATAATTTTCCTCCTTGAATATAAAAGGAAGACATCCTTTTTTGTGGAAAATTGGATAATATGGTGGTGCAACAGGAACCAATTAGAAATCTATTGCCCAGATATACTTTGAAACTTGTATTGTGTGCCAGATGCTGGCTAAGTATTTAATAAATAGGTTCATTTAGTCTTCACAACAATTTTAAGAAGTACATTTTAGTAGATGAGGAGACAGAGGTTTAGCAAAGCTAAAAAATTTTCTAAGCCATGTCAGTGTGATAGCCAGAGTTTGAACTCAGCCATCTGGAGCTTAACCATTACAGTATATTACATATTTCCTTCCTATGAATTCCTCATTTTATTGTGTATTTATCATTTTGTAGCTTGCTTTTACCCCCTTCCACTTGATATTATAATATGAACACTTTCCCATTTTGTTAAAAACTCTTTCCTTATTAAAAAAGTTTACACATATGTAGAGAGACTAACAGATGAACCCATCACACAGCTTCAATAATGATTAACCAATGTTTCCTCCATCCACTCCCCAATCCATTAACTACAGCAAATTGCAGACATGGCATCATTCTATCTGAATATTTCAGTATGCAATTTTAGTAACTCCTTAAAATTATCAAATATCCAGTTTGTGTTCAAATTTTCCTGATGTAAACATTATTATAAATGCTTTTCTAAATTTAGTTCTGAGGACACATCAGAAAGAATTGGCAGGTGGTCTGGAAGGGTCATAAACCTTGAACCTGTCATTTTGAAGTTTGCCATAGAAAACAATCAAACAAAGATTTGCCCTAAATTTCAGAAACTAGATTTCTAAAAGTTTGGTAGAAAAAAATATGTACCACTCCATCTCACACAGGTTTGTCCAATGTGGTAGCACTAACCACATATGGCTATAGACATTTAAACTAATTAAAAATAAATAAAATGTAAGAGTCATTTTCTCAGTTGCACTGGTCACCTTTCAAGTACTTAGTAGACAGTTTAGTAGTAGTTAGCGTGGCTAGTGGCTATTATATTGGACAGCGCAGATATTGGATATATCCATCATTTCAGAAAGTTCCATCAGACAGCTGGTCTAGAGTCTAAGAAGGAATAGTACTTACAAGGAGCAGGAGATTCTAAACAATGAAAGAAAACCTGCATTTATAATTGCAGAAGGTCTTAAAAGAATGCAGTGTGTCTGCATGGGGAACTTAACCAACTTAACATTCAAGAGGAAGTAGAATATATGCCTGAGGTCTTATTGCTCATTTATTTAACAGCTTTCATTGAACAGACCCCACTTAGCCATGTGCCCACAAGAGGCCTGCTTTATTTTTATAACTGACTTCCTTTTCTCCAAAAAAGCCCTATTTATGCTTAGCAGTGGAAAAACTGAAGTTAGCCCAATCTTATAAATATCAGCTGTGTCCAACTAATTCCAGTTTAAAATGGTTTCATTTTGAGCAAACATTCTGTCACATTCAGATGCTGTTGTTTTCTATTCACTGTCCAGTTCAGAGCCCTTGTTCTGAGCTTGGGAAGCAGAAACCAACTTTGTCTGTTGGTACCCATTCCCTTCCTCCTTACGGCCATTTGTGCTGCTCCACGAGGCCCCTGTGGGAAGGGAGAAGGCAGACCTCTCCTTTCTCTGGCAGGCCATGCTTCTGTGTTTGATCAGGCTCTTCGTGTCCCTTAGTAGCTGCATAGTTGGCTGGCTCCAACCATGTGTGGTTCTAGGTAGGATTCGGCTGTAATGCCGTGCTTGGCATATACCATATTTTGTCCTGTATAATGCACACTTTTTTTGCCCAAATTTGTGAGGGGAAAAATAAGGATGCTCATTATACATGGGTAGTACTAATTCTGTATCTATATCAATGTTTTTTAATTCTTTTATTTATGCTTATGAGTGAAAAGTGATTTCTAATTCTAGGAATCAATAACAATATCCGTATGCAAAATAATACCCTGGAATATGATAATCGGTTTTTTATATACAAAATTATACATAGAATTTCTTGTACCTGTTATCTGTTCTTGTGTTTTGTAATTATTTATTACATAAAACTGCTTGTACCGTAATATGTTAAAAATAAATACTAAAATTCTTTTATAATACAAAAAAACCAAGTACCTAAATATAAACAAATAAAAATTTGAGTTAAAAATTAGAATAAAAGATCTTTTTTTCACCTAAAGTTTGAGCACAAACGTGGGTGCTCATCATACACAGCAAAATACAGCAGGTGATGGCCCAGGGAGTGTGCCCCTGTCCAAGGTCCTAGGCTAGGTGGAATCTCAAAGTCAGGTGGTCAAGCTTTCAGAACCTAAGCCCCTCTAAACCCAGCAGGACACCTGGTCAACTGGGATCATTCTCCTGAGTCAGGATGGTAGGACATTCCCAGGTCTCCTTCCATGAAATCCCACAGGATGAGCTTCGTCTGCTCTGTGCCCGGGTGTACCAGCCCACAGCAGCTTACAATAGCACTATGCTGGGCCTCTCTGTGAGTTGCTCTCTGCTAGCAAGTAGTTCCAGAAAAGAAGGGGTCATATGTCCCAGGTTCCAGAGTCACTCTTGTACCTCACAGGCATTTATGTGGAGTCCCCCAGTTTGGGGAGATAGGACAAGAGTCTCCATATTGCATGGGATGGGGGAATGGTTGAAGATATAATTACTTCATGAGGAACACCTTTCTCTCTCCCTGCTTTTCCCTTCATCCCTTTCTTACCTCTTCCTGGTGCTTAAAGCTACTAACCCAGTTTAGAAAGGTATATTAGTTATCTATTGCTGCAGATCAAATTACTACAGAATTTAGCAGCTTCAAACAAAACTATTATTACCCTACACAGTTTCTGAGAGTCTGGAATCCAGGTGTGGCCTGACTGGGAGGCTCTGGTTTAAGGATTATCATGTGGCTTCAGTTGGTTTCTCAGCTGGGGTCCCATCATCTGAAGGTCTGACTGAGGCTGAAGGACCTACTTCCAAGATGGCGCACCCACATGTCTATTGGCAAGAGGCAACTGATCCAAGAAAGGGAGAATGACCAAGATGGAAAGGTCATTTATAACCTAATCTAATACTGTCTCTTCTGTCATATCCTATTGGTCTCACAGTCCAGCTCTTATACAGTATGGGAGGGGAGCTAAATAAGGGCAAGAATACCAGGAGGCAGGAATCCAAGGGGTTGATGGAGGTTGGCTACCATAATGAGGTCATGAATTGTGAGGATCTGGTTGGGACTCCAGCTTTCTTTTACCTTAATCTTTTAAAATTTAGCCAAGTTATTTTCACCATGCATTAAAGTTTTCAGGAAAGACCCAGGAAGTGTCTTTGCTGCAATTACCCTTGACACATCCCCTTATAAAATTATATTTTGTTTTCATTATACAAGCAACATGTATTAATTATGGAAAAGAGAAAAATAGACAAGTAAAGAAGGAGATAAAAATAATCTTCTAGTCCATAATTCAAAAGCTCTGTCAGACATATGGTTTTATTCTGTACAAATGTTTACTCTTACCGAATTTTTTCTGTTCATTCCCACTTCTAACAGCTATTTTTTGAACATCTATTATGTGTCAGTAATTCTATTTCCAAGAATTTACTGAAGGAAATATTCAAGGCCATGAGCAAAGAGTTAGCTACAATGAATTTGATCCAACACATAACCCAATAATCTTGATGTTGTTTTACATTTGTATTTCAGATCTAGAAATCTTTTTCTTTATGGTTTCTGGTTCCGGAAGTTCATATCCTCACCTAAGAGTATATAAATTGATATTTACACAGTGGGATATAAATATTGTTTCTACTTTTTTTGCATTATAATCATAACAGGTATCATTATGGCCATTCAGTGCCCTCCATAGCTACACTTTTATTTCATCATTATTTTTCTTTGTTCTTTTCCTCTGAATTTTGGGAAAAAAATTTAAAATTGGTTCCTACACCTAAATCTTCACTTCTTTATTTTAAAATTCCTTTTAAACACTCAATTAAATAATTAAAGCATACTGTAGGTGACAAAAAGGGGTTATATGAAAAGTAACCTCACAGGGTGATCTTATCATAAATTCCTAACTGGGCAGGTCATGGGGGATAGTCATGCCTCAGGCATATAATTTCTTTAGTGGAAGGTTTATTTATTTATTATTAGTTTTAAGTGTACAAAACAACATAAAGATTAAACATTTACACACCTCACAAAGTGATAACCCAACAAGTCTACTGCCCATCTGACACCTTACACAGCTATTACAATACCATTGATAATATTCTCTATGCTGTACTTTACATTCTGTGACCATATAATTTTTAAATTATAGGTGACCTTCAATATTATTTTATATTAGTTTCAGGTATATAGTGTAATGCTAACATTTATATAATTTATGAAATGATTCCCCAATAAGTCTAGTACCTATCTGACAACTTACATAGCTATTACAATACCATTGACTATATTCCCTATGCTGTACTTTACATGTCGTACTACACACACACACACACACACACACACACACACATATATGCATAAAATAATTATAGTATTATTTTATATTAGTTTCAGGAATACAGAATAGTGGTTAGGCATTTATATAATTTATGAAGTGCTATCCCCAGTAAGTCTAGTACCCATCTGACACCATACAAAGTTTTTATATTATTGACTATATTCCCCATATTGCATTGCACATCCCCATGACTATTTTGTGACTACCAATTTGTACTTCTTAATCCCTTAACCTTTGTTTTAGGGAAAGGTTTTAAGCTAGCTCTGTCTATTATTCTTGTGCAGCTAAATTAACACACCTTTGAAATACCAAAAATAATACCCCTCAGAGGGGGTAGTAACCCTCAAGAGATCATAATCTCATTAACTATTTTGTAATCCAATCCCTACTTTGCTTTTTCCAATCTTCCTTAAGTCCCTTCTTTAATTTCAAATGCATAAAAGGACCTGCAAAACTGTTATTCTTTGGAGAATTTGAGATTTTGCTGTCTGTTATTCATTATTAGTTTGGCTCCAATAAACTTTTATAAAAAAATCTCTACAGGTTTGGACATTTCTTACAGTGACTATACAAAATAACATTCATAACATTTGTATAAGCTATAAGCTACTACCATCAGGTTAAGAAATAAAACAACACCAGTATCTTAGAAGCTCCCTCCTCCTCCCTGGTACCACTATTTTTTAGTTTATGGTTCTTATTTTCTTGCATTTCTGTATAGTCTTACAACAAACTATATACCCTTATACAGCGCATTGTCTAGTTATACAATTTGTCCCCTTATGTAAATGTAATCAAGTTTTATATGCTTTCCTGTGAATTGCTTTCCCTCCCTCCCCAACATTATGTTTATAAAATTTATTCATCTTAATGGGTGTGTCTGCAATTAATCTTCACTATAATGTGTAGTATTTCATTGGGTGAATGCACCTCAGTGCATCAGTTCTGCCCTTGGACAGTGGGAAACTTCTGGATTCTTGCAATTACGAACAATGCTTCTATGAACATTCTAGTAGATGTCATTCAGTGTACACACATGAGGATTTCTCTAGAGCAGTCATTCCCAAACTTGGCTGCCCATTGGAATCAGGCAGGGAGCTTTAAAAACTACTGATGGGTGGCTCACAGCCCCAGGAAATTCTGATTTAATTGGTACAGGGTTGGAGTTGGGCATCAGGACTCAGGAAGCAGAGAGTTCGAATGTTCAACAAAGTTTGGAAACACTGCCTGAGAGTCTGCATGTGCATCTTCAGCTATACTGGGTATTGTCAAATTGTTTCCCACAAGGAATGTGCAAGAGTTACTAATGCTTCAGGTCTTTAACAATACAGCAGACTCTCTGTTAACCAGAACTCAAGCAACTGGCACTCCCAAGCAGTGGGCAAAATTTTTCTGCCAGTTGCTTGAGAGTTTGCCGGTTGCTTGAGAGTGCTGGTTTCTTGAGTTTCGGTTAACAGAGCATCTATTTACATTCATCTAGCATCTACCAATAATCCCCATGAGTGTGGGTTAACTGAGAGTCTATTGTATATGGTATTGTTTGATTCAAAATTTTTTTGTAACATCAATTCTACCATTTGTGAAGGGAGCTGTGATTTGTGATCTGCTTGTGTTTTTAGTCTTCCTATGCTCTTTATCACCCTTTTAATGCTACCCTTACTTATCTCAGTAAGTTTTCATCTGAGTCTGTTTTCTCCTTATGATTTTATATTTTGGAAAGGCCATGTCTTCTTGTACCCTATTGTGGATGCAAAAAGGTTTCTCTTATTGATCCAGCAATAGATGGTTATCAGTGGTTCACACATCCTCTAGGTCTTCTTATCATGCATTTGCTTTTCTCCCCATTTCATATTTTTTCATAGACCCCATGTTGGTCTTGTTCTCTTAATTTATTGTTGAACAAACTATGATCTGATGTTTGTCAACAGGTAGAAGGTAAATTGCCTGGTTTCATGGGGTTGGGATCCCATTTCCTTCTCAGTCTACAACTGAAGTGAGGCTTGATAAGCACAGATCCTGACCCACTGCCTCTATTAAAACAGGCTTTCCCTTGGGATTCCACTGCCCTGTGAGGTGGTATCTTCCTCCTGCTCCCATCATAGGCTTTGGGGAGAGGTCAGATTGAACCAATTCAACTCTAGGTTTGCCAGAATGAATGGTGAAGCAGGAGAAAATTGAAGTGTTGGTGGCATTTTCTGAAAAATGAAGATAATAATAGCATCTGAGGATTGAGTACACAGAAAGGGCTTAGCATAATGCCTGACAGATGGCAAACATTTAATTAGTAGCCTCCATTACTATTATTTTAGTATTGATATATTATTCAAATTTTGTATGTTCTGTGTATATTAGAGACATGTGGTATTATTACTATTCACCCCACTGAAATGTATGCTATAATGAAGGTAGGTATTTTTGTTGATTTTGTTCATTTCTTTATCCTCAGAAGCTAGAATAGTGCATTACACATAGTAGACACACAAGACATACTTGTTGGATGAATGAATTTTTTTTTTTTGCTTTTTGGTATGTGGGTAGCTTCCTGGCTGGGAATTGAACCCAGGCCACAGCGCTGACAGCGCCAGCGCCGAAGCCTTAAGCCGCTATACCATCAGGGAACTCCCGGATGAATGAATTTTTGAAAATTTGGAGAGTATAGTAGGAACTGCTCACCCCATGCCATTTTGAATCAAAAGTTGGCAGTGTTATTTACAATAGCAACAATTTGAATCACCTACCTGTCAAATAACAAGGGTGAATTGAATAAGTTACAGCACATCATATGCTGGAATGCTCTCTCCCTATTGCAAAACATATTGTGCAATACTTTTTGATGAGAGAAATGTTTACTTATATTGTTGGAATGAAAATAGGGGAGTTACAAAACAGTATGGACAGTATAACCTCAAATATATAGTGTGTCTGTAGATAAAATCTAAGTGATATAACAAAACATTTGTAGTATAATAATTGTCTCTAGTGGTGGGATTAAAGGTGATTGTAAATTCGCTTGAGTGTCCTGTGTTTTCCAAATATGTTTATAATAAGCATATATTATTCTTGAAATAAGAACAAATTTACAATTTTAGCAGACTTGGACCAAAGATGAATTAAGTGGCATAAATCCCAGGGATGAAATACAAGAGTGCAAATTTGTAAGTATAAGCGGCTCGATAGCCTGCCATCTTAACCACTAAGAGAACAAATTTGGAAGAGTAAAGTCAGAAAGGTTGAAGCTAAGAATACTTTAGGGCTCAAAGGAAGCTTTAAAGACAGCAGAATGGGTCCTGGATCAGTCTGCATTTTTAGTTGCAAGAATAGAAACTAACTGGCTGATTTAAGCAGCAAGACAATCTAGTTAAAGGATACAGATAAGCTCACAGAATTTCTGGGGTTGTGGGGGTGGTTGCGGCTGGAGAACCAATGTCAGCAGCTACAGTGAGAAGCAATGCTCCAAATCCCAGCACAGAACTGGCTCAGCTTCCTCTGCTGACATGGGGTGCATGAAACCTTGGCAACCCATTCTCATCCCCAGGAACCACAATCATCATGAGAAAGGCTGTGCTGGTGCTACTCAAACTGTGGTCCTGGAATCAGCAGCTTCAGCAGCACCTGGGAGGTGTTACAAATGCAAATGATCACACCCCACCCCAGACCTACAGAATCAGGCTCTTTGGGGGTGGGGCTTCAACAAGACTTCAAGGTGATTCGTAAGGTCATTAAGGTTTTAAAAGCGCTGCTCCATAATTGCTGTTGAATCTTTGCTTTTAAAATCCGAGAGAAATGTGTCTGATCGGCCATTTTTAGGTGATGTGTTCACATCCTTGCTACAGGAGAGTTGGGAAACTATATCAGCCATGATCAGCTTTGCTTTGTACCAAGACTTATGGGGATGGGGAGTTCTCAAGATATAGAGTAGGGGTTCAGATGCTGACCCATCAAAAGCCATGACTGGCAGCTATCCCAATGTTTGGAGCAATCAGAGAAGCAAGATGGAATAAGGTCACAGTGTTAGAAGATGACCACAAGGATAGCAGCATTACTTGACAATTATTTGGCTCTGGTCTTGGTCAGAATCAAGGACCAATCTTCAAACTGAAAAATGCACAATAAACTCTTTAAAAATAAATTATAAACAAAAGTATTAAGAGAGAGGTTTTAGCCAATTTAATTCAACAACTATTTCCAGACTGATAAAAGAACTAAAAGTACAAAGATAATTTTTAAAACATTTAAATAAAAACATAGAAGACTCTTTTATCACTGAGGCAGTGAAAGATTTTTTAAAACAAATACAAACAGCGTAAACTAATGGAAAAAATGTTAAGTTTGATTATATTAAATATTGAAATTATCAAAAAGCACCATAAATAAAACAAAAAGACAAGTGAAAGTTTGGGAGAAGACATTTGTTCTCACATTACTAACAAAAGATTAGTAACTAGAATATGTAAAACAATTTCTACAAATCAATAAAAAAGAGAAAATGAACCCAATAGAAAAATGTCTCAAAAATGTTTTAGTTATTAGTTACTGCATAAAAGTACCCCTGAACTTAGCAGTTTAAATCAACAAATATTTCTTATCCCCCTTCAGAGAGTCAGGAATTCAGGAGTATCTTAGCTGAGTAGTTCTAGCACTGATGGTGTCCCTGAGACTGCAGCTACCTGTTCTCACTTCCAGATTCGTTCCTGTGGCCATTTTCTGGAGGCCTCAGTTTCTTACTGGCCATCGGCAGGACCCCTCAGTTCCATGTCATGTTGGATAGGGCTGCTCACAGCATGGTAGTTGGTTCCTCCCAAATGGAGTCATCCAAGAGAAATAGAATAACCAAGATAGAAGCTGCAATATCTTTTACAACATCGAAGGGGTGACATACCATATCTTCTACCATATTCCATTAGTCTCATAGAAAAACCCTTCTACAATGCAGAAGGGGACTACACAAGGGTGTGAATACTGGGAGGCAGAGCTAACTGGAGCCATCTTGGAAGCTGGCTACCATAGTTGGGAACACACAACGCATAGATTCAGAAATTCAAAATAATCAGTAAACTTATGAAAAGATGCTCATTGTCACTAATATCCAGGGAAATAGCAATTAAAACATTGAGGAACTATTTCATACCCCAGAATTTGGCAGCTGTTAGTCAGTCTGACAATACCAAATGTTGGTGAGGATGTGGGAGAAAGGAACTCATATAGTGCTGGCAGGAAGATACATTGTAACTAACTAGTAGACTGCCTTGTAGTGCAAGTGGGTAACACAAGAGTTAAGATGCCCATACCCTGAGACCCAGCAATTCCACTATGTAATTGTTTTAGAGGAACTCTTGAATATGTACACAAGGGATTGTGCTCAATGATATTCATTGCAATGGAATTTGTGAAAATATCATAATAGTCCTTCAGCAGGAATTTTTTTTAAATGGGAGAGTATAATGTAGTTAAATGATGAATTAGATCTATATATGAGCGCTGTCTAGAAAGCATCCAGCTTTCTATTTTCTATTTTCTATTTTCTATTTTCTAGTATGAAAAATAGAGGCATTTATGGCCAGATTTTTTCCAGATAGCCCTTGTGTATCAATATAGATACACTTTAGAAACAATATTGAGGAGTCTTAGGACACACATACATGTAATACTACTTATGCAAAATTTTCAGATAAAAAAACCAATAATGTGCATTGTCCATGGATCCATGTAAATATACTCAAAAGTAAAACATGGAAAGTAATTCCATACTCCTTCTTTTGGGGGGTGAGAGGGGGAAGGGAATGAGGCTTTAGTATTTGAGACATCTAATTTCCTCAAAAAATATCTGAGACACATATGACAAACTACTCACATCTGTTTCATGTTGGATGTGCGTACATGGATGGAAGGATGATATTAATCCTACTTAACCACTGACACACCCTGGGCATTGAACAGCCAGAACAGACACTGACTGTAGTTTGCAGTCCCATCTTTGGATCAGTCATCACCTCATTAGTTACTGGATTGTGGGTGGGTCCTTGAGACAGACAAGGTGAGATGTAAACTGTCATGAGAGCTGTTAGGTAGGTGCATAGATGGTTATCTTGCAGGCTGAAGACACACCTAGTAGATTGCGAGGGGGCCCAGCACTTGGCTTTATTTTATTGAACAATGTTATTTGTAATTTGGATGAAAACGTAGCAGTGAATTTAGTCAGGTTTACAAGTGATGCAAGACTAAAATGAATGAGTAATCCCATACTTGACTGAATCTCAACACTCTCAACCTCATACTTGACTCTCAAGATCAAGGCTGAGTCTCTAACATAATAATCTCAACAGGTGGAAAAGACACACTAGAGCCAATTAAATAAAATTAAAGATGTATAAATACAATATTTCATTTAGCTCAGAAGCAATTACTACTACAGGATGGGAGATACCTGGCAAGGCAGGCTCTCATGTGAAAATTCCAGGAGTCTTAAAACGTTTTTATAATTTGCTGTTGGGAATTTAAATTGGTTTCTGGATGGTAATTTGGTGATAAGTAATTAAAAGCTTCCCAAGAAAATACCTGTCTTTTGACCTAGCAATTCAACCTCTAGAAATTATTAAGAAATCACCAGATATGCTAAGTGAATTAAGTCAGACAGAGACAAATACTATATGATTTCACTTATATGTGGAATCTAAAAAAGCCAAATTTAGAGAAACAAAGAGTAGAGTGGTGGTTGAGGGTGGAGGAAATGGGGAGATATTGGTCAAAGGGTACACATTTCCAGGTATAAGATGAAAAATTCTGAGGATCTAATGTACAGGACCATGATTATAGCAAATAATACTATATAATATACTTGGAAGTTGCTAAAAATAGATCTTAAATGTTCTTCTCACACACAAAAAATTATGTGATGTGAGGGAGGTGTTATCTAACACCGTGGTGGTAAACATTTTGCAATATATAAATGTATCCAATCAACATGTTGTACACCTTAAACTTATCTAATATTATATGGCAATTATATCTCAGTCAAGCTGGGAAAAAAAGAAATTCTCAGAAAAATATAGAAAGACAGATATATAAGAATGTTGATCGAAGAATCAGTTAAGACAAATGAAAAAAATTATTAGAGGTTTTGGGGTGTCTTATAGAGAAAGCCTGGGGAAGTAGACTTGGAAAAATGAAAGAAACAAGAGCTGTCTAGGATTCTAGATAGAAGGAACAACTCAACAGGATAACACTGTTGGGATAAATTGCACTCCCTTCTTTTAAAAAGTCTTGGCTCCACTACATTCAAGGTCTAAAGTTCCTGGAGTGAGAGTTGGATAAGCCAGGCTTGGCCAAGGGGAGGCAGGATGTTCCCCTAAGGGACAGTTCCCCTAAGGTCTCATATAATGGACAAGAGATCATTTGAGAGAGAGGGGAGAGAGAGAGGGGGAGAGAGAGAGAGAGAGATCCATAAGGGAGAATGAATCCCAGAGGCAAAAACAACTAATGCCAACACACAATTGTACTGGGCCAGCCATGTGCCTCATCACTGAAGGACCTGAATGACCAATGACTGACTATGTGCTTAGGCTGCTGTGAGGTGATCCCTACGTTGGATTGGGGGACACTGTGGACTAAATGAGTTCTGTGGTCCCTCAGTCATCTCATCAGTCCAATATTCTATCTCCGAGTCCTACTTCGGGTGTTTGGCGGCAACCAGTGGCAATTTTCATCTAAGAATGTTAAGGATGTACTTCTTAAACCTCCTCCGGGTCCTCTTCACCATCTGATACAATTTCATTACCCATGAATTAAGCACAGCTTTCATGAATCCATACATTTTGTTGTTCTCTATGTCTTCTGGGTACTTAATTAGGTCCATCAGTTTGTGAAATCCAGAAGACCATTCCCATGTAAATGAGCACTTGTTTCTTGGTCTCTCGAATTCTCCTTCTAAGCATTCACAGGTGTTCCCTATAGCTCTGTTTTGGGGTTTGGTGAACAAGTTTATGTTTGCCCTCAAAACCCCTTTTGTTTTACAAATTGAGGGCAATTTTAAAAATTGCTCTGCTGCTCACTCCCTCCACCCCAGGTTTACGATCCTGTGGAATGATCTTTCATGGGAACTAGTGAAGCAGATGCTTTATGGAGTGGGGGGAAGCCATGTTTCCTTGGTGTGGGAGAGGTTCTCTCCCCACTGATCAGTTCATTGTGTAGTGAGAACAAAATTTGGGTGGACAGAGAAAAGCTGAGAATAAGGGCATCAAAAGGGTCAAGCAACCAATACGATGATCATTCTCCATGCCTGGCATCTTGCTGGGCACCTGTGCGGTGAGGACTCTTTGTTATAATCACAGGAAATTACTGAAGCAGATTAAAGCAGAAATTTAAAAAAAGGGAAGCTATTAGGTAACTCATAGAATTCTCGGAAAGATTAGATAACCAGACGGAGCAAATAGGCAGGAACAAAACAGGGCTTTGCCGTCAGAGAACAGAAAAAAACACGCTGCAGAAGTAGTTCAGTAAAAACAAAACAAAACAAAAAAAACCAAAACAATACAAAACAAAACAAAACAAAAACCTGTGGCCTGCAGCATTAAATTCCAGAGGCCAGAGGCTGCACTGCTGACTGCTCTGGCCTGGACACTGGGCACCGATGCTGGCACCATTGCCACTTGCTATCGCTCCTGACCTCACCCTATTCCTTGTGCCAAGCTTCAATTTCCCTCCCTTCCCTCATTCAAAACCTAGGAGTGTGTGCATCTGACTGACCGAGTCTGGGTCAGCGGCCATGTCTGAGCTTCAGAGGAGGCGTGGAGAGGAGGATCAGGGTTTTCTTCTTTTACTAGTTACAACAGGACTCTTTCTCTCATTTGGGCAGTCAAAACCCACCAACACTCCGCATTATCACTTGATGTATTTTTCTAATCCAGTTCTTTTAGCAACCCCTTCAGTAGGTATTCCCCCCATTTACAGATGAGTGAATTGAGGTTCAGAGAGGTGCAGTAATTGGACTATGGTAATATAGTGAGGGACCCAACTATTATACCACAATGTACTTTACATGTTGGGCCCTATAGGAGAGGGAACACAAAAAACCTGGAATGATCTTCTGGTGGGCGGGCCCCTTGTAGTACAGGATTCCCCCACCAGGTGGGTACTCTAGGAACCCATCTGTGTCAGCGTACCAGCTGGTGTTGTGAGAGGCTGCATTTGGCTTCAATGAATTTTTTTTTTGGAGACTCTTTCAATGCATTTGCCCATTTCATGATGAGTGATTGACATGAACAACATGCAGCATGACAGCGCAACTGCCCACACCGCGCTGGGTGTTCAGCAGTTTTTGACCAAGAAATGTATGGGCCCTGAGCTCCTCCCTATTCACCCGATCTCACCTTGAGCGTCATTTGTTTGTTTGTTTGTTTCCCCAATGAAAAAACTCCTCAAAGGGAAACATTTTGCCATTGTGGAAAATGTGAAACTAAAAATGGCAGAAGCACTAAAAGGCATCAAAATCAATGAGTCCAAAAACTGTTTTGAGCAGTGGAAAAAGCATCTTGATAGGCGTACTGCATCAAATGGAGAGTACTTGGAAGGTGACTGAAGTTCAAATATATAAGAGTAAATACACAATTTCTAATAAATAAATTCCTGTTATTTTTGGGTCCCCTTTTGTATTTAGCCCTTGACCCAACAACCCTATGAGCTATGCACTATTACACCCATTTTGCAAATGAGGAAATAGAAGTTTACCCAAGGTTCTCAGCTCATAAGTGATGGGAAGCAGGTAAAGTGATATCAGAGTCAGTCCTTCAACTGCTACACTGTAATGATTCTTGGGGAAAGAGAGAAGTTGGGTGAATCCTCTCTTTTTCATGCTTTCAGTCTTTGTCAGGCAGGTCTTATGGGAGTGTGCCAAGTCACCACCTAGACATGCATCTCAGGCAACAGGACACTAACTACCCTGTCACCTAAGATTAAAAGCTTGGCGTATTCTCAACTCCTGGTTTCTTACTTCACATACGACGAGGTGCCAAGTTCTTTTTCACATGCAAGATGTGTCTTCAATTCATTCTCCCCCTTCATGCCCACAGCCACATTGCTGGTCCAAGTCTGGTTACTTTATGCCAGTAATCGTGCACTATCTTGTCGATTGGTCTCCCTGTCTTCAGTTTCCCCCTTGAGCCCATCTGCGTGCTAGCAAATGGCGTCTTTGTGGTAGACATCATGGTTGACTCTCCAATATCATTCCATCCTAGATGATTGGTCTAGGCCAGCCATGGCAAATGCCCCATCCTCTGACAGGGCCATGTAACCCAATAAGACATGCAGAGGGGTATCTGCTGGAAGGATGTTTTAGGATTTGGTTGTGTCGGAATGTGCAACCACTTCAAGAATAAAATAATTTGTGTTTGCAGAGTGAAGACATGAAAAGACCATGGTCCTTTTGGGGGTTGATTCTACTATGCCTGCATCCTGCTTACCCTTTAATTTCCAGTCAAGTGAGATAATAAATGTCCTTATTATTTAAGTTCGTTTTAATTAGACTTCAGTTATTTGCAGTAGAAAACATTGTCACTGATAGTTATTTAACTGAAATACAAATAGAATAATTTCCCTTCTCTGAGGTTTTTGCTTTGCCTTTGGAATCAAAGCCACACTCCTTCATAAGGTTCACAGAATCCTTAGGTTGCAATCAGACAATCCTGCTTCCTCATCCACAACACAACCTGCACTTCTATGCTGTTTCCTTTCTGGAATGTTCGTTTCCTCTTTCTCCATCTCTGGACCTCTATTCATCTTTCAGGGTCAGCTCAAACGACAGCTCTTTTCAAAATTTCTCCTAGTCTTCCAGAAAAATGAAGGAATTTCTTAAGTGTCCTTGAGCACTTTGTGTCTGTGTTGTGGTGCTCTCTGCAGCCTCACACATGATGACAGGCACTTCCGTTTCCACTCCTTTGCCAAAATAAAAGCTCCTTAAAGGCAGGGACTATGTTTCATTCATTTTGCATGTGAGCACTAATGTAAATACTAATGACGTGTTTATTGAGTGTATTCTTGTTCATTCAGATTGTAAACAACCTAGCATATGGCTATTACTTTGATTTATTTGTATTAAAAACAAAGCAATATTATTATCGATAATAATGTCTTCAGGACTTTGCAGTTTAAGAAGCTCTTGAATATATACCATCTCAATTAATCCTCATGTCAATATTATCCCTACTTCACAGACTAGGAAACTGTGTGCACAAGCAAAGTAGATTTGCTAAGTGCCTGTAATTTGCATGATGTTATATAAAAGGTTAGCTGTGGAAGGATGTTGCAAAGAAGTAAAAATCATAGTCTCTCCACAGAGTTTATAATTTACTTGGGGAGATAAAAAAATAATGCAGAATAGTTCAATTGCAAGAGACAATAAAATATAACAGTAAAGAGATGATGAAGGCAGTAACCTATTACATGAGAAAACAGTGATAGAAGACATAAGTACCATAACAATTAAGATGGAAGATAACATTGTGAGCTTACAGTGGAGCTCCAAGGAAGACCTTCTAAAAGAGAATTGAACCTGGATTTTCCCAAAACGGAGAATGAAGAAAGACATTCCCTGTGAATAGCGATGTCTTACCAAGGGGAAAGCACATGTCTGCTAGGCAAGGAAGGCGAGAGGAGAGTGAAAGCCCCAAGGAAGGGAATGAATGTTAGATGGGTGGATGGGTGCATGAGGGTATGGATGGGTGGATAAATAGATAGATGGGTTGGAAAGATAGGTGGACGGGTGACTAGATGAATAAATGGATAAATCTGAAGTTTGCAGAAGCTGGGGATCATTTTACTGAGGATGTATGGTGATGAATTGGATTCTTTTAACCAAACAACTTGGTTTAACTTGCCCAAATGAGAGAAAGGCACAGTGAGTACCCAAAATCAGTCGCTGGATAGCTAAAAATCACTCACTGAATTAAAACATTTGAATGTGGTGAGAGACACATGGACAGGCCTGGGCTTAGGATGTGAATCAAGCCAATGTAGCCTTTTAGTATTATGTGTTAAACTTTGGGCTTCTTGCTTTTCCTTTTTACTGTATCCTTTTAACTTCTGTTTTGACTGAATTGTCATTTTCCGGCTTCCCGTGTGTGGGAGCCCAAAGCCCCATGAGTCGGCATAAATGAGACACTTGGACCCATAATAATGGTTGTAGCAAGTGTTTACATAACCTGAATAAAGGATACAATTCAGCTGGCTAGGGAAAAATACATTTTTGATGGGAAAATGAACTTGACTCTTCACTCTCATCTTTATTCCTGACAAAATCACATCTTAACTTGATGGGCTTATAGGATTAACATGAGGTGGGAGTTGCCCCCTCCTCTAGCTTTTAATCCCTAACAACTGATAAAGCCATATGATTAGCAACTATCTTCTCTGTCTGCCTACTCTACAATATAACCCACCATCTATATCCCTGGTACAGAATTCTGGTTGTGCCACAGAGCCAGGAGCCGTGCACCTGAACACGGGGGCTTTTCCGCCAGCAGAGGGGCTTTCCAGCTTAGGGTTTTTCCTAAGAGGGGCCTAACTCACAGTGTTTGGGTTCAGGCTGAAATGTGCTTCTTTTTCTCAGTTTTTAAACAATTTCCCAGCCTTGAATGGCTTGAACAACCTTCAGTATGGTGTTTTGTGGTTTCTCTGTGAAGGCTTTTCTGGAAGACACTGTTGTTTGTTTGCCCACACAAGCCATTCCTGGCCGCATCTCTTCTTGTATTGCCTCTGATTATGCAAGCAGAAACTCCAAATACAGAATTTCCTCATCTCCCTCGACCTAGATGTGACTTGGCTTGGGCCAATGATACAAGGAAGAGGTCTTCCTGGGGTTTCTGGGAAATTTTTTCTC
Source organism: Lyroderma lyra (assembly GCA_004026885.1). Taxonomy (NCBI): domain Eukaryota; kingdom Metazoa; phylum Chordata; class Mammalia; order Chiroptera; family Megadermatidae; genus Lyroderma; species Lyroderma lyra. The sequence continues at coordinate 67,794 of PVJL010000470.1, read as the reverse complement.
TTTTTATGTAAGAGACAAGTTGAGAGTTCACTGATGTTACCTTTCCCATCTTGAATGTAGAAGTGATGTCTAGAGCTGGGGTAGCCATTCTGGGACTATGATGCTACAAGCACATGGATGAAAAGCCAATAAACTAAGAATAGAAGACGAGAAAAATAGAAAGAGCCAGGATGACATAGTTGAGGTGCCAGACGATGAGACCACTTACAAAAAAAGTGTTGTGTTCTTTTAAAGCTTTGTCATTGAGTTCTCTGATAACTTGCAGCTAAACACATTCCTAAACTGGTATGGTCTGCCAGAGCTTGGCTCAAGGATGATGGTAAGGAACAAGAAGGTGGGAATATGGATCTTAGAGACTAGTCTTGGAAATAATCAAGGGTGGGGGAAGCCAGAAATCTGGGGAATGAGTTGATGAAAGCATTCCTCTGGCTATCTGCCTACTTGAATTTCCCCAATTTCTTCTACCTCAAATACCTCTTGACTTGAGTTTTGATGCATTAAATCCATATATAAGAAATCCAAGATGTTGTTGCAAAATCCCACATATGAGTACACCTATATCAGTAATGAGTTAAAAATTGATCCTCCCCTAGAGTCAAACTCCATGATGGTATGGATTTCTGGATGTTTTGTTCAATGTTTTATCCTCCAGGTTCAAAACAGGACCTGCCACATAGTAGGTGCTCATTAAATATGTGTTGAATGAGAGAATTATTGAGAGTTTGCCTTAAGAGGATGTTAGTTGGGAAGGAAGAAATTTTGACAAATTAAAAATGATAAAGCTTATGATATGATCATATGTTTTGACTGTATATTTTAGTCTGCTTAGTCTAAGATCTTTTTCATAATAATCTTAAGGCCTGTTATGTCAATATGTGCCATAAAATAGTTGAAAAGGCACAACTTTTGGAGAATGGCCCAGAAAAATTAACTAGTTCCTTGTGACTTTCTATGATGCTATTGAAGAGAGGAAATTCTTCTGGACCTTGAGAATAGTCCAGGAAAGGAAAAGCCTAGTTTAGGGACATTTTGAGGACAGAGTTCTAAACACACATGCAAGGCATTTTAATATTATTTTTAATTGTGTACTATGTATGATATATCTAGCCTTAAACAATCTTAAACTAGCCTTAAAGGGTAGTGTTAAACTACCCTTCCAGCTTTATCTCTGCCTCCCTCTCCACACCTCACTCAAATGACATTTCATCTGACATTTCCTGTCAACCTTCAAGATCCGGCTTGGCCTTTCCCTATCCCCCTAAGTCAGGGTAGCAGCTCTGGTTCCAGAGGTCTTATAACCCTTCATTCCTGCCTCTTCAGCTTCTCTGGCTGCCTCATGTGCCAGGATTAGGTCCTTCCCATTTTTGCTCTTAGTATGCATGGGGTGTAGAATGATTCATAATGGTTGCAGCTAACGTTGACTGAAACTCACCTCATGCCAGACACAGTTCTAGGTGTTTTACATATATTGACTCATTTACTCTTCCCAATAACTCTGAGGCAGGTACTACTGATAACCCCACTTTACAGATGAAGAAATTAAGGCACAAGGGTGCTAAGTGTCTTGTCTAGTGGGTGTTTGATTGGTGGATTTAACCAATTCTGCAGATATTTACTGAGTCACTGCTGTGTGTTTGGCGCTGTCCTAGGTACCAGGGATATAGCATTGTCATGGCAGGAAGAGTACCTGTCTTCATGGAGTTGACAGCCTGGTCCCTGGGAGAGTAAAGTCAATAAAGAAGTAAATAAATTGATGGACCAATATTTATAGAAATTGGGCAGGTCTGATATATCATCAGAAAGGAGCTTTCCCAATCTGGGGAGTGAGAAGGGCACCGATCCTACCACAGGGCACTACTATGAAAATACCGCCAATGAGGCAGCCTGGAGATGAAAGGATCACAGCAAGAAATTTCACAAAACCTACTGGGCAGAGATCAATCTTAACCATGAAAGGAAGAAAGAAAGGGGTGAGAGCAAAGCAGAAGAGAGCGACAGGGGTCTGGGTAGCATGTATCCAAGCTTCAGGGAGAGAAAAGGGTGGTGAAAGAAAAGCCTTAAAACACTGTTAGGGCAGAAAGAGGGCCAGTGGTAATGAAAGGGATTCTTACAAGTGCCTGGATATAGGCTGGCAATGATTGTACCGGCTAAGGCTTAAAAAGGCTTTGTTCTTCTGTTGGAGAAGGGAAGTCATTGTGGTTCACAGGAAATAAGGAGTGTGTGTGTGTGTGTGTGTGTGTGTGTGTGTGTGTATGATTGACTGACTGGTGGTGGGCATTCCCTAACCCAAATGCAGAATGACTGTCAATGTCTCTTCTGTACCTTGCATCTGCCCCCTTGGGAAGGCCCCAGGGTAGGAAGGTAAGGATGTCATTGTGTGACAGATCACAGCACAGGACTTTTCTGTGAGCCATTGCAATCCTGATGGATAAACATCAGGCCCTCAAGCCCTTGCTTTGGGGTCCCAGATCTCACAGAATGGGAGTGTGGGTGCAATAGGGAGACGCAGGGGACTGGCTGCAGTCCTGAGAACCTGCCCCAAGGGCCTCTGAGTAAGTCAGAGAACTGGTGACCATGGTCCCTTTGCTGCCCTGAGGGAGGCCCGTGACTCTAAAGGTCATGTGGGGCTGCAGAGAACACCTTTCTTGCTCTCCCTGCTATTAGAGGAGCAGTGTAATGAGGTGCTGAAGAACATGGACTTGGGAGTCACTCCCCTGGTCAGGTCCAGGCTTCGTCTCTTGTTACAGGCTGACTTTGGGCAAATTGTAACCTCTGATTCTGATCCACAAAATGGGCACAGAAATGTCTCCCTTGAGGGATTCTAGGGGGAGTGAAAAGCTTGAAAGGTATAGCAAGCACTTAATAAATATACATAATAGTCGTAATTATGATTGCCCTTGGGAGTGGTTTGGCAAGGAAGGGATGCACATTCTTTGGAATATGCCATTTCCCCTTGTTCCTTAGTTTTAAAGCAAGCAGCGTTTTTCAGTACAGGATGAAGGCTAAGGACAAACCTTAAAAAGAAGTCCCCGACCTCTCAGCTGTCACTTCCTTCCTCCTTTGTGCTGGGTACTAGTAGTTAGTCCCCAAGGGTGGTGAAACCCTCGTCACTCCTCTCCAGAATTCTAAGAGCTGAGTGATGTTAGCTGGACGATCCGGGATTCAGCTGTACCCTCTCCCTGCCCCTGCCCTGGCCAAGTTGCACTTCATTACAAGGGGATATGTCAGAGTTCTCCAAGCCCCTGCCACTAGGACCTGCTGTCTCCCAGGCTCTGGGAGCCAGACCACCCCTCCTCTTTCTCTGCTCACTGCTTAGCTTCTCCTTGGTCCTACAGAGGAGGCAAGGGCAGGGGGTTTGATTTGCATAACATTTAAAAACAGAATTTTGGCAGCTCTTGTTAGAAGCCGTGGGTTTTGTGAAGGGCATGGATGTGAGAAAGAGGAAAAAACAAAAGGAAATGTTTTGGGAATTCCCAATGTGTCCTTGGCACCAGCAGGAATCCTAATGCACTAGGAAGTTTCTCTGGGCACCCCCCTCCCTTCTCCCAACCTCCCTAACACTTCCTGGACTTAGTGCTGGGGACTGTTTTTACCCTGAAACAAGCTCAAAGCGGTCCCAGTGGTTCCCTTGGGTGTCCCTCAGGTGATAACATTTGTAGAGCAGGTGAGCTCAGATGGGGAGTGCGGCGTGTGTCTGAATATCTCTGGAGTGTGTTGGCAGCCCTTTGGGGACCAGGGATTCCACTATGGGCCCTGGCCTTCACCTTGCTCTCATTGATACTCCTTGGCTCTTTGCCCACTACTCTCTAAAGTTGCTAAATGGGGCAATAATGGTGGTTACGTCTTTGCAATGTTGTGAGGATTGAATGGATATGCGGGCATACACAAAACAGGCTTAGAACAAGTGCTCGGCAAATATAAGCACTTACATATTCGTTATTTTCTGCAGCAGGCTCGTTGTTAAAGGTAAACTGCTTCATTTGAAAAACACATTCTTCCAGGTGCTCATGGATTCTGTTTGGAAGAATAAATCTTTCCACTTGAGTGAGAATTCCTTAGTTTACTCTTGATCTTTTACATTTCCTTATGAAATTTAGAATTAACTTATTAATTTCTGCTAAAAGAAAGAAAAAAGGGAAAGAGAGAGAGATGGAGGGTGGGAGGGAGGGAGTAGGGAAGAAATTTAAAAGGCTGTAGACGTTTTCAACTTGGATTGTACGGAATCTGTAAATCAATTTAGGAGGGCTTGATACCGTCATACTATTGAGTCTTACGATCAATAAACATGGTATGTCTTTGTTTTAGGTCTGTTTAAATAGCTCTAATAATAAAGTTCTTTATTTCATCTGTACAGGTCCTATACATGCCTTGGTTTTTTTTTTTGTTATTTTTTTTGGGGGGTGGGGGTGTTTTCAGACACTTTAATATTTGACAAGTTGCAGCAAGTACAATAGGATCTTATTATGGTTTTATTTATTATTATTATTTTTTAAATTTTAAATTTATTTTTATTGTTAGACTTATTGGGGTGAATCTGTTATTACATGCTTTATCTGCTGCTAGGAGCTTGTTTTTTTATATTCTATTATGAGTAGTATAATTATAAAACAATTATTTTCTACCTGTTTGGTGCCAATATACCCAAGTGCAATTGACTTTTGTATTTTGATTTTAAAAATGCGTGTAAATAAACTTTTTTACTTTGGATTAATTGTAGATTTACAAAAATGTTGCAGAGATCATGCTGATAGCTCCTGTATACCTATCACCCAGATTTGCCTAATAGTAACATCTTACATAACTGTGGCACATCTATCAAAACAAAGAAATCAGCATGGATACATTATTAATAAATAAACTCCAGATTCTATTTGGATTTCACCAGTTTTTTCAATTTTTTAAATTTGTTATAGGATGCAATCAAGGCTATCGCATTGCTTTTACTGCACTTTCATTTTTGAAGATAGCTACCTTGCTAAACTTTATTATTAATTCTAATATTTATTTATTGATTCCTTGGGAAGTTTTATTTGTTTCCTCCTTCACAATCTTTGTATTTTAAATTTTTTTCCTACTGTGTTATATTAGGTTGGGCTCTGATTAATAGAAATAACGATGGTGAGTATTCATGTTTTATTCCTGATCTTGAAGGAATAACGTTCAACAAAAAGTCTGTTGTTTTTGTAAACCATTTTTGTAGAGACTCTATTAGATCATGTAAAGTCCCTTTTGTTCCTAGTTTTAAAAGGAGCATTTTTAAAAATGGTGAATGGGTGTTGACTTTTATCAAATACACTTTTTCTGCACCTATTTCAATGATTATATGATTTTTCTCTTTTAATGTGTTTACGTAGAATATTGCTTTTCCAAAGTTAAAATTGAGTTTACAATCCTGGAATAAACCCAAATTTATCCCAGGATATATTATCTTTCTTATACTGTATATTTAGTTTCTTAATACTATTTTTAGATTTTTTTTTGCATTTATGTTCGTATTCATGTTCATGGTTGAGATTGACCTATAATTTTTTTTTTTAAATATCAAAGATGGAGTTGGTTTCATAAGGGGGCAGGAGCAGCGGTATGCCTTGTTTTTTCTTTTTTCTTTTTTTCTGTTTTCTGGGAGGGTTTGGGTAAGTTTGGAATTATTTATTCCTCAAGTGTTTCACTTCCATGTGTGTCCGCAGCCAGGAAATATGGGATCCTGACTTGAGTGTCCCACCACCGACTTGGTCACACTGTTTATTTTGCAGAGTCCCAGAGCAACCCTCGTGAATGACACTACATTCGCAGGAAGGAGTAGAGCCCATTTACGTCTGGTCCTCTCGGGGCTCTGGAAGCAGTGGGGCGACTCCCCATGATTTACACCAGCATTTCCTTCAGCTGAGTGGAAAAGTCATGTTTGTAAGCTTGTGGGATAAGCGGCAGCTGGGGAAGGTGCCCCATGAGCTTGTTTTTAGGGGCAGGAAGAGATGGAGGACTACTGAAAGCCAGGGTGTAGTAGAGCCTCCAGCCCCCAGGGCTCAATGCACACCCATTCCAAAGTGGTTCGCGGGAGTGTTGACCAGAAGGAGCATCAGCCAGAAGTGTGGACAACAAGCAATGGCCCTTGTTCTCTAGCTCATCTCTCTTACCTCTCTCCCCATGCCTGACTGGCCGAGACATTGTCAGCATTTTCCGTTGTGGGGAAACCTCCATAGCGGTTTGTTTGGGAGGACAGGGTGTGACATTTGGGAGGCTGGTCAGGGCACATTCCAGGAAAGGAAGTGAGCGAAGGTTTCCTTTTCCCTTTTCTTATCCTGTGCCCTGGGAGGTCGGTGTTGTTGGGGGCAGGCGGAGGTTGTTTGGGGACAGGAGTGGAAGGAGGTACCTGTGTTCCTCTCCAAAGCTCTGGCCGCAAGGGGTCCTTTCAAGGTTCAAAGTTCTAAGTTAGTCCTTCTCAAAAATTTTGTTTTTAAGACTTCTTTATACTTTAAAAAAATTATTAATAACCCCAGAGGACTTTTGTTTTTGTGGGTCCTATCTATTGATAGATACTGTATTAGAAAATAAAACTGAGAAATTCAAAAATATTTCATTTATTCACGTTAACAACAATTAACCCACCCAAATGAACAAATAATATACTTTTATGAAAAATTTATTTAGAATAACTGCATTTTCCAAAATAAAAACAATAAGAAGAGTGGTATTGTTTAACAATTTTGCAAATCTCTTTGATTTCTGGCTTAATGGAATATAGCTGATTTGCTCTTATTTTTTTCTAAAATATGTGAAGAAAATTCAGGTTTACATATACATGTGGTTAGAAAAGAAGGAATATAACTTTTTAGGTGATTGTGGATATTCTTTTTTGACTGTTCACCAAAACTCAACAATGGGTAATTTCCTAAAAGTTAGTTGCAATGCAAATTCTGAAACCATGTCATTAAAGTTCTCATATTCTGCTGCATAAAAGTCCATTGATCTATCTTGCACTTTGCTTTTTTTTTACATTTAGTATTATTTTATGCTAATTTCATGTGTACAGCATAGTAGTTAGACATTTCTATAATTTAAGAAGTGATCTCTCTGACTAGTCTAGTACCCACCTAGCACTATACATAATTATTACTATATCATTTACTACATTCATTCCCTATGCTTTACTTTATATCCCCATGACTATTTTGTAACTAACCATTTGTATTTTTTAATCCCTTCAGATTTTCACCCTGCTCCCCAACCCCCCTTCCATCACCCCAACAAACCATATGTAATTATTAAAATGAATGAAGTTATTATAAGAAAAGATGACTCAAAGAGATTAGAAACTCCATTTCATTACCTGGAGTGTGGGCTTGTCTGACACATCCATACATTTTTTACATGGCTATAATCAGTATATATATATTAACTTAGGCTTCTTTCATTTAACTTCTTCTAGCAAACACATCAATATATGAAGGCTGTCTGGAAAGTATCCAGCCATGTAATATGAAAAATAGAAGCATTTATGGCTGGACAGCCTTCATATACATCTTGATGTTGTCAAATATTGTTTGTGCTTTTGCCTTTTAAAGTATATACATGACTCTGCAAGTATACAAACCCTCAAATAATCATAGACAAGCACAGCAGTTGCAAGCTCGGGCCCTAGCACTTACTAGCTGTGTGACATTAGGCAAATTGTTAACCTCTCTGAGCCACACCTGTAAAATAAGAATACCATAAGACCTTACAGCATAGAGGTTTTGTGAACATTAAATGAGATGATCATGTAAAGTTCTTAAAACAACCCCTGGCACATAGGAAGTGCTCAATTTAGGCTAGCTGCCATTATTATAGTTATTACCAAAGTTATTCAGGCAGTCCTCTATTACTAAGCATTTTGGATTATTTAAAATTATTTTATTGTTATCAAAATGCTGTTATGAACATTTATTCTTTCCAAAAACTTCTAGGGACTGCCTCGTCTATGCTAGAGGATTCTACTAAGGTGATGAAGAGAGTGACCCTTGATGGAGTTGGCAGTTTAGTGGTAGAGAGAAACCAGGAAATGAATTATTGCAATTACCAAAGGGCCTGGATCTGCAGAGGGATGGGAGAGAGCAGGCGAGGCAGGTGAGAACAGAAACCACGCGGAGGAGCAGTTGACATTTGAGATGAATTTGGAAAGTCTTGGAGAGAGAGGCACTGCTAACGCTTGTGCCCAGAACTGCTCCTGGCATGTCATAGGCCCTCTGTCAGTTCACTGTCCAGTGGGTGAGTTGTCTGCTTATCCCTCAGAAGAAGGAGTGCCACTGGCCTGCTGTGGGCTGGCCCTGAGTTCGGATCCCAGCCATGTCCTGATTTGGGCCCACATGTTTTGTCTGGCCTCCCAGACCTCTCCTTCCTGACTCATAGGACAGGAAACTTCTGACCATGGCGCAGTGCCTCTGAGCAATGATCTCTCCCCACTCCTGTCAGCAGTGAGAGGCCCTACATGGAATTCGGGTCATTGTGGGGGAGGAAATGATGCTATGTTATGAGAAGTTAAACTCTTAGGGCGTGTTGAGGGACGAGGAGTGTCTGCTGGGTCTGAGTGCCAGCTGGTTCAGCAGTGAGTGAAGAAAGATATCCCATACATAATCCTGTAATTTAGACTCTTCCATTTGCAGGGGTGTCTCTTTTGTGGGAAAGAGGCAAGTGAGGATAAGCATGAAGGAAAGGGAAATGCCAACTGGCATTCCTAGATAGCCCACTTTGTGCCAGGGAAACCCCTGGATTTATCCAAACAATGGCTCTGTGGGAAGGCATGGCCAGCTCAAACCCAAAAATAAGAAACCAACTCAATAAGCCCACAGCAGCATGCCAGTGAGCCCTCACAGTGAAGAGCTGGTGCCTCCCCTCTACTGCTTCATCTGAGAATAGAAACTTGACCTAGTGGGAGGAAGTGGAAACACCCCTCTGAACTCTCATCTCATGGGGTTTGGGTGGGATCGGTCCCCCATGACTTAGACTTGACCTATCAAAGCTCCAAACCCTCCTGCAATCTCCTGACCAGGGTCTCAACCTACCCCGGGCAATCACAGCCAATGAAACCCAGCCCTGGAACCCCTACAAAAGAGAAGCTCTTTTGTTTGGCTGCTAGCATAAAACTTTAAGACATAGGACCTATGCTGGCCATTTTCGAATCCCAAAGGGGCAGGCTTCCTGAGAATAAAGTTAATTTAGAGAGGAGAGCAGACCTGAAGAGGAAAGAGAGAAAAAGGAAATCATCCAAAGCCTAGATCTAACCACTTATCCATGTGTTCAATCAGCCTGAGGACTGACTACCACGGGAATTTTATTTGGGTGACCAATCAATCATCTTGTATACCTAGGCACTTGAAGCTCACTTTCTGCCACAGCTAAATGAGTAGGGTATAGCAGTGGAATTGGGACATGGGTGACACTTTCCTTCCTATCCTCTCCACTCCACACTCAGCAGGATGTAAATGCCCAGCCCTGAAAAGTCCTCTCCACTTGCTGCCTTGAATAAACCAATTTAGGAGAATGGTGGGAGCTTGGGGGTGAGCCTGTCCCAGAGCCCCTATCTACAGACCAGCAGCTTTGTTTTTATTTGGATTGCATTGGTTTCACGTAGTGGTGTGTTGGTAAATATTTAACAAGCAAAAGTAAGAAGCCTTGTTTCATAGTGTTTGCTAGTTTCTGTGATGTGAATATTTCCACTGGGGTCTATTTGCAGCCACCAACATGTCATGACTGGATGGGGAGATGGGACGAGACAAGAGTAGCCCACCATTAGGTGGCATTTCCACCACGCATATTTATTAGTTGGGAATAACCTCGAAAGCAGAGATAATAACAAAATGTAGTACATAATTAGGAAGTTATGAGTTTTAAATTTTATTATCTTTGTTTTTCATATAATTTATCACATTGTAAGTTTATATAATTTAGCTTTTAATAATGTCTGTGTATAACAACTGGCTCACAAAATTTTATTTTTTTAAAGATTTTTATTAAAAATATAACTTAAAAGACTTTCATTGAAAATACAGCTAACATACAATATTATATTAGTTTCAGGGGTACAGCATAGTTATACAACATTTGTATACCAAAAGAAATGATCACCATGCCAAGTCCAGCAACCATGGGACACTGTATCACAATAATATTGGCTATATTCCCCAGGCTGTCTGTATATCACATCCCCATGACTTACTTGTTTTATACCCGGAAATTTGAACCTCTTATTCTCCTTCACTTTCTTCCTCTTTGAAAATTTTCCATTATTGTTGACAGTCAGTGTTAGTTGATATTAATTTCAGGTGTACAGCATAGTGGTTAGACATTTATACAATTCAAGAAGCGGTCCCCCTGACTAGTTTAGTGCACATCTGGCAGCATACATAGTTATGACCACGCCACTGACTGTATTCCTTATGCTGTACTTTACATCCCATGACTACTTTGTAACTACCAATTTGTACTTCTTAATCCCTTCACCTTTCTACCCTGTTCCCCAACCCCTCTCCCATCTATCACCCTGATAAATCTAGTGGCCATCTGATACCATACATAGTTACTGCAATATTATTGATTATTATTGATTATATTCCTTATGCTGTACCCTACATCCCTCTGACTATTTGTAACAACCAATTTGTACTTTTTAACTCCTTCCCCTCCTGCTATCTGGCAACCATCAAAATGTTTTCTGTATCTATGAGGTGTTCTTATCTTGTTTGTTTGTCTATTTTGTTCTTTAGATTCCACATATAAACAAAATCACTTTGCATCTGACCTGGGGTATCTCACTGTGGAGTGGACACCCTGATCCTTTGTCTTAGGCCTGTTGGAACTGCCATGGGCCACCTTCATCTCAGAGACATGCTAAGGGGCAGGGGACAGTTCGTGTAGGTGCACTGCCTTCTCCTCCATCCTGGCAGAAGCTCCTGGGATCAGGAGAAAGAGATCTGGAGAGCAGACCCTTGGCCATGGCCCCACTCCCCACTGCTAAGACCCTCACCAGGGACAACACTCTCTTTGCCCAGTGGTCCTAGCCCACCATCTCTAGATTCTGCAGGGTTCTATTCTATGGACACTCAGTTTGTGGAGCTCTGGCCTGGGAGATCTGGGTGCCTTGTTCTGACACTATGTCCTGAGGGGTTATCTGATCCTATCACTAAGGTAAATGCTCTCATCTGCAAAACCGGGGACCTGGACTGTGATGATCAGGACTCCCAAGGACATCTCTGTCTAATTTCAAGATGTGAGGAGTGTACTCCCTAGGTCTTTTGCATAATGAAAAGCATGTCTTTCCACAGCCAGGAGGTGGCAGCAAAGCTCTGTTTTGAAGGGGCCTGTAGGCCAAGATTAACGTCTCTCTCTCCAAGTCTCCAGAGCTCTGAGTCCAGGTTTGGTGGCTAGGTTTCACCACTCAACAACAGCAGCAACAACAATAGCGACAGCGATGACAATGGCAACAACAATAGTAATAGTAATGTCACTATCATCCTCATCATTATTATCACTATTGTTAGTAAAACAACCAAAATGCCCTCTCTAATTTGGGCAGTGCTGCCTAGCTGAGGAAACCTTCTGCACAGTATCACATAGAACCCTTTCAGCAACCCCACTGTGTAGATAAGTAGTCAGCTTTCAGGCCTGTGTTGAGCTTCAGGGACATTCTCTCACTTACCCATGGCCTCCTGGAAAGTATGGTGGGCCAAGCCAGGAACCCAAGCTTTGTGGGAGACCCGAGGTGAGCATCTCTCTACCCCTTCTTCATTTTGGAGGGGCAAGGGGCACCCAACCAAAGAGCCCAAGGGCTTGAATTTGGCTTCCAGCTGCCAGCTGGAACTTGACCTGTAGATGCTGGGGAAGAACGCTCACTACAGGCACTCCATCTTCACTCCCTTCTCTTTCTTCCAGTTCTCAGAAAAAAAAGAAATCTTTATTTTCTTTTCATCAAAGCATACTTGATATCTAGGTATGAAAGATTCTCAGGACGAGTGGGTTAGGGAGGGGAGAAAGGGGAGGGGGTGGGAGAGGAGGGGGGGAAGCTAAATATAAGGTGATGGAAAGAGAAGTCACATTAGGTGGTGAACTTATTATACATCAAGTTAACAATGCACTGTAGAATTGTATGCCTGAAACCTATGTAATCCTTGCTAACAGATGTCACCCCAGTAAGTCTAACAATAAACATGAGTTAAAAAAAGAGAAAGATTCTCATTCATTCATTCATTCATTCATCTCTCCATACATAATTGGGGTTCTGATGTAGTATAAGACACTGCTATGTGCTGTGAAGGGTATAGGAACATTCTTTCTCTTTTAATTCAGAGATCTGGTGTCTCAAGGATGGGCTTTGGGGGGCCAGATAAGTGCAGAGATACTTGGGGGGTGGCTTCTCCTTTGGGAGCCCCAGGGAATGTCCTTGAACAGATGGAATTCAGCCCTGCTCTTGTCAGGGGGGAGTGATTGCACAGGTAGTATTCTTTTTCATAACTTCCACTGCATGGTGTGTTAACTCCTCAAACCAGAGGAAGTTCCTTAGAAACACAGCCAAAGCCCCAGACTGCTGTCCATTCGGACCCATGTCTTATGCTCTGCCTATGTCCTGAGGTCGTGTCACCCCCTCCCCATTATAATAACAGGTTACCAGAGTGCTAACTCTATGCCAGGCTCTAGATCAAGGGCACTCCTTGCATATTCTTATTTATTTCTGAAAACAACCCTATTATGTGCTATTTTACACATGAGGGAGCTGGGACTTAAAGTCATGAAGTAATTGGCCCCAAATGATGATGATGGTGGCGGTGGTGACCATGGTGACGCCAGTGGTGATGATGATAATGACAACGGTGAGGATGGTGATGACTGTGGTGATGGTGGTGATAATGGTGATGTTGGACATTTGAGGTGATGACCTCAGAATCATTCATTTCCTGCCAGCTCTCCTCAATATCCAGCCCCACTGGGTCAAAGGCACTTGGTGTGGGCTGGTGAGGAATTGGACAGTATTACACGATCTAGAAGGCCAGAGAGAAGGGATGACTCAAGATGTTAGAGAATGGTGCACTAATTTCATTGCCTGGTACATTGCAATCCAGTACTTACTACCAGTTAATGGTTTTATTGAGATATAATTCACATACCATATAATTTGATGGTTTTGAGTGTATTCACAGAGTTATACGTCTAATAATAATTTTAAAACATTGTTATTACCTCCCAAAAGAAACCCTGTATTCTTGCCACCCAACCCTCCCATCTGTCCCAGTGAAACAATAGTTTTTATTGTTTTTTTCTGCTTCATGGAATAATGGGGCTCAGACAGGAGACTAACTTGCCTAGGCCACATAGTTGGTATGTGACCACATCAGGATTCCATTCAGGTTTTCTGGAACCCAAAGCCCATGCTCCTGACCCCACAGGTCACTTTGATCACTGAGGCACCTCAGGTTCAGAGAATCTGTGTAACGAACTGGAGGTTACACAGCTACAGCTGTTAAGCCATTAAGCTGGGACTCAAATTTAGTCTGGGCTCCTAATCCTGTCCTTATTCCAACTTGCTACATTCCCACCCCTTCGGGGTAAGCAAATCAACATAATCAATATCGGGGTGTCCCTAGGGTCCAGGAACGAGCCCTAAAACTAACCTCAGCTTCTTTTTTGAGTGGCTGGGCCCAGCCTCAGTCTGGACTTTGCGGGTGAATGTCTCCCCAGGCCACCTGCTCCCTTCACCCTGAGCACCATGAGAAGGATCCATGCAGAAGAGAGGAGTGACCCCAGGCAGAAGGAGGAGCAAGGCTTGCAAGACAGACAAGCCCCTATGCTGTCTTGCAAAACGTGTGTCCTCCCAGGAGTGCATGTCTTTGAGGAGCACCTGCTACCTCCTCTGATGTTATGGGTGCTGTTGGTGTGTCTGAGAACAGTGTAGACAGGGTCCCCAAGAGGGATGGAATGGAAATAAGAGCTATTTAGTGGGCAGAGTCCCCCCTCTGGGAGTCTGGGGTATTTGGGTCTAGTCTCTACCCTGCTCTGGAAACTACAGTCAAGGTGCTTAATGTATCTGAGCCCAGTTTCTGTACCTGCAAATTTAGGGAGAATTGTATTTGAGAGAATTATGAGTTCCTAAGAAGAAAATGTGCTGTAGTTATTGGACAGGTTCTTTATTTTTAAATGCTTTGGAAGCTGGTGATTTATCAGGCACTGGGCTGGATTTGCTTTCTACTTGGAGCAAGAAGACCCCCACCTTTCACATTCTTTCCTTTCGTTCTAGGAAGAAGAGATCTGGCAAGGGTCTAAAAACCACCCTCGCCCCCCTGGCACACATAAGAGGAATGGGCTGCAATAATAAACACAGGAGAGCTGAGTATCTGAGTCCTTAGGAGAATTTATTTCTCACAGCATCTTCCCTCCACTCTCCTGAGGTGCCCATGGCAACGGGCATCCGGAGGGCCTCATTCTTCCATCTTCTGTGGGAGAAAAAAATCGTACACAGGATATGAGTCAAACAGAAGGCGAGGCTGAGCATCCAAGTGGGGTAGCTGGAAAGGCTGGAACTTCAGACACATATGAAGGAACGGCATTGCCAAAGCAGAGCAGTCATGCCCCCGCGGGAAGGGACGCATCCCCTGGAGAGCAGGGTCCTGTTTATTGCACAACAGGGAGGGGCAGGATGGGAAGATGGGTGGCTCCTGGTCTCTGTCTGCCTGGTCTCCTGTGAGCCTGGAACCACCGAGTTCTGGCTCAAGTAGTGAGGTCTGTGAGTGCACGACCAGCAGCAGGGAAGAGGTCCCTTCGGTCCTGGGGCTTGGGACTCCTGGGATGTGGTCTGCTCTCACCTGGCCCCCTACGTCTCGGCTCTTGGCCCGCAGCTTGTTGACCTGGGACTCAGCAATGTCGGCCCGCTCCTCAGCTTCCTCCAGCTCATGTTGCACTTTTCGGCACCTGGACAGCTGCGCATTGGCCTGCTCCTCCTGGACGGAAGACAAGGGGGAGGAGGCTGAGGAAGCCCCCAACTCTGTCTCTGAGGCCCCCAGTTCCTGCAGGTCTCGGGGAACTGGGGAGCCAGGGAAGCTTGGGCCCTGGATTCGCTGACTATAGAAGACAGAACACTGAGTTCTCCCCCAATCCCCCAACCTCCAACTTCCTCCTATTAACATCCCTTAGATCTAGTGTCTCCAGAAGATACTTTATGAAATGCAGGTTTTAGGCCATTTCATTCCCTCCCTGTTGGTTTCCCCTCTTTGATGAAGGGCAGATGAAAAAGGATGGACTAGAGTGGAGGTGTTAGGGAGAGCCGAGGAAGGACGATGTGGTGAGGACCGGGGTGGGGTGGGGTGATGTGAACTAGGGTGGGGTGTCTAGGGTTAGGTCGCAGGGCAGGGAGGGCTGGTGGGGCATGTGGAGGTGATTAGAGAGTCAAGGTGAAGGGAGACTGGCAGGTGGGCTAAGATGCTCTGGGGTGGGTGGGGTCAGATAGTGTGAGGCTGGCTGAGGGAGAGTGGAGGGAGGGAGGGGTCAGGCCATGTGGGGTGAGGCTAGTGGTACAAAGGAGGTGGAGGTGGGGCGGGATTGTGTGACACAGACCAGGGGAGGGAAGGGGCCAGAATCTCTGTGTTTACAGCCTGTGAAAACTCAGGCCTTCGGCTCTGCAGACTCTGGGAAACAGGAATGCATCCTACTGAGGGGCAGGAGACACCCAGGCCGGCGTGGGCCCCTGGGACCTCAAGTACTCACGGCCTCCTCAGCCTGCCTTCTGTAAGCTTTCACTTTGGCTTGCAGCTTGTCCACCAGATCCTGCAGCCTGAAGATATTCTTGCGGTCCTCCTCAGCCTGCAAACAGAGCATCCATGCCAGAGACCTCCCTCCCAACCCACTGCTGCTTCTGACAGGGTCTGAGCGACAAAGCAGTTGTGGAGGTTTGTCACTCTACCTGGTAAGTCATTTCCTTGACTTTTCTCTCATATTTGTGGGCCCCTTTCAGAGCTTCAGCTCCCCTCTTCTGCTCAGCATCAAGCTCAGTTTCCAACTCGCGCACCTGGGTGTGGTGAAGAGAATTCAAGTGAGATCTCCCAGGCTTCTCTTGTGGACTTAGGTGTCTGCCCTTTTAGGGTGAGCTAGCTCTATATCCTCCACTCACAGTGTGCAAGTGTCTCCTCCTAGGGCTCAAAAGCCACATTTTAGTTCCAAGGTGGCCACCAGTGCATACAGTGGCTTTGTGCAAACGAGAACAAGATACCCTCTTTGGGAAGGGGCAGCCTTAGGTGCACACAGTGTGGCTACTGGGCTGGGCTTTGCAAAAAACCTCCTTTCGTCTAGGGCCACACAGCTTGGTGAGGCTGTGCTTCAGCCCTGACTTGTCCCTGCAGGTGAAACTTGCACAGTTGTTCGTGGTGGCCCTGATTCCTGATTAAGTGAGACAGCAGGGGCCATGGAGACAACCTGGGCCAGGACTAGCCCAAGGTGTGCTCAAGTTCCAGGTCCAGCTGACTGAGCCAAAGGGAGTCAGCTGCTCTCACTGGGAATGAATTTCTGGATGTTTAAACTGGAGACCATAATTCCTGCCCAAGATGTCTCTAATGTGGGGATCAAATTAGACAAAGGATGTGCAACTATTTTTTAAAGGAGAAAGTGCTACACAGGTGTTAATTTCATAGCCGCTTCCACCTTTCCTGAAGTCTTGAGCATGGAGGACAGCCACTGAGAACTCAGGACAGCTGGAAATTGGAGGACTTTCAAGGTTCTTCTCCATGCAGGGTGTGAGGAGGCTGGCCGAGGGTTCTCTGCCAGCCCAGGAATCACAGAGGGTGGCATGGAGTCTAGTCCCTCCTTTGAGGGAAGGATTTATGGAAGGATGGGCCTAAACTCATTTGAATAGACGAGGACTGGGAATAATTAAAAAGAAGCATTTAAAGATTTTTCTTTTTTTTTTTTTTTTAGAAGCTCTCCCTTCCCTGGTGTTTACTTTGATTACTCATGCCTTGTAGTTTTTAGCCAAAAAATATCCTTTCACATTTAAGGTGTATAAATGCTGGTGACCACCTCCACAGGAGACTGGCATAAAGAATGACTGCATTTGGGTCTTTCCTGCTGGAAGAAGTGGTTTCCTTCTCTTGGCCTCCTCTTTCCCTCCTACTCTCTCATTTCCTCTCTTGCGGTGACAACAGAAATATTCTGACAACCTCTTCTGCAGAGCCCTTCTCCAAAATGTTAACTGGTGGTGGAGCCCATTTTGAAAACAAATGAAATAAGCCATCATAGGTCTAAAGGTGAGGAGGAGGGAACCCAAGGGAAACAGAAAACAAAGGGAACAATCAACAAAGAAACTAAGCAACTACAAAATACCTTCCCAGAGGAAGCAGCAGCAGGACTGTCCTGTGGGGGACATTGACTTTTCTGGTGCTACTCACTCTCCATTCAGGAGGCAGTGAGAAATACACCGGGATTGCAGGTTGTGTTTAGAGATTAGGAAATCTGGGAAGGGAATGAGACCTAGGAGGGGGAGACAGAGGGAGACTAAAGATTTTACATTGGATGGGCCACTGTTTACCAAAGCGGAGGTTGGCCCCAAACTTAAATTCCACTAAAATGTGTAATTTTATGAGTGTAATGCACACCCCTCCCCCATTTATGTGGATCTGAAACTGTGCAAAACCAGAATGTGAACATTTAAAAATGTCATTATGTGGCAGTTCTAGAGGCATCGGCATTCTAAAGTGTATTTGTGTGTGTTGGAGTGTAGGGACCAGGAATGAGAAATAGGGGGGAAATGTGGCTTACGTTTTGTGAGCTAAGTCTGCTGTCTACTCAAACAGTGGCCACTTCCCCACCACCCAACTTTTTGGACTGTGGTTCTGCCTGAGGCTGCTGAACTGGGTTACTTTGAGAGTGAGGGTCCTGTGGAGCCACTCTACCCGGTTTCCCAGCTTCTGGATCTGCTTCTTCCCACCCTTCAGGGCCAGCTGCTCCGCCTCATCCAGACGGTGCTGCAGGTCCTTCACCGTCTGCTCCAGGTTCTTCTTCATCCGCTCCAGGTGGGCGCTGGTGTCCTGCTCCTTCTTCAGCTCCTCGGCCATCATGGCTGCCTGGTGGAGTTCACAGGAAATATCAGTGGGCCATTCGCCCATGCCTATGCGGACCACCTGGGGCATGCTGCTAAGGTTGCTACTGCACAGCTTGACATGTGCCTCCTTCACTCAGCCATCAGTGAGCACACACAGCTATCATCCTCACTGGGGCTGGGCTCCTTCCATCTCTCCAGGAAGTCACCCTGGCTGCCTGCAGGTGTTAAGGAAGTGACACCTACTTGCAACACCCTGGTTTAGAAGTAGGCTGATCAGATGTCCCCTTTTAAATGGGACAGGAAACAATGGTGCTGTCCAGTTTCAAATGGTACGTCTCGTCAGCCTACAGACACCTTGAATTTAGCCCAGTGAGACTAGGCTGACCAGATGTACCATTTGATATGGGACAGTACTGTTGTTTTCTGTCCCATTTAAAACAGTACGTCTGGTCAGCCTACTTAGAAGCCCTTTCTATATCTCCCAACAGCACCCCCAAATAGAAGGAGCAGAGCTCACATCTGTGATGGCTTTCTTGGCCTTCTCCTCCGCATTTCTGGCCTCCTGGATAGAGTTCTCCACCTCCATCTGGCACTGGGCTATGTCTGCTTCCAGTTTCTTCTTGATATTTATCAGGCTGTTGTTCTGCAGGAAAAATTAGATACCAGAGATATAGGTTCCATTTGGACACTTAAAACAGTTGAAAGGGAGAGAGTTGGGTGGGGAAGGAAGTAAATCATGATCATGTTTCATTTCTTATTTTTCACATGGGGATTTGCTAGACAGCTTCATTTTTGACCAAACAGAAAGTCCTGAGATAGACCCAAGAAGTGCACATAAAATCACTGAATAAATGATAAAGGTAGACTTTTAAATATTTGAGGAAGAATAGATTACTCAATAAAAGGTGTTGGATCAAGGAAATGATTGATAGATATAACTGTATAAGATGAAAAATAATTCTAATGATCAAAATATACCATAAATGGAATGGTAGGAGTGTGAAGGACAAACTGAAATACCTTAGCAGTATATGTTACTGAAAAAAAAATTCCCTTCCTTAATGTAGAAGACAAATCAATAAGAAAAAAGGGCAAAAAGTACAAATAAGGAAGACACATCAGAAAGCACAAGTGGCCAAAAAAAATGATGAAATGTTCTACGTGTTAGTGGACAAAGAAATAAAATATTTAAAAAAAATATTTTTAACAATAAAATTCGTGGAGATTAAAAAAATAATATTATAGCTAAGTTCTTTGAGAATTTATAGGAAATAGCTCTCAAATACTTTCTCAATGGGATTAAAAATTAGAACAAACTAATTAAAGATCAGTTTATAATATATGACAAGTGTCTTTACTGTTTTGACCGTGAAGTTTTACTTCTAGGAATTTATTCCCTTCTAAGAATATTAAGGAAATACTAATAATGGATATATGTGAAAACTTAGTTATAAAGAAGTTAATCATAGTAATCTTCCTAATAATAAAAAAATTTTTGGGGGGCGGGAACATGTAAAATATCCAACCATAGGAGACTGATTAAATAAGAGTGCCATAACACACAACTATAATGACTACTTTTCTGCCATTAAAAACAGTCCTAGAAGATTAAAGATGTAGAAATAAGTTCATGACACATTGTTAAATGAAAACAAGTTGCAAAATTTTATCATATTTTTACCAAAAATATTATATTTATGTACACAGGCAAGGACTTAGAAAGATCTCAAAATGTTCACAGTATGATTGGTATTTTTCTTCTATGTTTGCTTGTATTCTCTATTTTTTACAACAAGAAATTTAAAAACTATTTCATAAAAATAGTTATTTTTGAAAGACATTCTTAAATTTCCAAGATGTGCCTGAAATGTTACTTCCTCTGTGACGCCTTTTCTTGATGTAGGGATTCATCTTCCCTTGTTCTGATTTCCCCCACAACATGCATATGAGCTTTTCTGTCCAGTTAACAGAGAGCTCAGAAGTCTGCCCCCCTAGAGAGAAAGTTAATCCAAGAACTAAACTAAATGAAACTGTCCTGACCGCTAGTCTGGGAGGAATGGCGCGTGCTCCTTTCCATGGCGCCGGTGTCCCACCCGCAGGTGGACGCCGGGTGCAGGGAGGATGGGCGCACCTGCGAGTGCAGCAGCTGCACGCGGTCACTGGCGTCCAGCAGCTCCTGCTCCGACAGCCGGCGCGTGCGGTCGGTCTGCTCCAGCGCCACCTTCATCTCCTCCAGCTCCTCCAGCAGGAGCCCGTTCCTGCGCTCCGTGACGGCCAGCTGCTCTTTGAGGTCCTCATTGCTCCTCAGGGTCTCGTCCAAGTGCAGCTGAGAGTCCTTCCAGGGCAAACCAGTGGTGAGGCCAGAGCCCAAGGCGGGCAGAAGGCCCACCCAGCCAGCCCCGCGGCAGGCCACCCCCTCACCTTGAACTGGCCCTGGACTGCGCGCAGGTGCTTCTGGGTCTCTGCCAGCTGGCGGCTGGAGTGGCCCAGCTGGATCTCCATCTCATTGAGATCTCCCTCCATCTTCTTCCTCAGCCTCAGGGCATCGTTCCGGCTCCGGATCTCAGCGTCAAGCGTGCTCTGCATCGACTCTGCTGCCCGCTGGTGGTTTCTTTTTAGCTGTTCGATTTCTTCATCCTTCTCAGCCACCTTGCGGTCAACCTCGGATTTTGCCTGACTCAGCTCTAGTTGGACACGCAAAATCTTGCTTTCTTCATGTTCCAGGGAACCCTAATTAATAAAAGCAAAGTTGCTATTGGAAGCACCGTGGCCAGCCATCCTCCTAAGTGGGTTGTTTTCATCCCCATTAGGATAAAATGGGGATGACAGTAATACCCACCCACCCACTTTACAGATGAGTAGCACCATACTCAAAGAGGTCAAACCGTTTGCTTCTACTAGTAATGAAATTGGAACTGAAACTTTGCTATTTAACAATATATTATGTCTTAGGAGGGCAGAGCATCTTTTTGTATTAATGGACATTTTTATTGAGTGTGTCTATAGCATTTCAATAGAGCCCTCCTCTTCTCTAAAATGACAGGGCAATTGCTCTCTGGTTACCCTCCATTATGCAAATATCCCTAGAAACATCTCAGTCATTGGCCCTGCACTGGCCACAGATGATCGTGACACTGCACTATTTTCCCAGTCACCAAAAATGATTGTGTACAACTCTGTTACAACTGAGGGATTCAGAGCTGGCTCTTGGGATGTTTAGTGAGTGATTTCTTGCTTTCTGAGAGGAAGACAGTGAAGACATAGCAAACAAATTTATTTATTTTCAAAAAGGGAAATGGGATTGGCCAGAGGACACCCAGGAAATGAAGCAGTAGAGCACAGTGGTTTCCCCCAGCTGGATGTTCTTCCCAGGGGGGCCTCAGGGCCCCCAGGCAGGAAGGGCCCCAAGGGGTGGTCTAGTCCCCACTCCTGCAGTGCCCCACCCTCCTGAGCTCCAAGACACTTGCCTCCACCTCTTCTAGGGCAGCCTGGAGTTCTGACTTTTCTTGTTCCACCTGCTTCTTGGTCTTCTCCACTTCCTGAAGATTCCTGGTAGTTCCTGCGATCTGCTCGGTTAGGTCAGAGATTTCTTCTGCAAAGGACAGGCTTGGTGTAGGCTTCGTTTGACAGCACAGGCATTTGCCAGGCAGTTGAGGGGTAGGTGACTCATTCACAACATGTATATAAGAGACTATACAGGGAAGGCCTTTGGGTGACGTATCAGTAAGACGCAGGTGAAGCGACCCTCACCTGAACAAGGCAAGAGCACTATATAGCCCTAAAACTTCACCAACTACACAAAGTGGTCCCCAGAGGACTAGAGAAGAGAACTGTGGAGGAAGCACATAGACTCATAGTCTTTCGGATCTAGAAGAGGCTTGAGGGGCCATAGAGTCTTATTTAATTTTGAAGGTCAGGAGTCTGAGGTCCCAAGGGATTTAGGGACACGCCCAAGGACACAAAGCCACATAGGGACAGAGTCTGTGGAAATCTTGTTCTCTAACAGTGAACTTAGCCACCCACCGTGCCCTCTGTGCTTGAGAACAGGACTTTGCTGCTACTACGCCTTGCATTGGGAGAGTTCAGGACTTGGGGTAAACTGAGTAGATATGAAGATTTTATGTGATAGTGGGAAGGAGGAGGCATTTGGAGGTAGCTGTGGCTGCGTGGGGGAGGGAGAGGTGGCTGGAAGAGAAGGGGAATATTACCCACCTGTGGTGGGGGGAGAGCTCACCTTGCAGATTTTTATTCTCCCGCCTCAGCGTCTCTACCTGGTCCACCACCTCCTCATAGGCATTCCGCATCTTGAAGAGTTCAGTACTAAGTGACCTGGACTCTTTCTGAGCTGCTTCCAACTCAGTCTGACTTTCATCCACCTTTTGCTTCCACTCTGCAAGGACCTAGGAGATGACAAAGGGATGTGTGAGAAGCAGAAAGGTCCAGGGGACTTGTCATCAATGCCAAGGTTTTACCCTTGTATCCTTAGGGACCAGAGGGGCCTCCTTCTAGACCAGGGGCCTGCAAATCTGACATATCCCTACACTGATCTGATTGAGATGTTTACATCTCAAAATAAGCTGAATTAGCTTTAACTAAAAACAGAATTCCCTTTGGAGGGACCATCACAAAAGATGGTCCAAGTTCAAAACCCCCCCAAACTGGGCCTTGATACCGAAGGCCTCCCAGAATGTGTGTGCATCTGACACATGCATGTGGGCGTGAAAGACGGCCACTTTCATCTCTGCTACCATCCATCAGTAGGGAGGGACCTTATCAAAGTTCTTCTGCTTCTTGTCTAGGGCAGCACAGGCTGTGTGGGCCCGTTCCAAGTCCAGCATCAGGTCATCCACTTCTCCTTGTAGCCTCTGCTTGGTTTTCTCCAAGGAAGCACACTTGGAGCTCACTGCCTCTGTGTTTTCTTCTGCTTCCTGGAGTCTCTGGGCCAGTTTTTTCCTAAGAGAACCAGATTTTTAATTTTCTTGGCAAAGGTGGACTATTTCAGAAGTGTCAGGTCAGAAGAGAAACAAAGTGTATAAGGGATTGGCACATGGTAAGACCAAGACCTAGAGCAGTAGTGTTCAACCTTTTGGCTTCCCTGGGCCACACTGGAGAAAGAACTGTCTTGGGCCACACAGAAAATACACTCACACTAACAACAGCTGCTGAACTAAAAAACAAGATTGCAAAACTAGCTCATGCTACCATATATCATTAAATATCTCATAATGTTTTAAGAATTTGTGTTGGGCCACATTCAAAGCTGTCCTGGGTCACAGGTTATACATGCCTGACCTAGAGTCTGATGAATGGAGAGGATTGAAGTAGCATCTGAAGAATCCTGAAGGGCTTGGTGGCAAAGCAGGTCACCATGGAGGCAACAAGGGAACCAGGAAGACTGGACAGTACCACACACAAGGTACAGGGAGACCCTATCTGAATGCTTAGAAGCCCCAAAGACTTGGGAAGAGAGATGCACTAGGAAGAATTTGCTGTTTCTTCACTTGTGTCTTAGGGTCCCTTCTCCTATCGTAACCTAAGGCCCCGTACTTGGCCTCCTCCAGCTCCTCTGTGCGCTGGATGGCGTCTGTCTCGTATTTGGTTCTCCACTGCGCAACCTCGCTGTTGGCCTTGGACAGCGCCCTCTGCAGCTCGGCCTTGGCTTCCTGCTCCTCCTCGTACTGTTCCCGCAGCAGGTCACAGTCGTGGCGGGAGGACTGGAGGCTGTGGGCCAGGGCGTTCTTGGCCTGCGGAAGTACAGGGGCGACAAATAGCAAAAATATTTGACTGTTTTCCAAGTTAAGGAATTTTCATTTAAACCACCGCTTCCCATAGACCTTCACAAACTTTGCTATCACAGCATATCACCTCTTTTATTTACTTAAATTTTAAAAAGTTGATTCCTGTATTATCTTTAAATATATTTATTTAAAAAGTAAACCATTACACTCTAATAGATGGAAACCCATTAACATTTGCCAGAGCCAGAAGGTAACCATAAGAATAAATGCAATGGAAATAGAGTCAGGTTATCACCTTCTAACTGGGTACTTTGCTGCTGTGCCTCTGCCTGAAGCCTTCTATGTCTTAAAAAGAAAAAGAGCAAGTGCTAGAAAGATGGTATCCAAATCGAGACTGTCTCCTTGTCTAATCACAAGAATTGAAATGAAATTAGAAAGGGGGTAATTTTCTCGCTATTCAATGCAATGTTATGGAATGCTCTGATCATGAAAAAACCCAAAACTTATTTTAGTGTCAGTAGTGGGCTGTGTCCCCACACCAGCAAACTCTGCTCGCTCCTTCTGAGCAGGGAAGGACATGCCCACAGGCCTCCATCACTCACTTCTATCTGGTCGGGATGGACAGTTTAGCTCTCATCACTATGGTCACAGAACACTTTGTGGTGCTACCATCAAAGAAAGAGTTTTGTCAACCAAATGCAGTAATCATACATTTCATCCTTTTAAAACTTTTGCCCAGGAAGGAAAACAGTCTCTCTTGGATCCTGGCCAGAGGAGAGCCCCACTCCTATAATGGACCTTCTCATTACTTGATCAGGCTCTGGTTCTCACTTCTCCCCGCACCTGCCATCCACCAAAGACCCTTACCACATAACAAAGATGAGAGATAAATACAGCACTTGCTCTTTTTCAGACGGTGCTTGGGAGAATTCCAAAAGATTGCACTGTGAGTCTTAGCTGGTGCGTGGCAATCTCAGAATCACAATTATACACTTCTGTGGACTCCTGGATTCTCATTCTAATGCTTGAACACAAATCGGCAGCATTTACTAAGTACCTACAGTGTGCACTGTTCTACTGTGCATTGCACTGTTTACTACCACAGTGGGAAAAAATTCTTCCGGCCCTGGAGGAGTTTACAGATCAGGAGGGAGACATGGGCTATAGACATAAATATCTAGATATTCATAAAGAACATGATAATGATGTTTATGTTTATGCAGATGTCCTAAGGGTGCCCCTAAAACCATGCTGTCGATTTTGGGGGGGAAGGGAGCTTAGAATTGTGTATCAGGTGATACACAAAGTGTGATGGAAGAAATAGGAGGACGTTGCAAGGGGGGCTGGGATGAACTGCTGGGCAGAGTGAAAGAATATACAGAGGCAGAGATGGGCAAGTGGGTGCAGTGATGGAGAGGGGATGCCCATGGCCAGGGAGGAGAGTTTATGAGACCACACTGTGGGGGACAGAGGAGCCCAGGAGATGGAGCACCTTGAAAGAGTTTTCCATCTCTGAGGAAGGACATCCAATGCCAAGGTCCTCTAAGCTCCAAGACCGGGTTCCTTCCATACTCCAAGGCAGAGAGTAGCAGCACCAGACCTTGGGATGGAGCATTGCTTCCCACCAGCTCCCTGGATTCTCAGGCTATATACCAGTAGAAGAGTCCTTTACCTTGGTTTCTTCTTCCAGTTGCCTCTTAAGCTCCTCCAGCTGTTGGGTGAGGGCCTGCTTGCCTTTGGTTAGCTGCAAAACCAGAGCCTCCTTCTCTTCCACTTGGTGGGTCAGCTCCCCTACCAAATAGATGTGGCCCCCATGTCAGGCTGCCGCTCACCCCCTCCCGTGGCCGAGCTGGACCACAGCACCCTGCCCATCCTCACCATTTTGGGTCTGCAGTCTTGCCTTCTGCATGTTCAGATCATGGATTAACTGTGTCTGTTGGTCATCCTTGGCTTTGATTTCATTAAACTGGTCTTCCACAGTCCGGCACATCCTTTCCATGTTATTCTTACAAAAGAAAAGGTCAACACAAATGGGAAAAAATAATTCCTGGTGTCCTATTGAACTGGACAGTTGGATAGGTTAGCTTCTTGTCAAGTAAAATAAAAATACAGAACACATGAAGGTTCAGTTTTAAAAAATAATCATTTCAGGCTTGCTTTATTTTTATTTGTGATTGTTTCTTCATCACCAATAACTTGAAACATCAGCTTTTGGTATGTACTTCATGATTGGTAGACAAATCTTTCAGAAGATGATACTCAAAGGAATCCTGGAATCTTCTTATGATATAAATAATTCTATTGCCATGTGAATAATAATATCTTCTGACATGTCTGTTTGCAAGCAATATATTCAGGTGACAGTGTTGAGCATTTAATTATACAAAAATGGTGAAGGTAGCATGTAGAGATTTACCCACTGCAACCTCTAGTTGACTTGTATCTTTGTGAAGTTTGTTTAAAAAATCTTATACATGTTGTAGACTTCTTCCCTCCTCCCCCACCCATATATCATAAAATAAATATACTGAGCACATATTTGTCCTTAGACTTCCAAGTATGAAGCAGGAGAGGCAAGGATAGTAGATTCAAGGATGTCCTCAAGGAGCTTAGGACATCTTTGAGAAGGGGATACATGGGCATGAAATAATTACATTGAGGTAGTTGAAAAAGGGATGGAGACTCAACAAAGAGAAAAATCAAAGGATACAATGACTTAAAAAAACATAAGGTGAAATAAAGTACTTCGTCCATAGGATTTTAAAAGTGAGAACTGAGAGCATGAGCCAATGGTGCAGAGAGGGAGGCTGTAGGGTGGCAGCTCTGGTTATGGCACAGCAGGTGAGTGATGCTGGCGTTTCTTGTAACTTAGCCAACCTTACAACCTGGTCTGGCTTGGCTTGCAACAGGGGAGAGAGGTGAAGGCAAGGCGGGGAGGAAGGTAGGGAGGGGAAAAATCAACACAGACACATTTCTCAGCGGAAGGGAGAACAAAACAAAACAAAACATGGCAGGTAGAGAGAAAGGAGATGCTGTTAGGGAGCGAGGAAGAAATCAAAAGAATGAATAAGCAGTGTGAATCCAGATACTAAGTAAGGACAGCAAGAGGCCCCAAGGAGACCACCTCAATTCTCTGATCCATGTCTACCATTCCTCTTCTGTACAGACACCCCGACCTCTCTAGGAGGCCCATGGCCCCACATCTGGGCTCTCCATTTCGTGCAGCCCAGCCTAGCAGCCTGAAGTACAGCTCTGAGCTCTCCAGAAAAAAAGGCAGCACCTGAATCCAGGAGCACACAGTCCAATCTTTGCTTTGGAATCACACACAGAGGCTGGTTTCCCACAATGCTCAAACTGAATCATCTGTGCCTTCACTTGCATGGGCCCTGATTGCGCAAGGTGCTGTAGCTTCCACATAAGGAGGGGAAGCCAGTCACAAGACAGAACTGATTTCTAGGTAGGCATTTCTCACAAGTGGCGGAAAGAAGTCTGAGAAGACAGAACCACATTCTCCAAGGAGCCAGTAATCTGTGACTTATTTTTCTCATTCTAAATAAATATTTACGTGCATGCCTAATTTTGTATGCATATTTTCTGTATGTTTTCTTTAAGAGCCCCTCCCCTCCTAAGTTTTATATGCTTCAAGTACTATAAAACCTGGACCCACCCCCACTGTCAGTCATAATTCCACATTGGCTATGCCTCGAAGGTGGGCTAAGAAGGTAGCGTGTAGATGACCACACCCTTTGGTGCAATGCATCCACAGATTTACTTCTAGAAAATGCCACATGGATTGGAAGCTTCCTGAAAGGCTCTGGAAGGATGATGAGACCTTGAGTTGGAGTAGACCATTGCACTGAGCTTGACTGACTTGCATGAATTTGGGGAATTGGGAGCGAGCATAAGTGGGGAAATAGTTTCAGGTTGGAACACGCAGGTACCTTGGCTTTGGAGACAGTCTCCACGTTGCTCGCCAGGTCGTCGATCTCCATCTTCATCTCGCTCTTCTCCTTCTCCAGCTTCTGCTTGACCCTCTGCAGGTTGTCAATCTGCTCCCCGAGCTCGGCCACGCTGTCCGCGTGCTTCTTCCTCAGGGCGGCCGCCGTGGCTTCGTGCTGCAGGGTGGCCTCCTCCAGGTCCCTGCGCATTTTCTGGAACTCGGCCTCCCGCTTCTTGTTCATCTCAATCTGGACTGACGTGGCCCCACTGGCTTCTTCCAGGCGCTCGCTGATCTCCTCCAGTTCCCGGGCCAGATCTGCACGCTGCTTCTCAATCTTGCCTCGGATTGTGTGTTCTGCTTCAATCTCTTCCTCCAGCTCTTCCGTGCGGGCCTGAAAGGGTCATTGTATCAGGAATGCTGTGTGTGTGATGGGGGCAATGGCTCACTTGGGGAGGGATGGGGTATGGGCATTGTAAAGGAAGAATCCATTGTAACATTAGTGAAAAAATCTTGGCAGCAATCTAAATATCCATCAGTAGGGGAATGGTCAAATTCAGTGTGATGGAGCCATGTTCTCCAGGCATCCATGAAGCAGATGTCAACCCATGTCTACCATGGACAGCTCTGTGGGACCTACTGCTACGTGAAAGGAGCAAGGTGCAGAGCAAAAGTCTCAGTGTGACAATATTTTTATGTCTCTATACACACATATATTTCTATGTATATTCACATATGTGCTGTCTGGAAAAAATCCAGTCATCAATGACTCTAATTTTCATATTACATGGCTGGGTACTTTCTGGACAGACCTCGTGTGTGTGTGTGTGTGTGTGTGTGTGTGTGTGTGTGTGTGTAAAACACGTCATATGTTTTGGGGGTCTTAAATGGGTACATAAATCCATAGCAAAATATCCAGAAAAATGCACATCTAACTGAAACAGATAGTGATTTCTGAGATAATGGTGAGGGCACTGAGGTGAAGGGTGGGGATCAAAACACCTTTATCAATAATATTCAACCTTACTGGTCATACTTTAATTATTTTCAAGGACATCTACTTATGTGACTTAAAAATTAAAATATTAATTTGAAAAATCAAAGGGGAGGACAGGACATTCCCTCCAGCTCCAAGGGGAGGCAGAAAATAAGAAGCTAAAGAAACAGAGGAGCACAGGGCAGGGAGGTGTTGACAAAGGGGTTTCCAGGGTCCGGAAGTTCCCACACTTGCACCTGCAGTTCCTTAATCTTCTTTTGTAACTGCAGACTGTGAACTTGTTCGTCATCAATTTTGGTTTGTAACTGACTAATTTCAAACTCCTTCCTGCAAATAGAGACATACGTATTTTAAAAGAACATAAAGTTCAAGACTTTTAAAGGGGAAAGTGCTTTTGAGCCCAAACACAGAGGTGAACATGAAAATGAAATATCTACTTCTCCAACTTCTCCTCTACTTGATGCTTGTCATTTTCTAGATCCACGATGGATTCCTGAGACAGTTTCAGGTCTCCTTCCATCTTCCTCTTCATTCTCTCCAGGTCCGCCCGCAGCTTCCTCTCCTGCTCCAAGCAGCCCTCAAGCTGGGAAGCAATGGGTGGCAAAGGTGGGACCTTGCTGGCCAAATTAATTAGCTGGGTCCCTCAGCCCACTGCTTTCCTGGGCTCCCTTAGGTATTCCACCTCCCCAGCCCCCACCCCACCCCCGCCACCTGCTCATGCTTCTGTCTTCCAGCAAAGGCTCCCCTAGGGATCTGGGGCCCTTGGAGGCTTGGTGGCACCTCTTTCAGCCGAATCCCACTTGACCTGTGCTGAACCACATTCCCCAAAGAAACAATGGGCCCGTGGGCTGCTCGCTCTTGCCCAGACAGGAACAGGCGGACTCCTGGGGACAGGTACTGCTACAAGGGTGCCTGTGAAGGTCTAGGCTGCACACCCTCACCACTCCCCTACTTACAACATGCAACCGTGGGAGCCTTGGGCAAAGAATGCATGCACATGCGCACACGCACTCACTTGCACTCATGGAGGGGGGCTGGGCGTAGGAGTGGGGCACACCTGGCTGGCCTCAGGAAAATTAAGGTGATCTGGTGAAGTTGTAGCCACAATTGTGAGTGAAACCTGAAACCTTCTGACTTGGCTCTTACCTCAGTAAATGAATACAATGTGATGGGGGTGGGAGTGGGGGTGGGGAGGGATGGTAATTTTCATGGTCACACATGGAACTAATTTTTAACAATGTGAGAATGGGATTGGAGCTTTTGGAAGACAAAGGACCTAGAAATGGATGCTAATGATGACAAAGACGAGGATGATGATATCAGCAGTTAATGGTTTTCCTAACACTCCACCTGCTGAGCTTTCCATGGAAACCTCCCAAGGAAGAGCTAGTTGTATTTCCATTTTACAAGGTGGGAACTGAGGTTCCAGAATTGAAGCGGCTCTCTCAGCATTCCAGATGTGTTTGGAGTGGGCTGAGCTAGCAACTGAGTTATTCTGAGTCCAGAGTCTGGACACTCAACCCCTGTGCCCAATTCAGACCCTGCATTCCCTGAGTTTCTCTACAAATAATAAACATCACAACATTGCAGTCAAGTATCCTCACATCATCCACTTGCTGCTCCAGCTTGATGTTTATTTTGATGAGACCATTGACTTTGTCTTCTTCCACCTGGAGGTCATCCAGTGTTTGCTGATGGGCTTCCAGCAGAGATTTCTTCTCCTTGGTCAATTTGGAAATCGTTTCTTCCAGGGCCGTCATTTCTTCGGAAAGATTCTTTACCTAGGAAAGTGTCAACACCAATCGAATGTTGAAACAACTAAACCAGAAGTTTCTAGAGAAGGCTATTGATTATGTCATGGAAGGACACTGTCTAATGCAAATATGCTGTCTTTGAAGGGCAGCACATCAATCTATACTCATCACAACACATCCACAGGAGTCTGTTTATTAGGTGGGCTAATTGGGGTTTAGAATGAGGCAGGAAGGAGAAGGAGAAGTTTGAGGTACACTCAGAAAAATCCAGCGTGGACCCTCCACCTCTCCCTCACCACAAACAATATTTCTACGAACATTCTTATGTATGTCCCCATATAGACCATAGGAAAATTCCCTGGACTCTACACCCATGGGTAGAAACACTGGGTTGAAGGATATGTGGATTCTTAATTTGACTAATTATTTCCAGATGGCTTTCCTGAAGGCTGCATCAGTCTATACTCTACTAACAATGTGTGAGGGTCCCTTTGCCCTCCGCTCCCTGCCAATCCTTGTCATTATCTAGCTTTCTGTCTCCTTCACCTCCACCCTCCCTCATCTGCCTGGCTCTTGTGTAATAGGTAGACATTCTTGCTTGCTCTTCCCATGTCAAGTGTGGTGAGAAGCCGAGATGAATAGGACTCAAGGATCTCTTGCTTTGTGGAGGGAATGTTGGAGCTGGAAGTTTGTGGTACAATCAGGTGGGCAGGGGAAGGGGTGAGAAAACCTGCAGGGTAGAGAGAAAGGCAGAGAGGGCAGAACCTGATGTGGCCTAACTGCCCATCTACCTGCTCCTGCCTCTCACTTCCAGGCAATGTTGGGTTAATGGGGGTCCTACTCCACCCATCTCATCCCTGATTCCAGAGGGAATCAGGATTGTTCAAGAAACTGGGGGGATCCCTTGGATTGGCACACCTTGTTCTCTGTGGCATGCTTCTCCTTTTCCACCTTTGCGAGGGTCAATTCCAGGTCATCAATGTCTCTTTTGAGAGAGGAGCAATTGTCTTCCAGGCTCCTTTTCTTGGCCACCAGCTCAGAATTCATCTCCTCCTCCTCTTCCAGTCTCTCATTCAGCTCCTTGACTTTTGCTTCCAGCTGAATCTTGCATTTGATGAGCCCCTCACACCGTTCCTCTGCATCCATCAGGTTTTCCATTTCCTGAAAGAACCAGAGCATTACATTTTGATCCACCCCTAGACAAACCCTATCCAGGAGTGGATGGCTTTGACCTCCAAAAGCCCATTAACCAGACCTAAGGAATGGGTCACACTCACGCTCACATGCACCTGAGCACACACACTTATTTATCATCCACATACTTTTTTTTTTAACTGCTGAGGACATTATCCATTTAATAAAAATTCACCTATAATAATTTCAAACACAGACATCACGAAGTCTATAAAGCCTCTGCAGGTCAGCCAATTTTGGACACTCCTCCATCTCACTCTTTCTACTACCACCAGCTGACAAGTGACTCATCTCCTCTGTGCGATCACAAGCTAACTAATATTTTCAAAACATTACTACTTTTTAAACTTTCAACAGAAATGTGCTGCCTATGTCTCCTTAGCCCTGTCTTGAGCCACAGAACAGAAAATTAGACAGGAGTGAGGGATTAAATAAACACACGTCCCAGGACACTCTGCAATGAGTCTTCAGGACAGGCGAAGGTTAGTTCTGAAACTTAATCGAGCTACAGCTTCTCGTACAAGAGCATCTTAGGAATTGGACAAGTGTTTCCAGGTTATGGATGAAAAGAAACCTCCAAGAATAAGCACATGTGTTTACAGAACATGAGCTGTGTGCTAGGCATTTTACACCCAGGGGCTCATCCGATGCTTCCAGCAACGCTGGGATGTGGGTACAATTATTATGCCCATTTTACAGAGGAGAAAACTGAGACACAAAGACGCTAAATAACTTGCCTGAGGTCACACAGCTATTAAATGAAGGATCTGGGATCTAAACCCAGTGCTCTAGTTCTAAAACTTGTTCTCTTGCCCCTTATGATTGGGAAAGTGCTCTTAATAACCACATTATACCACCTGGGAAGGTGAAAAGGGGAAGAGAAAATGTTTTGCACATTAGGCAAAAGGTGAAGGTATTTGGGAGTTTATTAAAAAGGGCAAACGATAAATGTCTTAACTCTGTAAAATGATACTACTACATGGCTAGTGTTACACGCGGTATATATGGCTTCGTTTTCTCCATTTCTTTGATAAAAAATGTATTTCATGCAAATCACAACCACAATGAGATACCACCTCACACCTGTGAGAATGGCTATTATCAACAAGACAAGGAATAACAAGTGCTGGAGAGGATGTGGAGAAAAAGGAACTCTGGTACACTGCTGGTGGGAGTGCAAACTGGTACAACCACTGTGGAAGGCAGTGTGGAGGTCCCTCAGAAAATTGGGAATGGAGCTACCATTCGACCCAGCAATCCCCCTTCTGGGGATCTACCCAAAAGACTTGAAAACCTTTGTCCGCAAAGACTTATGTACCCCAATGTTCATCGCAGCGCAGTTCACAGTGGCCAAAACATGGAAAAAACCAACGTGCCCTGCGACAGATGACTGGATAAAGAAGCTGTGGTACATATACACAATGGAATATTACTCAGCTGTAAGAAAAGATGAAATATTGCCATTTGCGACAAATGGATGGACCTGGAGATCATCATGCTTAGTGAAATAAACCAGACAGAAAAAACAAAGAACTGTATAACTTACTCATATGTGGAATATAAAACTGAAAACAACAAAGAAACAAAAACTTATGGACCCAATCAATAATTTAGTGGTTCCCTGAGGGTAGGGAGCAGGGTGGGGAAGGAGTGTGTGGGAGTCAAATACATGGTGATGGAAAGAGACCTGACTCTGGGTGATGGACATATAATGTAACACATAGACGATGATGTAGAATTGTATACCTGGAACCTATGTAACTTGTACTAACCAATGTCACCCCAATAAATTTAACAACAAAAGAATGTAAAAAAAAAATTAAAAAACATATTTCTTTAAAGTATTTTTTACTATAAGCATGTTATTGAAAATCATGAATATAAAATTACTCTTTCTACTTTGAATTATTTAATTTTAGTGTTATTTTTAAAATGGACAACATGATTTTAAAAATACTTGGTACATTCCTGACAGCTTTTATGATGATGACACACAACCGCTCATACCCACATAAAATAGATCTAACAGGGAGAAATCAGGACGGCAGAAATTCACTTCGCAGACACATTTCCCAGCATGCTCTGCTTCCTCTAAGCTGGCGGCGTCCGGGTGGGGGCGGCCTTTATTTATTTGTTTCTTTATACTGGTAGGGAGGTGCAGCAATACTCTACATGACCACTGGGTGGCACCAATGTCCCTTGAATGGACAACGGACACGGCCTCACGATTGGTCCTCGTTTTCAATTCCTAAGGAGGTACTTACAGACTGGACTTGCAGCTGGAGGTCATTCTTTTCCTGCAGCAGGGACACCATTTTCTCCTCCAGCTCCTTCCGACGAGCCTCAGACTTGGTCAGGTCTTCTTTGGTCCTCTCGAAGTCTTCCTTCATGGTGGCCATCTCCTTCTCAGCCTCTGCACTCTTCAGTAGGGGTTTGATTTTGAAGAACAGGTTCATCCAGGGCCAGTGCTTGACATTCATGAAAGAGCGGATGTTGTACTGGATGCAGAAGAGGGACTCCCTGTACATCCGTTAGGACTGGGGTTAGGAACTACAGCAAAGTAGTCTCATCCTCACCCCCGGGACCTACACCCTTCCTGGTTAGGTGGGAAGGAGGAGGTACAGCCAAGGTGTGCAGATCCTATGGAACCCAGAGTAGGTTCTGCAAATGGGGGCAGAGGAAACAGCACACGCAAAGGTTGGGAGGTGAGTGAGGGCGTGGACGGTTTGTGGATCTGCCATTCACCTGGCTTCTGTGATACTCTTACAGTATTTTGCCACAGTGGGCTCCCTCTTTCCACGTGAATGTTGGTGTGTGCCAGAGCCTGTCTTTGGTCCACTGGTCTTCTCCCAGACTCTTGCCCAGTAAAACTGATCTGTTTTCTTAATTTTCACTGTTGCCTATATCCAAGTGACACCAACGCTGTTTTCTACTCATCATCCCCCATTGCTTCATATCACAAAGCTCATGGGTACTCAAAACTTACTTTTCCTTCCTTTAAAGGGGCCCCTGGGGTTCCCTGGTAGTGTAGTGGCTAGGCTTCGGTGCTCACAACACCATGGCCCGAGTTCAATTCCCAGCCAGGGAACCCCCCTATCCCCCCAAAAACTGGCCTCTTCTTTGGGATACTTTCTTTTATTTCTGCACTGGCTTCCATTCACTCCACAAAGCTCATTGCCTGGAAGATATTCTTTGGCTAATACATATTGGTGGCCTGTATTGGTGGCTAAATAGGGTATCAGGGCTCTGGGGAAAATGGGTTTCCTCCCAAATTCCCCTGTTCTTAGAATTCCTGCACATAACCAACCATCGATGATGCTATTCATTCTGCTGAAATATTGAAGGAGTGAGACTAATAATATTCCTTCAATTTATTTCTTCCTCTCTTAGCCATTTACTATTTCCTAATTCAGGTCCTTGTCATCTTTTACTTGGACTTTTGCCACAACCTGGCCATGGCCCCTCTTGTGGTCTTACTTCTGCTCTCCTTATAGCTGTCAAGGTGACCTCTCTCAGTTGCAAACCGGATCGTCCCACTCATGTCCTTATACTGCTTCCACAGCTCCCCGTCAACCAGATAATCCAGTATCTTATTAACATGGTACATGTGGATCTTTGCTGCCTGCCTTGGAATCCTTGCTTCAAACACTGTGATCTGCTTGTGGGTCTCCCTCCCATGCTACCTAAGCTTATCTCAGAAAGTTTTTTTTTTTCTTGCTGACTCCTTTGTGCCAACTCCAATCCCCGACCAGGTTGGGGACTTCTCTATAGTCCTCCATTGCCCTGGGTATAACTCTGATGTTGTATTGGTCACAGGCATTAAAATTAGCCATGCATATGCCTGCTTCCCACTCATTGTGAGCTCCTGGAGGACAGCATTCATTTCTGTAACCCCAGTGCCAAGCAGAGTCCCCGGCATGGAATTCCTGCTCAGTAAATGTTGGTGAAACGGACAAACAAGGACATTAACATCTCCAGACTAACATCAGGAAGTGATAATCAGCTCCTAAGTAGGAAGGGCAGGGGGAGGGGGAGGTCCTCATCACCTTCTCTCCATCATCTTCTTGAACTCCACCCGCATCAGGTACCCCCTGCACAGGGCCTGTGTGCGTGTCATCAGAGTCACTAGCTTATCATCCCTCATCTCCTCCAAAAGTCCCAGGAGCCCAGCTTTGAAGAACACCTGTGTTAAAGGAAAGAGAGCCCTGCTTTGTTGTCAGCAGGTGTTCAACCCTGGGTGCCCATGAGATCCTGTTTCTGCCCAACCCCAACCCTTGACCTTTGAACTTTGAGTTGGGGCTGGCAGCCATAGGCTCCCAGGACTTGTTTCTCGGTGGTCTGGTCTCTGCAGCAGGCCCTCCTGTGTCTTGTTCCAAAGTGTGTTCCAGGCTCCACCAACCCACATGGACATATTCTGACAGAGCTCACATGCAGGAAGCAAAGTGAGCCCAGAAAGTGACCTCAGAGCTCATGTGTGCCCTGATTAGGACAGATTCACAGACTTCTGTCTTCCTATCTTCCTCTCTCTCTGCCCCTCTGAGAAGGCTGGCCCCACCTCAGGCTCATTCACCCACTGTCCAGCTTCCCCTCTTCTCACCTTGGTGTGGCCAAACCTGTACTGCTCCCGGTCCACATCGATGGAGTTTAGAAGCTTCTCAGAAGCATTTTTACTGTCAATAAACTGCCCTTCTGGAATGGCACTGGCATTGAGGATCCGGTACCTGAGGAGGGAGCATGGAGGGTCAGTTCCTGGGCCAGTGGGGTCTGTTAGCAGCTGGCGGGGAGGGGCAGAAGGGCCTCTGGCTGCACAGCCCTTTCCCGAGGGCTGCATCCTGCTGCTCACTGCTCAGGCCCCGGGTCTCAGAGCCCTGTGAGAGTCCAGCCCAGGCATCCTGCAGAAACCCAGGCCACGAATGCCACGAATGCCCAGGGCAGCCCCACAGTAAAGGATTATCTAGCCCTCATGGTCCATAGTGCCAAGGTGGAGAACCTCTGGTCTAGGGTCTCAGTCAGGTTCGAGGATCTGGGCTGTGACCTTGAAAAGACACTTTGTGCTTGCTCAGTTCTCACTCTGGGCAGGGGATCACCCCAGCCCCAGTAAAAGATGAAGCCCATGACACCCTGGGGGTCTGTGAGCCCACCACAAACCCAATCCAAAGAGTACCTTTGGGGAATGGGAAAGGTGCCCTCAAAAGGAAAGAGATGCAAGGACAGGTGACCTACCGCTGTTTGAAGTCTGCATAGAGGATCCGGCTGGGGAATCCTTTCCTGCAAATGCGGATGCCCTCAAGGACCCCATTACAGCGTAGCTGGTGCATTACCAAGTGGTGGTCCATCACACCTGGAGAGAGAGTGTCCCGGGGTATGTTGGTGGCTTTTTCATTGTTTTCTTTGATGGTCTGGGCACCCACTCATTCTTGTAATAATAATAATTATTATTATACATGACAGATAAAATTTACCGAGTGTTCACAATGTACACAGCCCTGTTTTAAATGCTTGAGGTGTACTCATTCATTTAGTTTTCACAACTCTCTAAGGCAGGTTATATGAGTTAATATTTACAAAGTGAGTGAACACTTTGTAAGTGCTCATTAAATAAATACATGACTGAATACCTAACTAAATGAATAAATGAATGAATACGAGTTTTCTGCTTGCTTTTGTGGAACAGGAAGCTAAAGTACTCGGCTTAGGGTCCCATGAGTAGTAAAAGGTGGAGCTGGGATCTCTTTCCATGACCACCTAACTCCTCTGCTCACTTGCAATGTTGCCGAGGCAGGAAAGTTACTTGCAGGCCAGAACCCCACATTTGGGATAGAACAGCTTGACTGGAGAGTGAGCTACCTTGTGTCCACAGCTCTGTGTGACAGTTTATGCTTTTGATGACAAGCGACCCTGACACACAGCTGTACTCTAAAGATACTTGTGAACCCAAGACTGGGTTGTGGCTAAAGGCCTACTGTACGGCAGTGTTCCCTCTATATGTGGTCTCATTCTCAGTTTCTCATTTGTAGAATGGAAAGCTTTATTCTTAACCCGCAGAGAACTGTTGTAAGTGGTAGCGATACTAAAATAAAGTGAATGGAATACAGAAAAGAGTGGTTACTGATGTTGTTTTTCTTATGGAATACCTAAGATAATTATTTGCCTGATCTGGTGGTTTTTCACTTTGGGGGAAAGGTCCTTAAAGAGCCCTTCAAGAATCTTATAAAAGTTATGCATCTAATGTGTCTATGTATGTACATGCGTGCAATCCTTTGGATACGATTTCGTATTAGGGGTGCCAAATAAAATACACAAGATGTCCAGTTGAAATTGAATTTTAGATAAACAGTGAATAATTTTTTAGTGTAAGTACATGCCAACTATTGCATAAGTCATACTTATACTAAGATATTTTTCATTGTTTATCAGAATTCGAATTTAATGGGGTGTCTGGTGTTTTTGTTTGCTAAATCTGACAGCCATATTTCATAGATTACTTAGACAAATGATAAAGACTATAATGCTTTCCTCAGGAAAACACATGTGCATGTACACACATGCACATCCACACACATGCACACCCACACACCCACACATGCACACAAATGCACACACACATGCTCACAAATGCACACATGCATATATGGACACAGGTGCACACACACACCTATATACACACAGGTGTGCATGCACACCCATATACACAATCATGTGTGCATGCACACCCACAGAATTTTCATACATTTCAAGAAGTCCTGTTCTGTTAGATTCTTACTCACCAGGAGTCTTGGTTTCATTGGGAATCAGACATCGTACAAAGTGAGGGTGAGTGCTCCTTAAGTTGGTCATCAATTTGTTTAAATTTTCCTGTGACACAAACCAGAACACACATCTTTACCTCAGCACATGCTATTTCACTGGGCAAAAGAACAACTGAATGTGGGAGCTGCCAAATCACGAACCCTGAACACAGCCGACACAGTCTGGAAAGAGGAACCCTTCTTCTTCCCGCCTTTCTTGCTTCCTCCAGCATCACCTGGAGACAGATAGAGAGGGCGTATTAGGGGCAGGATGCCGTGAGGGCCTTCCTAAACCACCTCTCCCCAGTCTTGACAGTTTGGGTTTTCTTTTGACATAAGAGGCTTGAGGGCATTTTGCTTTTTTTGTTTGTTTTTTTAATGTACTTCCAGACTACTCAGATTTAGCAACACTCATCCTTGACACTGTGGGAATCGGGGTGTGGGGTGTGGGTGGCATTTAACTGGGAGTATGACTTAGATTCTCAGTAGCCAAGGAGAAACTTCCTTTAGAAATCAGACATGAACTCCAGCCAAATAGTTGGCGAGATTGAGATTCCTCTTGAAGACTTTCATGAGGTTTTCTCCTTAATGCTTGAGTCTCCATTTATGAGTATCTCTCAACAAGGAAGTAACTGAAAGTAATACAACCGAAGTTTCTTGAGAATATTCTACCAGTTACTTTTTTTTCCTAAGAAGAAACAATCCAATTTGCCAACTTAATTTGGAGTCAGTGATTTTGGGTCTACTTTTTCTAAATGGCTCAATTTCAGATTTAGGCTCTCATATATAGGGTCCGGCAGAAGTAACACATGGACTTAAGTTATGATTTTATTACAAAATCATAAGCTTATATGGTTATGATTTTGTAATAAAAGATTTGGTATAGATTACCAGCTCATAAAAAAGGAGCATTATGGTTATAATTTTGTAATAAAATCGTAACTCAAGTCTGGGCGTTACCTCTGCCAGACCCTGTATAATTAAGATTTAATCCTAGGGGAAATGTCATGCCTCAGTTTCCCTCTTATTCCTCTCATTCTACTCTCCAATTCCCAGGGTTGAGCAACAATGTGAGTTTGGTTGGTAGAGAGGGAGGAAAGCCACCTCCCCAGATTCACACCAACGTAGGACCTATATTTAGAGTCTTGATATTATCTCTAAGTGAGGTTATGCAATATAGTTCCAGAGATACCTTGATTAGATTAAAAGAAGATGGTATTTACCATTTGAGTTTAAACTTGTGCCTAGTTTTTATCTTTCACTGCTCAGAGTACACTAGACATCATTTTTTACAAATTAATTATAGAAGAAATGATTATATTGCATATATTTGCAAACTGAAGACACAATCTTGTTACATTTATGCATTTAAAATAGCCTATGATTTTTAAACCGTATTTTGGCAATTACTTTAAAAATATGTACGGGAATAACCTTAAAAGTGATACAGGTTTATGCAGTCACCTTGGAAAACAATCTAGAAGTTCCTTAAAAAGCTAAACATAGAGTTAGCATATGACTCAGCCATTCCACTCCTAGATATATACCCAGGAGAACTGACAACGTAGTTCCACATAGAAACTTGTGGAAATAGGGTCATAGCAGCATTATTCACAATAGCCATGATATGGAAACAACTCAAACTTTTATCAACTAATGAGTAGATGGACAAAATGTGTAAAATCTACACAATGGAATATTACTCATATATAAAAAGAAGCAAAGTACTAATACATACTAGAACATGGACAGAACTTGACAACGTTAGGTTAAGTGAAAAAGGACAGACACAGAAGACCATATAGTGTAAGATTTCATTTCTATGAAATGTCCAGAATAGGCAAATCCATAGAGACAGAAAGTAGGCTAGTCATTGCTGGGAGCTGGGGTACGGGAGAGTGAGAAGTGACTGCTAATTCACTTATTCCTGAAAATTTTCTTGAATTAGATAATGGTAATGGTTGTACAGCCCTGTAAAAACATGAAAAGTCACTGAAGTTCTGAAAGGACAAATGTTAGGGTACATGAATTATATCCCTATTGCAAAAGAAATTATTAAAGAATGTGGTATTGGCTGTCACCTCTACTGAGAGATCTCATTTAGCTCCAAAGGTCTCACATCTCTTAAGGAAGAGGAAGACCAGGAGAAAGAATAATGGAGATCAGAGACAGACAAAGAAATAAGGCTCCACCTGAAGCTTGCATTTGACCACTGGTTCTTTATAAGCAGCTTTGGGTTATGCATGTTTACACAGAGACGTCTACAGTTTCAGGGGTGGGAGAAGAATCTCACCTGCTTCTGCACCAGCATAGTTAGAAAAAAGGAAGGACAGCAGCTTCAGTGAGGACTTCTGGTACAGCCCCACCACAGTCTCATTCAGGGGGTCCTTGTTCTTGTCAAGCCAGCCCGCAATGTTGTAGTCCACGGTGCCCGCGTAGTGCACCAGCGAGAAGTGGGCCTCGGCCTTGCCTTTGGCAGGCTTGGGCTTCTGGAAGTTGTTGGACTTGCCCAGGTGCTGGTCATACAGCTTGTTCTTGAAGGAAGTGTCTGTGGCCTTGGGAAACATGCACTCTTCTTCCAGGATGGAGAAGATGCCCATGGGCTAGAAGGAGGATAACAACATTTCATACTAGTACATGGTGATGACCTCATTGTATTATGCAGAAACGAAAGACGACTTTCTTGGTACCACTGCTCTGTTTCTGGGAACCCTGGAATGCAAGTGCTGTGCCAGCAAGGCCCTTGGTCTGTTTGGTGTGATGACAAAACAGTGCTAGAAGTATAGTATGTGCTTAATTAATTCTTGTTGAACAAAAGAACATGAAATGAAATTATGTGTATATTCATAAAATGTAGCTCACTATTAGCAATAGCTTTACAAAAAATGTAAAGTTATGTACAAAGACATAATGTAATATAAGTAATATTTTAAACATTAGTGTGTGGAATTCTCAGTAGCCACCTGAGAAAGATAAACTCACTCCAAGATGACCAGTGCTCAAAACATGATGGGAATTCCTCTTAAAAAGTTAATGCCATCTGTTGTTTTCATAGTAACTTTCCCCCAAGAACCCCATTGCACCATGGTCCTTCCTCCTTGGGTCTTTGGACAAGTCAGAAAGGTGTGAAATGCCACAGTCCCTGTTGTGCTCCCATCACATTCTTGGTAAGCTGACCAGACATCCTGTTTTAAATAGGACATAAAGCAATGGTACTGTCCTGTTTTAAATGGGATATCTGGTCAGCCTACTGACACATTGCATTTAATTTAGTGGGACTAGGCTGATCATACATACTGTTGTTTTCTGTCCTGTTTAAAATGGGGCATCTGGTCACCCTAACTCTTGGGTATAACTGAGCTCTGATATCTTAACCACCCATGTAGGTCTTCAAGTATCTCAGCAGATTGTGGGTGCTTTCCAGACATTTGCCCCTTATGCACAGAGGATTCGGCTATGTGAAGGCTCACAGCCTGGGGCAGTGGGGTTAGAGGCAGCAATGTATTAGCAGGGAAGAGTTAGAGCAAAGAGGGGACGGTCCCAGCCAAGGAGGAGCTGTGTACTTGGGGAGTAGCATTTATTTCTTTACCTTCTCGATGAGCTCGATGCAGGCAGCCAGGTCCATCCCGAAGTCAATGAACTCCCACTCGATGCCCTCCTTCTTGTACTCCTCCTGCTCCAGCACGAACATGTGATGGTTGAAGAACTGTTGCAGCTTCTCGTTGGTGAAGTTGATGCACAGCTGCTCCAGGCTGTTGAACTGGGTGTTTCAAATACCAAACTGTTTGCATGAGTTGGGAAAACCCAGTGGGGACTCAGCAAAGCAGACACAAAGTGGAAGGGCCTTTTCAGGCCAGCCATTTACCCAAATAACTCACATCAAAGATCTCAAAGCCGGCGATGTCCAGGACCCCGATGAAGTACTGCCTGGGCTGCTTGGTGTCCAGCTGCTGGTTGATGCGGGTGACCATCCACAGGAACATCTTCTCATAGATGGATTTGGCCAGAGCACCCACTGAGTTGGTCACCTTCAAGAAGGATCACCCACTCAAACCTCAAATTAGGTTTTTTGTGGTTGAATTAAGTTGAAACATGTACAGTCGACCTCTTGAAGGTTAGAAACAGTTGGAAATGGACCATTTCATAGAGTACAACCTGATGTTAAATATTTCTTGAGTCATTTGCCCAGTTCATGATGTCCTTCGTTCTCTACGAACGATTCCACTTACAAAGATAGTTTTCTAACAACCATGGTCATAGTGCGTGACCCTAGCCCTTGCCACACTTACTTGAACCAGAGGTGGGCATTTGATCCAAGTTAGGTTAAAGAGAGAGTCACTCCTGAGAATTTGGAATTGGATGAAAAGACCCTGAACTCAGTGTCAGGGTGAGGCTGGAACCACAGAGATAAAACTTGAGAGCTATGAAGTGGCCATGGACAGGAGAGGTGGAGAAAGCCTCTCTGCCTACTGAGGACCCAACAGAGAACAGAGCAATGACATCCCTTGGAGCCAGGCAACCTCTAGGGGGCTCATCAGTTCCTGACTCCATGCCCTCATGACACCCAGTGTCATGATTTGCACCTCTTGATTTGCACCCCTTCATTTGTCCCTGAGGCCTAAGAATAAACTCCTTCTTAATGCTGAAGCCAGTTTCACATGTATTTCTGATACTTGCAACCAAAGAAATTTTAAGATGATGGTTGAAATCACAAAATACCCGAATCACCTGGGGTCAGAACATCTCCATTACCTGCTGGACATTTTGCCCTTTTGTGACATATTCATTCCCAACCTTCACCCTTGGACAGCACAGGCCTTTGAGCATTTCTGCAGAATTCAGACCCATCAGGTATCCAGCTTTGTCAGCCACTAAAGGAAAAAAAGAAATGGCCTTGTACATAACAGCAGTTGCTAAGGTATCTATTCAGGTGCTGGGTTCCCCCAGAAATGTTTTCTGTAATCCTTTTTGATGTTTTTATATTCTGTGTAAGCCCCACCTTGTCCACTCTGTGCTCCTCAGTCCCAAGCACATTCCTTTCTGTTTCCTTGCTCATGACATTTCTTCTGACTAGACTGCCCTCCCACCTACACCTTTCAGAGTCCTACCTATCCATCAAAGTCCGTGTCAGTGCCCCCTTCCCTCAGGAAACCTTTCCTGATTACCGCAATTGGAAGTGCTTCCTGCTTTGATACTCTGAGTCCCCTGTAATATATTAATAACATACACCACTGTGATAGGCAGGATTCCAAGATGGTCCCCAAGATCTGCACCTCCTGGTGTACATTCCCTGTGTAATCCTCTCTACATGTGTGTGTGTGTGTGTGTGTGTGTGTGTGTGTGTATGTGTGTGTGTGTGTATAGCCTGTTCATATGATCTGGTATTATTCCTATAATGAAGTTACTAACCAGTTGACCTTGAGTTAATAAAATGAGATTATTCTGGGCAAACCTAATTAAGTGAGCCTTTATGGACAGTAATAAAATCATATATATTTTCCTGGCCTATTGTTCCCTTCTATCATATGGAGTTCAACACACTGCTTCACACAGAGTGAGGATGTTATGAAAGGTAGAATTATTAGGGATAAATCAGCCTTATACTCATAGAGCTTGTGTCTCACACACGAACACAGGTGCACAGTCACATCCAGTGCCCTTCTCAGTCAGTTACCTTCGGTGCCATCTGGCTCAGCTTGCTCCTCACGCTGCTTCTGCTTGAACTTCATGTTCCCGTAATGCATCACGGCTCCTGTGAGTTTATAGATGCCAACTTTCTCCTCGGAGCTGAAGCCCAGGATGTCAATGGCATTCTGGGAATTTAAAAAAGGACAGGCCTCACCGTTGGACTCAGGGATCCAAATGCAGCTTTTCCCTGGCAAAGACTTCATCATTTGTGTATAGCACGTGAGAGCACATGGAAGTGCTCAATGAATTGAGTTATTGCTATTATTATTGTTATTAGTCCTGTAGATACTTCCCAAAGCTAAAGGCCAGAGGCCTGCCAGGCCTGCTGATGAGGTAGGTGCCTAATGTGAGCCGAAGGGGTAGGCAGCAGGAGGAATAGAGTGGCTACTACGCAGCCCGTTGTTTTCTCCCGCTTTATAC
This sequence comes from Lyroderma lyra, assembly GCA_004026885.1. Lineage (NCBI taxonomy): Eukaryota > Metazoa > Chordata > Mammalia > Chiroptera > Megadermatidae > Lyroderma > Lyroderma lyra. The sequence continues at coordinate 23,229 of PVJL010000470.1, read as the reverse complement.
TTTTCTGCATTTTCTAAACTTCCTTAAAGAACTGTGTAGATGGTTTTATAACCCAAAACTTCCAATAAAACCTTTAAACACCTCATACATTCCAAAATTTACTCCAAAATGCTAGAGAACCAAAGTCTTGAGAACTTTCTATACTCCCCCATTCTGGAGTCTTCTGACATGGAGCTGAGTGGGGTGGGGGACAATTCTCTGCGATCTTGGGTCTAATCACTTAACAGCCCTGGGTCCCAGCTCTTTTATTAGATCATGAATGTGTCTCTCAGTTCATAAATGGAATAATTCTATGCTTAAATAAATAAGTAAACACAATGCTTACATCAGTGGCCAACAGTTCTTCACTATCGTCAATGCTGGCCACGGTGACCTCTCCTTGGCTCACAAAAGGGAAGTCAAAGGGATTGGTTGAAATCAGAAGCAGATCTGTGAAACACCAAGATCCATTTGGCGTCTTAGGCACAACTTACTCTGCCATTTTTATTTGTTTATTTATTTATTTAACCAACGTGACTAATTAGGAAGATGAGAACAATGTTCTAAGAACTTACCTATTAGTTCTGGCTTCTTGTTGGACATGATTTGGTAAAAAATATGGTAGCTTCTCTCACTGGATAACTGAAAGGTCACTCTGGATTTTTCTAAGAGATCTAAGGTAACAAATAAATAATGTGATTTCAGGTTTCCCAAGAGATGCCTTTGTGGTCAAATGCCAGGGTACCTAATAGGGTGTTTAGACTCACAGGTTTCAATGTCCGCTGATGCCAGTTTTCCGGTAGCTCCAAAATGAATTCGAATGAACTTCCCCTGTCCAGTGGCAGATTTACATGCACCATAGTTATTTTATTTTGTTGGCATTGTGGCTAGCCTCTGCTAGGTGCTACCACAGACGGGTGGGAAGTGTAAGGTCAGGGAGGAAGGGATGGCAAAATCATGAAGACTTTCTTCCTCTCCATTTGCCTGGCACCCAGAGTCCCCAGGCTGGGTCAACCAAGACTCAGGTAGCTCTACTTAAATCACTTGGCCCTGTTCCTGCAGCTCTGGGGATGCCTGCATGCTCCCTCTCCAGCTCTCTGCGTGGGACCACCTCATTCCAGACTTCCTCCTTGGTTTGCATCTTGCTCTCATCTACCTGGATTCTCAAACTCTTCATATCATCCTTGATAGCCTGGTTGGACCATCCATCTGACTTCCCTTTTACCTCTGGGTATTACCCCTGAGATTTTATGCCTCAGTTTCCCTTACTACTTACTATAGGCAAACCTATCTCCCAGGCTCAGGCTGGGCTCTCTCACTCCCAAAAGACCCACTCAGAGTCTGAGTTCTCTATATTTTGGGGGTGCAAAAGGTAAAATTGTGTGTGTTAGTATGTATGTGTGAGTGTGTGTGTGTGTGTGTGTGTGCGCGCGCGCATGTGTGTTTCATCCTTACCTTATCTGCTTAAGTGGTCTTTACCCCACTGTGAGCAATTTTGAGGGCAAGAATGTTGCCAATTTTAGCAGAAAGGAATTGCTCTCTACTTGTGGACTTTGAATTACCGTGACTTCAGGATGCTCTGAGGTGATGTTGATCAGTTAGAGTAAGATGGCTACATCCTTCCTTTGCTGAAAATAAGCCAACACACTCTTCAGAGTGTGTCAGAATATCCCAGTTGGGTAGATTGATCTGAATCACTTGGATAGAATAAAGTCAAATACATTCCAGTTTATGTGGCAATTTTCCATATCTAGCATTGGAGGAGAGGTTTTGTTTTAGGTAGGCTGACAAGACATACTGTTTTAAATGGGACAATGCTGTTGTTTTCTGTCGCATTTAAAATGATATATATGGTCAGCCTACTTTTAGGGGATAGTTGAAAATTGGACTGGCTCTTACAAAACGAGAAGAGTTGTCATTCCTCACGGTCTTGGCATTGCCAAAGGCCTCGAGCAGGGGGTTGGCCTGGATGATCTGATCCTCCAGTGTCCCCTAATAATAAACAAGAAGAAAAAAGGAGAAGACGTTGGATGTTTTTTGAAGTAGCCCTTTGGAGACTCAAAAGCATGGATGTTCTGGGCAGGGTCCAAGGAGAGATGTCAATCAGGACAGCCTGGTGGCCAGTGCAGATGTTTGGAGAGACCCACATCAGAGGCCAAGCTCCACCTTGATTTTACAGCCTGCTATTGTTCTCTGACAACATTTCATTATAAATCATGGATTTTTATGTACCTCTGTCACTGCATGCATTATGACACATCTAATTTAGACTTTTGGGTTCAGAAGTATGAATAGAATGTGAGCAATGAAAGTGACCCAAGAGATCATTTGATAGATAAAATGATTCTCAAAAAAAATTTTTTTTTCTTTTTTTGCTTTTTGGTATGTGGGTAGCTCCCTGGCTGGGAATCAAACCCAGGCCACAATGCCGACAGCGCCAGCGCCGAAGCCTTAAGCCACTACACCACCAGGGAACTCCCTCAAAAAAATATTTAAGTAGCAAACAAAATCTTATGAAAGTGATTGCTCAGCAGTCCAATTCTAGAAAACAGTTTTCACCCTCACTTCCCTGCACGATGGCTTATCCTCCTGACTCCAGAACAGTTTGGAAATTGCTGTCCAGTCCAGTGGTTCTCAAAGTGTGATCCCTGGACCAACAGCATAAAGAGTGGGAACATGTTAAAAATGCAAAGTATCAGGACTGTGAATGTGAAATAGGAATTTCAACCAGAGATTCCAGGTGCGGGTCCCAGCATTGGTTGTTAACCAGCCTTGCTGGGTCACCTCCTGGAGATTCTCTGGTTGGGAACCACTGGCCTGAACCCTTCTTTCTCCAGAGGAGAATGTGGAGTTGCTCAAGGTCACTCAGCTGCTATTGATGGAGCCAGTGCTGGAAGAGCCTGAGTCCCCTAGGTGGAACTCCAGCACCCTTGGGGTAGAACCTAGGGCTGCGTGTCTCTACTGAGCACAACTGGCTGTCACCCAGCAATTTCCCGCGGCCAGGGAGCTGCTCACCTGCATTTTGCCTGGCTGCTGCTCCTTCTTCTTGTCCCCAGTGACTGCAATTGTTGCAAAGTACTGGATGACACGCTTGGTGTTCACTGTCTTCCCAGCCCCAGATTCTCCGCTGTGGATTTAAAAGTGAGATAAAGGAGCATGGGAGGGACATCAGTAGCTTCCAAGTCATCATGCTGCACACATGGCTTACTCACGTGATGAGGATGGACTGGTTGTCTCGATCTGGAAATGCAGAGAAAAAGGAACAAAACAGTATAAATTAACAATAAAAACAGAGACTATAAAAGTTGGGCTAAGTTGGGGTTGGTTAGGGTCCGTGAGTTCTAGTTCTGACTTTGCCTTTAACTAGCATGTCCAATCTTCTCTGAGACCATCTGTGCAGATTTCCCAACTGTGGGATGTGAAACACGGGCAGCCTGGGGCGTAAGCAGTGAATTCCACCCTGTGAAAATTATTTGTGTTCAAAGAGCTTTCTCTTCTCAGCAGCATTTCCTCATCTCCCTTTTTAACACAGGAAGTTAAGTCTCAGACTCCGCTTCTGAGCCACATGTTCTAATTAGAATTTGTGGATGCTAATTGCTTTCATTGCATTTTTCTGTTATTATACTTTTATCTTCTACTGTGGAAAATGATGGTTTTCCATTTACAACAGTGTTAGGGATTGAATTGTGTCTCTCCCCCTTTCCCCAACTCATATGTTGAAGTCCCAATCCCCACTATCACAGAATTGTAGATGTAAGTAGTTAAGATAAGGTCCTACTGGAGTAAGTAGACCCCTAATCCAATATGACTGGTGTCCTTGTGAAAAGGGGAAATTTGGAGACTTATGCATACAAGAGAACATAATAAGTAGGTGAAGGTAGAGGTCAGGGTGATGCTTCTATAATACAAAGGAACAGCAAAGATTTCCAGCAAATGACCAGAAGCTAAGAGAGTCACGGAGCAGATTGTCCCTCACACTCGTCAGAAGGAATCAACCTTGCTGACGTCTTGATCTTGGATTTCCAGGCTCCAGCACTGTGAGCCAATACATTTCTGTTGTTTAAGCCCCCAAATTTGTGGTACTTTGTTATAGCAGCCCTAGGAAACTATTAGGAATGGTGATACTCATCTTCCTTTTAAAACTGATATAACTTTAGTCAATTTGAAGAAAATAATAAGTATGCAGAAATGGCTAGGATTATGAATGTTAGAGAGGAATGACTAAAGTTTGGACAATATTGTACTAGATGATTTTTTTTTGGTACTAGAAGATTTTTAATTGTCATCAGGTGATCTCAGATGCTTCTACTTATATCTATGCCAAGTCATGTCAGGGGCAAGTTAAACAGACAGAAGTGATATTATGCGTGATGGTGTGACAGTATTATCACATCTCTATTTCCTGTGCCATTCTAGAAATTTAGAGAGAAGAAGGAGAAGAAGCCTGAATTTTGGGGAAAAGACAAGAGAAGGCACATTGCTATGTCCATTTCTCCAGCTTTGTATTTCTAAGTGGCTACCAATATAGACTCTCTTCCAAGTGTGCCCAAGTTAGGGGGTTCTTTGGCTGTGGAGGCGGGACATCTCCTTGTGTTCCACATTATCCCAAATAAGCATGTGCTTAGTGTGGCATCAGTCATGAGCACTGGCCTTTGCACCTTGGCTGGGAATCAAAGACATCACATCCCTGGCTTTCCATCATGAAATGATCCAAGTCGCCCAAGGTTATCTGGGATCATTGTACCATTCAGATGACCAGGGCCAAAAGAGGTCAAGAATAATTAACTAAGAACCAGTCCAGTTACAGGAACTGAATAACTGTAATAACTAAAGACTATTTTAAACATATGGATTGAAAACATCACTCACCAGTCAGCATGAACTGATAGGCGTTGTCGGAGATGGAGAAGATGTGGGGCGGGGCCTCCTGGCGCTTTTTGCCTCGGTAGGCAGCCACCACCTCGGGGTTGTACACCGGCAGCCACTTGTAGGGGTTGACGGTGACACAGAAGAGGCCCGAGTAGGTCTGAGAAAATCAGAAAATGCAACATGGGAATCTTGTTTTCACTTAGAGAGGGAAACGGAATAAAGAGGTGGGAGGGCGCTCACGTAGATCATCCAGGCTGCATAACGCTCTTTGAGGTTGTACAGCACGGCGGGCTCGTGCAGGTGGGTCATCATGGCCATGTCCTCGATCTTGTCAAATTTGGGAGGGTTCATGGGGAACACCTGGTCACTGTTCAGAGTGAGTGTCTGGGTATTGAAAGGAAGAATACATGATGAGTGCGAGAGTCAATGATGATCCCTTGTCCCCTCTACTGGTGTGCTGGAAGCAGGGAGAGACTGTGGTATACATCCACCCCATTACCATGGATAAGTTTATGGATCATTTCCATGCCCAGAGATGATACACAAAGAACTATCCATGATTTATTTAATTCTGGTCAAACTGCATAACCAATGCAGGTCTGATGCCCCCAGTCAGCATGACATTCTGTGTGTCAAGAGTGGGTTACAGGTGTACAGAGAGATAGAGCCCTTCAGCCCTCAGGGGGGCCCAGGTGGGACCCAGGATGGCCAAGGCCAGGGCACCTTGCCTCTGTTTACCCCACTTGCTGTGAGTGCTGAGATGAGACAAAGTTTGGGAGACTGAAAAGGTTTACTCCAGTGTATGCTCTGCATCTCCACCTCAATACCTCTGCTCATGTGGGCTCCTTTGTCTGAAATATATTCATTGAAATGGTGCCTAGAAATCTTCAGAGTTAAGCTCAAACACCATGTCTTCCATGACCTGTTTCCTCTCTCTCCTGCCTTTTCAAGGCTTCCATAATTCTTGCACCTCTGCTATAGTAGTTAAAACACGTGCACCTAAACACAGTACATGGCTGAACAATATTTTTCCCACCTTCCTCCCCCATTCAAGATCTGCTGGCTCTGTGCTCCATTACTCAGGAGAGTTAGAACAGAGAATCCTGAAGCTTCAGGCACTGGGACTTCTTTCTTAGCAGGTTCTTTAGTGAGGCAGTGAGACCCCAGTGTGGTTCTGTGTAGGGTTCTGAAAATTCCACTGGAATTTCAAGAATGATTGAAGAAAATTTAGATTTTAAATTTATAATTTTCCAATGGAAAAAGGCTGGAATCAGAGATTAAACTCAATAATTAAAAAAAAAAAAAAAGAAGAAAAATCTGTCTTGTATGTCTGACTTTGTGAACTGAGATTCAGATCTACCACATACATCTTAAACCCTTCACTAGGTGATTAAGTTTGGGAATGCAGGTGCTGAGATTTGCTTATATTTACTAAGTGACAGACACTATGACCTATACATGGTAGGTGTCCAGTGAATATTGAATTGATTCGTGCACTGTAATTCTCTATATTAAACCAGGCATTGCCTTTAGAAATTCTGCTGTAAGTAACTTTGCAACCTAGAGAGATGTATTTGATCATACTACCCAGTAGCAAGCAGCATCAATCACTCCCTGAAACAGTCCTCACCTTCCCCTTTCTCCAAAGCAAAATCACAAAAACTCTCAAAACCCAAGTCTTTAGAGAAGGAAAGAATCAGGAGCAAAGATATGTGCAATGGTGCTTTTTCACCGCTACTTCACTACAGAATAAATAGATAAATGTTGGTTTTATGGTGTCTTCAGATTCCTATGGACTCACATGCAATTTCTAATATTCCACTCCAAAGGAAAATGAGGATGCATTTATTATCAAGGACACCTGAGATCAGCATTTACCCGGTCATCAAGGGTCTTGACTGTGACTTTGTCCTCTTCTCTGCTCTGAATCATAGCTTTTACATATAATTCCTTATCATCCACTGCGAAGCAGGCTTTCTTCGAATCGAATGGGCGATTTTGGGCTTCAATTCTCTCCTTCTCTGGTTTCCTCAGGTAGGGTGCTGCCTCTCCAAAAATGGCCATCTCTGCATCAGAGCTCATGACTGCAAGGGAAAAACCAGAGGAGCATGGCTGAACCTGGAGCCTGGAGAACAATTGAACCTGAAGGGATCTGCCCCACCCTTTCTAAGACACACACACACACACACACACACACACACAGCCAGATGCAAAAGGTCCTGGGATTAACCTGGGTCCTGGGGAATCTAGGATCAGGTCTAGGGACTTTGAATAGGCAAATGGGGATGAGCTCAAGAGAATAGTTTACTCCAAGAAAAAAAGTTTGAGGGGTTGTTTTCATCTCTGAAGTTGATTTTGGGAATCTCTCTTAGTTTAGTCTCATATGTAGAAGTCTGAACCAATTAGAGGAAGTCAAGGTGAATTCTATAAAGAAGGCCTTCCTTAATTGCACATCATGTTTGAGCGTAATCTTTCATTTATTTACTTTTTACTTTATAAAACTAGTTTCTGGTGTATAAAAACACTGATCAGACATTTATACCCATCACAAAGTGATAACCCCAACAAATCTATTAACCATCTGGCATCTTACATAACTATTGCAATACCATTGACTTTATTCCCTGTGCTGTACTTTACATCCTGTGACTACACATATATTTTTAAATTATAGTTGACATTCCATATTATTTTTATTAGTTTCAAGTGTATAGCACAGTATATAATTTTTAAATATAATATATGTAATTTATGAAGTGCTCCCCCAATATGTCTAGTGCCCATCTGACACTATATGTAGTTTTTACAACATTGTTGATTATATTCCTCATACTGTATTTCACATCTTTGCGACTATTTTGTGAATATCAATTTCTATCTCCTAATCCCTTCACATTTCTTACCCACTCTCTCACCCCTCCTCCCACCTAACAACCATCAGTTTGTTCTTTGTATTTATGAGTCTATTTATGTTTTGTTTGTTCATTTATTCAGTTCTTTAAATTCCACATATAAGTGAGATCATATGGTATTTGCCTTTCTCAGTCTGACTTATTTCACTTAGCTTAATATCCTCTAGGTCCATGCACATTATTGCAAATGGTAAGATTGCATTCTTTTTTACGGCAGAGTAAGCCTCCATTGTAGAAATGTGCCACAATTTCTTTTCTTTTTTTTTATATACATATTTATTTATTTATTTATTTATTTATTTTTTAATTCATTTTTATTGTTAGACTTATTGGGGTGACATCTGTTAGCAAGGATTACATAGGTTTCAGGCATACAATTCTACAGTGCATTGTCATCTTGTTGTATAGTAAGTTCACCACCTAATGTGACTTCTTTTTCCATCACCTTATATTTAGCTTCCCCTCTCCTCTCCCACCCCCTCCTCTTTCTCCCCTCCCTACACAATTTCTTTATTCTATCACCTATTGATGGGCATTTTATTTGTTTCCATATCTTTGAGCCCTGTAATTTTGGTGTCATCACCAAATTGTAAGGGTGTCTGAGAAGAATTATAGGAATGTTGATAATTCCTAGTAGAAGTTGCAGATAGTGGAGTGAAAAGTAATGAGTTGCATGTAAAGTATTGCCACACTTTAGCTAATGATAGGCAACAATGTGATGGAAGGCATTATGACCTAGTGTAATGACTCCGAACTTTAACATGTACCAGAATTATTGGGAGGGCTTGTTAAAATACAGATTATTATGCCCCAACTGTGGAGTTTTTGATTCAGTAGGTCTGGGGTGGGGCCTGAGAATTTACATTTCTAGCAAGTTCCTAGGCAATGTTCCTAGTCCAGGGACACCCTGCAAACTGCAGGTAGAGAGCCTTCCTACTCCAAGTGTGGTCCCTGAAACTTGTATCAGCATCACCCAGAAGTTTGTTGGAAAGTCAGAACTTCAAACCCACCCAGATTATAGAATTCAAAGCTGCATTTTTACAAGATCTCCAAATGACTTCCATGCCTAGTAGCATAGTAGAGTTGGAAAATTTTGGGGCCTAAAGCAGTGGTCTCCAAACTTCAGTTGTGTGTAGCAGTGTAAGGGTGTGACAAATAGTGATTAATTAGATTAATGTTTGCCTTAGCACTCACTGCCTTGTGTATGCGTGTGTGTGTGTGTGTGCGTGTGTGTGTGTGTGTGTATGTGTGTGTGTGTGTGTGCACGTGTGTGTGTGTGTGTGTGTGTGGTGTGTATAAATGTCTTTCTGCCTCTCTCTTTCTTTCTACCTCCCACCCCCAAATCTTCTCTCTTATCCTTCCTGTTACTCTCTCTCCAAACCATTCCCCTTTTTTTGGCCCTTCTCTTTAAGTATTTTTCCTGCTTAGAAGCCAGAGCACCGAACTTGGTCAAACCAGTTAACTTCTCTATTTCCACTTAAAATGAAGAAGCAAGCCTAGCTCATTTCTAAAGTGCCTACAGGTCGTGTGGCTTAATGATCTCTCCTCCTTTCTGCATTTGCTTCTCCTATCCCCTCAGGATCTCTTTTCCCACCCTTCCTGGCTCCTCTACTTTTCCCACACTCCTTCCTCTCTTCCCTTCTTTTTGGTTTCCCATTCCTTTTCCTGTAACTGACCATACCGTGGGGGTTAATTTTACATACATGAACCCCTCTTAAGAAAAGTCCATGTTTTTAAAATAAGGACTTTAACATTCCTTGTTCAAAGTGGGTAAGTTGAACCTTGTATAGTTCTCTCTTGGAAGTCACCCCCATCTGACCCTTTATGAAATGGCTCTTCATTGGTAACTGCTGCTTTAATATCCCTTCTTGCAATTTTGTGGTTTTTTTCTTACAGACAGAGAACATCCACTTCCCTCTGGGCTTTATTCTGGTAAGTAGTGCTTTAATTTTACTTTGGCCACTGGCTTTGCTGACCTATCTGTGGCTCGTAGTTAAGTTTTTATAGTCAGAGGCTGGAGTTCAATATAAGAGGTCCCTTGGCCTGTGGCCATGATGCAGGTTTAAATTTTCTGAGTTACTACCTGGGGGATGAGAGAGAATTCATCCATACTGCCTTTCCCTTCTCTGAAGTGAGTCCCTAGTGTTGTGGTTTAAGTGAGTTTTACTACAGCAGTGGTGCTCAAACTTTGTGTTCTCAGAACCCCTTCATACTCATAAAAAATGAGAATTTAACAGTATTTGGTTTATATAGGTCATATCTACTGACACTACATTAGAAAATTAAAATGGAGAAAATTTAAAAGTATTTATTAATTCATTTAAAATTACTACCTAATCCATTACATGTTAACATAAATAATGTTTTCATGAGAATGATTATATTTTCAAAATAAAAAAATTAATGAGAAGAGTAGCATTGTTTTTTACTTTTGCAACTTTCTTTAACATCTGCTGTATAAAAGACAGCTGGATTTTCATGACTGTTTCTGTATTCAGTCTGCTGCTGTAGTTTCTTTTTTTGTTGTTGTTGTTAAAGTAAATATAGAAAATTGACCTTACACAGTTATGTAATTTGGAAAAGAAAAGAGTTTTTAATCACCTCTTCAAATAATTCTAGATATTCTTCTTAGGTATTATACTAAACTTGACAAGTGATAGTTCTCATAAAGGCTAGTTGTGATGTGGAATCTGAAACTATATCTACAAATATTTTGTACTCCATTACATGAAAATTTATTGGTCTGTATTTGAACTTCGAATGGATCTTTTTTCTATGTATGAATATCATATATTAGTCATTTGGAAGATATTGGGTCACTGGATTACAAGGAGCTTCTAAATGTTGACACATTTTATTATAGAGTATAAAGCAATCATAATCATCAATATCACCACTGATCTCATTAAAAGTATCTTTAAGTTTTAGGAAGTTGTCAGGCTAGTGGTGGAAGATACAAGTTTTTCAAAATTTGAAGTTTTGCTTGAAAGCTCATATAGATTGTTAATAACAAATACTGTCAGTTGTTTTCCTCAAAATGACAAGCACACTTCATTCCATTTTGAGAAAATGTCTGCGAAATATCCAAGTCTGAATAACTGTAATTTGTCCACTAGTCCTTCTTTCAATAAAAATGGTGCTTTGTGAATTAAGTGGCTAGTTCATTTCACAACTCAAACAGCTGGACATGTGCTTTTCCTCGAGACAACCATCCAATTCTGGGGCGCAATGGGAGTGCTTTAGAAGAACTTCTCATTTCATCACGTTGAATATTATAAAGAGATGCATACAAGCATTGAAATATAGAGTTGACCTTTGAACAATGAAAGGGTCAAGGGTACTGAACTCTGTGCAGTAAAATATCCACATATAAGTTTTGATTCCCCCAAAACTTAATTACTAATAACCTACTGTTGACCAGAAGTCTTACTAATAACATAAAGAGTCAATTAGCACATATTTTATATGTTATATATGATATTCTTACAATAAAGCTAGGAAAAATATTAGTAAGAAAATCATAAGGAAGAGAAAATGCACTTTTGTATTTATTAAATAAAATCCATGTATAAGTGGACACATGCGGTTCAAACCCATGTTTTTCAAGGGACAACTGTAATAAAAGTAACTTTTACTGCTTGCTACAAATTTTAACTCATTTAAAAATGAAGCTGGCTTTTAAATATTAAAAAAACATTTTTTTTAATGCTAGTGAAGAATACAATGACTATTAGTATGGGCCACACTTTGAGAATGATTACACTTTATAGCATGAGGGAATGTTGTCAGGTTATAGGTTTACAACCTTATATTATTTAACTTGGTTTAGTGTTAAGCATGGTACCCAAAGTATTGGAAGATGATCCACATCAAAATAATCTGCAACAGAATCTCTGTAGTTGGGACTGGGGGACCTGAATTTTCCCCAAGGGCTTCAAACACAGAAATGTTTGGGAACCACTGGTTTAAAGCATTATTTTGCTTTCCTAAAGCCACTCTTTCCAAAATCATGGCCTGGTCCCATTGGTCATACACAAAATGATTTTAGGCAAGTAGTTCTTAATTTTAATAATTATATGCTATTTTAATGCCTATTACCTTATTTTATCAAAATCTAAGATAACATCAATTGTGAGATAGACTATTTTGTGTTCTAGAAATAAAGAATAAAATACAGTAATTACAATACTCCTTTCACTGATTGTAACATGCATCCCAAGTTCAGAGATACTATTTGGTAAAAAAAAATTAAGAAAATTACAATTGATAAAATTGGGTAATATGTGCTCCCCATTTAGAGAGTGAACTATGTATCTGTTTATACTAGTGATATAAGGCAGTGTTTCTCAAAATTCCATGTGCATATGTATCCAACTAAGAGTTTTGTTGAAATACATATTCTGATTCAGCAGGTCTGGGGTGGGGTTTGAAATTCTGAATACCTAGAAATGTCCGGGGTAACAAAAAAAAAAACAACCAAACCTAAGGAAAAAAGGAATCAATGTAAATAAAAATATTGAATCAATTAATAGTACTGGTGTTAAATGGATGTTGCAAAATCTGTGATGGTAGTATAAGAATAAAGTCTGAAGTTAGAGAAAGACTACAATAGCTTATGATCAAGTTATATATTCCAGTCACCCTAGGAAAACAAGACTTTGCATCTGGGTTTCAAGTCACTACCAGTTTTGAGGTGGAGATTTTTCTCCTTTCATCTACTACTCTTTAACTAGGATTCAGAACTCTGTATCTCTGGGATTTTTGGTCAAGATGGTGGAGTAAGTAAATAACATGCCCACCTCCACTCAGGACCACATCAGTTACAATTAAACTACAGAACAACCATCACTGAGTATCGCCTGCAGTCTAGTGGAACTGAAACCTTATAACTATGGGCATATAGAAGAAGCCACCTCACAACTAATAGGAGGGGCAGAAACACTGAACAGACTGGTTTTACACCCTCATGTGACTATTAAAAATTGGAAGGGATATCTTGGCTGTGGAGGTTGCTCTGGGAGGAGAAAGGAGTCCCAGCCCCACACCAGGCTCCCCAGCCCAGGGTTCCAGTGCTGGGGAGAGAAGTCCCCATAACTTCTGGGTGTGAAAACCAGCAGAGATTATGGCTGGGTGAGATGAAGGGTGGCTAGAGTCCCAGATGTTCCCCTTAAAACACCAGCACAGGGACTTACTTGCTGATGGACTCACTCATTCTGAGCTCCAGGGCTGGGACAGCAGCTCATAAAACACTAGGGATGTACAGGAAGTAACTGAGTAGTCCAGTTTCAGGGAGAGGGCTTCCAGCTTTCTTTTGGAAGGAGGACCTGGCCTCCCTCTCCCTGCATGCAGGTGCAGGCAGACACCATATCTGAGTCTCATTCAAACTGGCTATCACCTTTTGTTGACCCCACCCTAGTGATTCTCTGAGACCCCAGCCTGGCCAAATTTTGGGCACACCCAAGCCTCTTCCAGTGGTTTTTTCATACAACCTGTCTTAGCTCATGCTGTGGGCTTTCATAAATCTCTCAAAGGTTCACAAAACCCAAATAAGCAGCATCTGGCTTTGGCGTGTTCTGTACATCTTGCTGAGTAGCCCCAAGCCTGGCACTAGTGACAGATGACCTCAGATCATGGCTTGGCCTCTTGATGCACCTCCAAGCCCAGTGAGGGCATTGGCCATCTGCAGATTGCATTATGTCTCATGCCAGGTGGGGAAAGGCATAGGCTGTAGCTGAACTTGGCCTGCAGAGATTCTTCTCCCAGAAAACCACAGGATTGGCATGCCTCATGGCCAGCTTCAGAGCAAGCTGGATCATCCTCTGGCCACCTTCAAGGACTACATACCCAAAGGGCATACGGGGCAGGAAATAGAGTCCTGATAAAGCAAACCCTGTTCTATAGGGTCAGCCATTGCACCACAGCTCCTCCATGGTAGTCATGGCCAGTCCTCACAACCAATCAGCCTGAGGGTCAATGCCTCCCACTGGAGGCAACCAAGGCTCAACTACAACAGGAGGGCACACACAGCCCATAGAAGGGCTACACCTGAAGCACTCGGATCTGGTGACCAGGTAGAATGCACCAACGGGTCACACAGGACACCTACTACATAAGGCCACTCTACTAAGACCAGAAGACATGGCATCCCTACCTAATACATAGAAAGAAATATAGGTATGTAGGGTATAGCATAAGGAATATATTGATTATATATATATTTCTTATATTGATTATATTCCTTGTGCTATACCCTGCATGCCTGAGTTTGTAGGGTACAGCATAAGGAATAGGGTGATAGATGGGAGGGGGTTGGGAAAGGGTGAAAAAAATGTAGGGATTAAGAAGTACAAATCAGTAGTTATAAAATAGTCATAGGGATGTAAAGTAAAGCATAGAATCTGTAGTAAATAATATGGTAATAACTCTGCATAGTGCCAGATGGGTACTGGACTAGTCAGGGAGATCACTTTTTCAATTATATAAATGTCTAACCATTAAAAACAGAATTCTGGGGGGTGGGGAAGCTAAATATAAGGTGATGGAAAGAGAAGTCACATTAGGTGGTGAACTTATTATGCATCGAGTTGACATGCACTGTAGAATTGTATGCCTGAAACCTATGTAATCCTTGCTAACAGATGTCACCCCAGTAAGTCTAATAATAAAAATGAATTTAAAAAAATGAAGAAAAAAAAAAACAAAAAAACAGAATTCTGTATCTCCTAATTTTACCACTTAGATGATGCAAGAGTTGTCTCAGCAATATTCTTGCAAAAGTGTTGTCCAGGCTTCCGACACCTTCAAGGACCCTTCTTTCCCATTTTGGGCAGGTTTCACAGGCCAAATATTCATCTTGCTTTAAACTAAAATCTGTACCTTCAGAATAACTGATCCCATTGCAGCTCTTGGTGACAGCAGGAAGAGTTCAAACCTTCTGCCCACAAGAGACCTGTTCACCCATGTGATGGTTGCTCTGCATTCTCCTTTGCTTTATATTCTCCATACTATATAGCCCCAGCTCTTGTTCATCTGCTTCTTCTATGATGTGCTTCTGAATCTCCTTCATCATCATGGTGAACCCACGCCTGTTAATCTCTTAAAGTGTGACATTCAAACCACATGCCATCTTCCAACAGCACTTGTCCTCACCTCTCTTGACCTAGGTCAACGCCTGAGGTGGTGACTGCCTTTTGGCAGCCTCATCACCCTGCTGACTCACCGCTCGCTGTCCAGCAAAGCCCCTCCATCCCTTGCATGTGTGCAGTTGCTAAGTCAACTCTTCTTCCCATATTTATGCAACTGGGACCCAAGGGTAAAATAATTAACTCTTGGCTGATAAACTTTACCTTGTTAGGTCTGATTCAGCTCTCCAGGTGTCACTCATGAGGCCCCTGGATCTTGTCCTCAGAAAGTCCCCTGATTAGCCTCGTCTCTGTTCTGTGAGCTTGACCTACTTTCAATCCTACATAGCCATGTGCTTTCAGCCACCAACTCTGCTCCTGCCTCTTGGGGTCTTCTAATTGAGACGTTCATGTCAACACACCGATCTCCATCACCACCTTCTGAGTGGTACCCCCCTCTCTCTGTTGTCAGTGCACCATGATGTTGCTCTTGAATTTCGTCCCTCTCCTGGGAATTTCTCAGCTACTGTATTTTGTCAACAATGGTGTGATCATGACTCAATTATACTTTGGTTTTCTTGGTCGTACTTCATCTAGAATTGCCTCTAAGAAACACAAATTTTGCAGGGGAAAGGGTGGTGGCTGAAAAGGGTTTTTATTAGCATACTGGGAATACGTTTGAGCAAACTTCTCTTTGTTCTCTCAGCATTACTTATAAGAACAAGCTAGGTGGGTTCAGGGGTGCAGACTCCGCTCGGGAAACTGCAGTGTTAGCCTGTGTGCCAAGACCGAATCTTGACCTTATGAAATCCATGTTCTGGGCCAACTAACTGTATTGACCTGGAGCTTGCATGCCCAAGTTCTGCACTGTATTTTATACTTAATCAGCATGATGAGCAAAGTTGGGGAACCATTATTCTTTTGGTAAAACCTGCATATTTCATCATCTTCCCTTAAAAATGCTTAAGTAATTGGTTTCCATTTCATCATTTTTAGCTCTTTATGAATGCAGTAAGAACAAGAATTTGTAAAACAATGTTTGCTAATTTCAATTATTTCATTCCCAATCAAGCTGAAAGTAACTCTTACCTTCTTGCTTCCCAAAGTGATGGTCAGTGGCCTTCAGGAATGAAGGGTCTTCTTGGGGGTTATTTCAGAAATCAAAAAAAAAGAAGAACAAATGAGCTACAAAGGGTTTAAATAAATATAGAAACTGTGTTCCAAGTTTAGCTACATTTAAATAGGTACACAGTAGATTGTGTGGGATGGAAACAAATTTGTCATTTCCTACCGCTGGTTAAATTATTAGTTTTTAAATAATTGGTTAATTACAACATTTGATTAATGTGTTTTGTGTTGAGTATCTCCTGTGTATGCAAAGTACCTCATCAGCTCCTTAAGTGGGTACAGAGTAGGAAAAAACAGTCTCTGCTTACTCGTATGCAAAGTTTAGTAAAAACTAAGAGACTTCCTCAAATAAGTCTTTGAACAAAGAAGAAGACAAGTTTTATAAGAGTCTAAATGAGGGGCTGTGAAGATGTAGGGAGATGGTGCTTCTGGTGGAGAGTAGCGGGCTGTGAGGATTCAGGGAATAGGAAAACGAGAGAGAAGAATGATCCAGATTGAAACCTGGATGCTCAGAGCCAATAGCTGAATTCTTCCAGCAAAGTAAGAAAAGCAGTGAAATTGTAGGTAAGACTTTCTTTAAGAGACCTCAGAAGAGCATTTTCTTAAATAATCTAAATTCTCTTGGAGGAGATGAAGGTAGGTAGGGCAGCTGAAGACTCACCTAGGACTACAGAATCCTAGGCCTAGGAGTTTATAACCTATGTGATGATCTCAAGGGGCCATGAGAGTCTGAAGATTTTTCAATGTCAAATTTAATTTCAATGAACTTCCCATTTACTATGCAGTACTTTTATGCACCCAGGGGAATGCATCATGAAATGCCATTTAGGCAGGGGGACACATTTCAACACTTGGTTTGCTATTTTGGTTCTCTCCTTCCCTCTTTTTCTTTTATGAGTCTCTAATAGTCTCCAAAAATTTCACAAATTTCTCAGGAAAAAATATAAAATGATTACATGTGAGTATTATATTCTGAATCTTTAGTTGAAAAGAAATAAGACTTGGAGGTGGATTCTCAGTTTTCTATTATCAGTTTTGTTAAGCTATTGTAATTTTGTTGAGCTTTGGAAAATGAGACTGATGGACTAGAAAAAGTCTCCAAGGATTCTCTGAACCTTGGACAATACTCTGGTTGTAATAGCCTGAAATAAAGTGCACAAATCTTCTAAAGCTGGAGTCCCTCTGAGAGGATCTATTGTAGTGTCAGACTGGACCCTGCTCATGGTTCAGAAGGCATGTCATGCAAGACCAGCCTGGAAACCAGTCAATAATAACGAGACTCTGATGCATAGGATGGATAAAGCACGTGGGAGAATTGCTTCCCGCAATCATCTCCCAGAAATCCTGACGTGGAAAAAAAAAGTTTAAATAACCATAAAAATTTTAAGAAGTAGTTGAAGGCAATTACAGGAAAGAAATCACAAATTAACATGTTGGTTGCTAACTGCATGGTTTAACACCAACCTAAACAATTAGAGTGGGGATTATATGCATCATATTCAGTTTTATTCTGCAGGTTAGTTTTTTTTCTGGTCTCCTAATTTATTATATTCTTGTCTTTTTACTCTTTGTAAAGACTTCTTGAAAGGCAATTACCTGTCTTGCTGTCTTGTCCCCAATATTGCCTTTAACACAGGACCCTGTGCTTAGTAGGTCTTCAGTAAAGGCTACTGTGTTGCCTTCCCTCCCTGACCGTTACCTTGATGAGGTTTAATCACAACTACACGGAACAAAAAGTGGGCACTTGGGAGCACTTACCTTGAGGTGCTGCAGCCAGAGCAGTTTTAAGAGCGTGCCCCCCAGTGCTCTTTATACTCCCAAATCTGCTAGCCCAGCACTTGAACTTGGCTGTATTTGGGGGATCACCATTTACTTGTTAAATGTAAATGCGTCGTTGCCCTGATCTTCACTCTTGTTAAGTTACTTGGATAAATGACCAGCGGAGGCTGCATAATGCCCAGTCAGCTGTGTAGGGATTTTGACACTGGACACAGATCTTCGAGACTTAGAGAGTCCTAGGAGCTGAGTGGCACTGGGGCAGAGTGTGCTGAGAAGGTCAGTAAAGGGCAGAACCGCAGGATGGATTGTCAAGCAATGGGCGATCAATAGTACGGACAGTAACTACATCTTGATGTGAGATATGGGATGGTGTCTGCCCTTTCTCAGAAATTTCTGAAAAATTAAAGATTGACCATTTAACATACTCAGTATTATTGACTGTCAAAAAAATAATCCATTGATAAAGGAAAGTTTTCTTAAAATGTATTCTATATTATCTTGTTTTATTTAATCTAGTATCTTGAATAGAATTTCACTTTTTTTTTAATCACTCAGGGATCTGGGAGGTGATGTAATGAAGGCATCAGGAATATTAGTTTTCTGGTGGGTTTTTGCCTTGCACTAATTGTTCCTATAATAGATTGCTATGAATTTTTGTGTCTACTATTTAGTTTCTATATTTTCACCTTCATGGCTAGCCTCTCAGGTATGATTCTTTCTGTGGTTAGTTTGTTGCCTCTAATAGCCTGATTTTGCTTTTTCTAATCTGCTGTAGATTGGGAAACAGATTACAAAGTTAAGATCAAAGTAGGAGCCAATATGTTCCAAGTGAAGTTCTAGGGGACTCTAATGAAAATACATTGTCCTAGTGACAATTCATATGGTTGCTTGGGGGAGATTATATATATATATATATATATACACACACACACACACACACACACATATATATATATATATATATATATATATATATATATATATATATCTCAAAGATAAATGATGTTTGATGTAGGAACAACCATTCATGTAGAAGTTAGAGCCATTTAGAGCAAGTCAGTCTGACCTGTGTAAATCATATATGATTAATGTTTATTGAATCAAAATTCTCTAACCAGTCCTCCAGGGGGTACTCTCATGTAAGTGGGGCATTTCCCAAGGACTGTTTGCATTAGTCGATATGAAATATGGGAAGAAGAGGGATAGATAGAAATAGGACTTCCACGTAGCCTTTCCCAAAGTAGATTTGACAAAATGCTGATTTTGAGAGCAACTGCAGTAAATGGTCCTCTGGTTAAATGAGTTGAGAAAAGTGGCAAACTCTATTCCCTGTTGTTAGATTCACCATAGATATTAGCATATTAAGACTGAGAAGATCCTTTCTTTTCAGTAAAGAAATATGATGAACTTACTGGTACTTGGTGATCTGATGCTGGGACAGCATCTTATTTCCTGCTCCAGGGAGCAAGACGGGAAGCTGAAGGCTGTCACCCATTGTGGACATTGACTTTGTTTCTTAGCACCATTTGGCCCAGAAGAAAGGAACAGAGAGATCATCAGACACGAACATGACTGCTTTTATTTAAAAGCTTTTTGCATGGAATAGATACTTCGTAAATGTTTGTTCAGTGAATCTATGAATCAAGATGATTCATGGGAAATTTGTGTTGAAAGAAGGCTAAAGTGATAAAGCAGAAAAGGATGGAATCGGACTGAGTATCCTTTAATAGCAGTAGTTTACATTTATTAAGCACTCACTATATGCCAGGATTTATCCGTATCGGCTAACTGAAGTTTCATAACCTTTCTGTGAGATGAAGGTGCTAATGTCATTCCCAGTTGACAGTCGAGGAAACTGGGTCACTGAAGGTTAGTAACCTGTCCAAGGCCACACTTTTCCAAGGTTATGCTAAATTCCAAGATGAGTGGGATGCACAGTGAATTAAATGTGTGTACAAGGTATGTGAAACCCACAAAGGATGCTGTATATATAAAATAGTATCAGAATTTATATTATATTAAGAATAATTATACTGCTTTGGAGGAGAGGAGAGGGTGGTGTGGAGACAGATAATAATGGCCATTTCATAACACTTTCAGTTTACATCGCACTTTTGTTTATACAAACCCAAGGGCTTTATGCTATTATTATTCCTGCTGTCCTAATGGGGAAACTGAGGGGTAAAGGGGTTGGCCAAAGGTTCACAGCTAGTAGGCAGTAGAGCCAGCATGGAAACTCAGGCTTCCTGATCCCAAAGCCTCTCTTTCCCCACTGTCTGCCACTCTCTCTCAAAGGATGCAGACTTTTCTGTGGGTAAGAAGCACAGGGAGGTTCTAGGCTTAGAGAAATGAAGGATTGTGATTTGGAAACAAGACTTCCCAGGGTGTGTTTTAGGAAGCTGAGTGGGGCAAGCTTAGAGAGAAGGGTTGGGTGGAGTAGAGCGAGGGTTGGAGAAATGAGCCAGGTTTGTGAGGGGCTTCCAGTGTCCAGTCAAAGAGACAAGACATTATTCTAAAATCATTAGGAAACTTTTTGTGATGTTTTTAGCAGAAAAGTAAGTGTGTGTGTGTGTGTGTGTGTGTGTGAATCTAGAATTCATGATAGGATATAATGGAGAGGGGAATCTAGAACCATTTGTCAACTATTTACAAAATCTTGGTGTAAAACTTTCCGAGATGATTTACACAGGCTCTGATGACGTATGGGCAGTTAGACCATTAGAATTAATCTCTAGATGTTCGTACGAATTCAAATCTGTGTTAAAACTCTCTAGCACCAGAGGGCTGGCTTTCACGAGGGTAGTGCCCTGGTGTCTCTGAGATCATCTGGCAGATTCAAAGAGAAGGGTGCTATGTGGCTTCAAAGTTTTCTGCCTCATTGTCTCATTTAGGCAAGCAAGAAAACTTAAATCCCAGGAAGTGAAAAGACCTCTGTAAGCTGTAGCCTTATTTTTTGAAGCCCTATCCTACACTAAATTTATATATTAAAATCCTCTCTCTCTATCTATTATCTATCTATCATCTATCTATCTGTCTGTCTATCTATCTATCTATCTATCTATCTATCTATCTATGCTATCTTCTATCTATCTACTTGCATTGAGTATAAAATAATCATGGCATAAGACGAAGAAGGCTTTGATTATGTAGGATAGAAATGAGATTTAAAAGAAAAAAACTCCCAAGGTATACCCTGAAGGCCAGATTTACAAGACTTTGATGACTGCTGGGTTTAAGGGGGAGTCAGGGAATCCTGCCTTTTGTTCAGACATCATTTTAGCCTGGAAATCACTAGAGGAGATACTGAAGGGGGAAAGATGAGTTTAGATTTTAGACATATTGAGGTTGAGAAGATGGTGATGTCAAGCTAGCAGGGAGAGTTAAGGGTTCACACTTTAAAGCAGAAGTCAAGGCTAGAGATGTAGGTCTGTGTTGGAGGCGGTGTCACCTGTATGGAGGTGACACTTGAAATCATTAAGGAGGTTGAGTCCCAGACTCAACCCTCATGTTT
Organism: Lyroderma lyra; assembly: GCA_004026885.1. NCBI lineage: Eukaryota > Metazoa > Chordata > Mammalia > Chiroptera > Megadermatidae > Lyroderma > Lyroderma lyra. The sequence goes on along the minus strand of PVJL010000470.1, from coordinate 1,930 downwards.
AGGAAGGAGAAAGTGAAGATACAGAGTGAAAAAAGGGGGTCATTCCCCAGGTAAGCAAATACCTGTGTGAGATCTTGTTGGAGCCAGAAGAGCCAAATGGGTCCATATTTTACATCTGCCATTTACTGACTGGCAAGTCATGTCACCTCTCTCAGCAAATGTGGAGCTTTTTTCTTCAGCTAAAAAATCAGAAAAATAGTTCTGTTTTGGCCCAAGTCATGAGGATGGTGTGGGCATCCAATGAGGTATTACTTACATCATTTAGATGCTGCTGCCTCTGCATGCAGTCTGTTTCCAGTCTATTCCAAACAGTTTGGATCTGTCTCAACCTCGACACAGACTTTAGCAAATAACCCATTAGCACCAAAATGTAAGTGAGCAATGTAGACTTTACTAAAGATTTTGTGGGGAGACATAGAAGAGGATTATATCATATACCATAGGGTAAAGTATGCAAAATTTCCATCAGAAATGTCAGTTCTGCAAAGTCCATCTTCCTTCTCACGGATGCTGGTGGTTCATTTCCTTTCTTCCCCTGAGCTGTCTTTCCCACTCCTACTGGTGTTTGGTTGTTCCTCTATTATGGAGAGCCATTTAGCTTCGCCATAGACCTGCATTCCTACTGACCTGGTTACACAATAAAACAAACAACTTGAAGTAAAGAAGACCACTTGCATCCTTGGAAAGTTTGGTAACCACCTATTTTCACTCACCTATGCCCTTTGGCAAGTCTCATCTTTATCCTGCACTATGCCCTGTCATTTATAGCTCATAACCCACACTTCATCCCATCTCTTCCAAACCTGAAAGCAGTTCTGTGAATGAAGAGTTTTTTTTTTTTAATTCTTGCTAAAAGATAATGTAGTGAATTCTAAAGTGAAGGAAACTTTATCGTTAGTGTCAAAAGAAGTCCAATGAGGTCCTATTTTCAAGAAGAAGATGTAATAAAGAGCACTATACAGAAGATGAAGAGAAAGAGGACCATGACCAGAGCATTGATTGGTTAGGGAGGTGATTGGGACATTAACGTCAACAGGATGGTGTGTGTGTGTGTGTGTGTGTGTGTGTGTGTGTGTGTAAGCATTAAAGGTGAGGGATTAAGCAGTGATCAGGTGTTAAAGAGTAGGAAAAGTTTTCCTACAAGGAAATTTCTCCACCAATCACTATATCAGGTGCATTCAGAGGAAATGTAGATTTGGATGATGCAGCAAAGAGAAGGAAGTAACGGGGCCACATAGAGAACTAGAAAATTCATGTGAGCAAGGTCATTCCTCAGAGGGCTACTTGAGAAGAAAGGGCAATTAATTGTGCTGATAGCGGATCACATCTCAACCCTCTAACTATCTAAGAGCTTCTATAACAGATGGAATGTCAAAAGGCAGCAGGAAGTTCCTTAGCCAGGAACAGAAATTTCTGGGTGGAAGTCATAGGACCAGATACATTAGCAAATGACACTAATTTATATTTGAGTTGAATTAACGATTTCAGGTTTAAGAGAGAATATTAGATTCTTCAACTAGAGGGAGACTTGAATTTTATCTAACCTTATATAGTCAGAAATTGAGGTCCTGGAAAGGTTACCTAATTGATGTTAAAGGTAGAAACAGGCCTGTTGTCATTCTGTGCTCAAACCCGTGGGAGTTAGTTTAGAACTCTTTCAAATGCAATACATAACCTTCATCACTGCCGGCAACAAGACACTGAAATTTTGCAAAGCAAAAAGTTATAAGGTAATGAGGATGAGCATGTTTTCATATGTCTGTTGGCCATTTGTATTTCCTCATGGGAGAAGTGTCTGTTTAGTTCTTCTGCCCACTTTTTAATTGGGTTGTTTGTTTTTTTGTTGTTAAGTCTTATTAGTTCTTTATATATTTTAGATATTAGACCCTTATCTGATGCGTTATTTGCAAATATTTTCTCCCATTCAGTT